>JAMXBB010000006.1:23548045-23790784 GCA_024138015.1 Lumnitzera littorea
TTACACCATGAGTGCAGTTGGGAATCTGCTTCAAGTGGACATTGTGACGGCTAGAAATGAAACAGTAAGATATGCTAGAGCAACGGTTGATTTGGGAGCTGATGAAGAGTATATTCCTTCATTTGAGATGGAATGTAGAGATGGTTCGACATACGCGATGCTGAATATCATTACCTCCCTCCAAGATGTCTTAGTTACAAAGTGTTTAGACACAATCGATCTTCTTATCCTATTTTACAAAGTGTTGAAGCATGTACTACTTTTTCTTCGAATGGAGGGGTTCCTAAAGCTTTATTGGATGACATTATGGTTACACCTAAGAAAGCTAAAGGATAGTTGGCTTAAGGTTAAAAAAGGCTTCCAAAGGCATTTCATCAGGGAAGAGTAAATGCAAAGATGAGTTACTAAATGACCATGTGTTACGGACCTCTCGAAGTGGGCCCTACTTAGGAGGTTCCTAAGGCCCAAAGACGAAAGCCCAAGCCCACTAAAAGCTTCTAGATGATGAAATGTTCTAGAAGGTTCTAGAGAATACCAGAATATTGTAGTTAGTGAAGGTAGGTGAATGTAGTACTTGGGAATTAATTGTAACCATTAGATCGAATTGATCTTGACCATTAGATTGTAAAGGATTTCTGTATATATAGGGGTATTCCCCTCAGATGTAATACACAAGTTATTTGAGTGAATACAGTATACTATCAGAGTTTCTCTCTCTACTTTCTCCCTCTAATATTGTGAGTTACAGGCTGACTTAGCCTTCCTCAGTGAGGTCAGGAACGCTAAGTGCCGCACGGGGTCTAGCGACGGAATCCGCCCGTGACACATGCACCTAAAAAGCTTGCCAAAGGAAAAACATCCACTCCACTATGGATGTGGTTAAGATGGATTTTGCATCTTCATCAAGTAAGAGAAAAGATGGATTTTGCATCTTCATCAAGTAAGAGAAATGTACAGAAAATAGATATTTCCTCCTCGTTTGAAGAGGTTAAAGTGGATTCAGATTTAAAGGAGGTTGGTGAGGAGAATATAGACCCGATAGAAGCGTCACCCTTCCCTTCATTTGTTCTGATCTCTTTAGAGAATTGTCCTCTTGAAGTTGATGAGGAAAATCATCCTTCTCACCCCCATGACATGTCTAGGGATAAACTTGATCCCCCTTCAGCTAGTTGTAGTTTTGAAGAATGGACTAAGGTTGCTGGTAAGAAGAAGAAATCTAAAAAGAAGAAAGAAAGGGATAAGTCAGGGGGCGCTTCTAGACACCCTCTTGCATGCTGATTTTAGTGTGCTTGTCTCACTTTTTGTATATATTATGATAAGTACATGGAACATTACAAGTTTGAATGACCAGACATACATAGTGTACAGTTATAAATAAATTTTGTAGAGATAAAGATATTTCCATCTTGGGGTTGTTGGAAACCAAGGTAAAAAGCAACTTCCAAAGAGTTAACCATCGGACCTTTCCTTAATAGAAGGAAATCTTTCTTCAAGTACTTTGAATTTTGGAAACATCACTCGATTTTCTTCTTTATTGTGAAAGAGGTTTGGGCTACTATTGTGGAGGCCTCTCCAATGTTTACTATCTGTAAAAAATTGAAGCTCTTGGAGTTTGGTTGAAGAGCCTTAACATTTAGAGCTTTGCCAAGATATCAGAGAGGGTACTTAAGGCGAATGAGGATATGGAAACCATATAATTAGCTAACAAAGCTAATGATATCGTTGTTGATTGGCTGAAAGAAAAGGATTGTTTCTAAGCTTTATACTATTGGATTGCCCTTGAGGAATCCTTCTTGGGATAAAAATCAAGAGCCACTTGGATCAAGCTGGGTGATCGGAACAATAAATTCTTCTTCAACCAGTTGAAGTCAAAACAATACAAGAATTGACTTTCCTCTATAGTTGACTAGAATGGAAATTGTGTGCGAGATCCAGAAGATATTAAATCCTTGCCAGTCTAACATTTTCATTCCTTGTTAAATGATGTGCCATCAGCTGATGTGGATGGAAACAAACTCAAAGAGTTGATTAAACGTAGAATCTCAACTATGGAGGCATATTCTTTGATAAAACTAGTCTCCAATATTGAAATAAAAGTAGCCACATGGTCTATAGCTTATGATAAGGCTCCAGGACCCAATGATTTTGGTGCAAATTTCTAGGCAATGGATTCACTGCATATGTAACAACCTTATCTATGGCTTCATCATTCATTTGACTTTTGTTTATGCTGCTAACAATGAGCAAGACAGGGAGCTTTTGTGGACAGATCTAGTCACTTTGAAAGTAGCAGTGGATGGCCTGTGGCTCATCATGGGAGACTTCAATGAGTGCAGGTTTGTAGAGGAAAAATCAGGGGGCTTACCAACCTGGTGTAGGGGAATTAAAAGTTTCAACAACGCTTGCTATTGCTTAAATGTGGAGGAAGCTAGAACTATAGGACCTCTCTTCACTTGGACTAATTAGAAGGAAGCCGATCCAATCTTGAGAAGGCATGATCAAGGCTTAATTAACCATGTTTGGATTAGTTCTTTTCAAAATTCAGAGATTAGAGTTCTTTATCTCGGAATTTCTGATCATGCCCCCTTGATTATGAATTTGGCTTAGGTTGAAATTTTGAGGAAAAGGTCCTTTTTAAAGTATTTAGACATATGGATACTCTATTGGCCGACTCTTCTTACTTGCAACTTTCTTCATTCTCTGAATAGCCTTGTCTAAGTAATTCAGAGTTAAATCTTGGCTTTTTTGCCACTCTTTTGCAATTTTATATGTTGAGAAACTAAGCCTCGTATATCCTATGATTACCGTATTGGGAGTTAGCGGCTGTCTCCCTAGGACAAACTCAAATGGACTATGCCCTGTTGATTCATTCTTCTGTAGCTTGAAAGAGAGCTGTGTGACATCCAATAGCTTAGACCATTCCCGCTGACTTGTACTTACAAGGTGCCTCCAAACTTGAGGGCAATGCATTACAGCTGTCATTTCCTTCTCATGTATTGGGTATCACCTGTCCGTATCGTTCAACGATCAGCTCTCAAAGGCTATTGGATGGTTTTCCCGCATCAAAACCTCACCAATGGTATAATCATTAGCATCCATGCATACTTCAAATACTTCACCAAAATTAGAGAGCGCAAGAACTTGTTCTTTAATGACTGCTTCCTTCAGGGTATCAAATGCTTTCTGTCGATCTTTCCTCCATACCCATAGGACATCTTTCTCGAGTAAATCCGTTAAGGAGGCAGCCATTCGAGAGTATCCACGTCTGAAACTTCTATAATAAATTACTAAGCCAAGAAATGACTTCAATTCGGTGGGCTTAGTAAGTTCTTTCCATTCTCGAATGGCCTGTATCTTCTCTTCGTCCATTTTGATCTTCCCCTTTCCTACTACATGCCCTAAGAAGGTCACTTCTTCCTTTGCAAAGGCACATTTCTCCAGCTTTCTATATGACTCGTTTTCCCTTAAGGCTAAGCAAACTGTATGAAGATGTTCTAGGTGCTCTTCCATAGACTTGCTTGTGCACAAGTGGTTTTGGACTCATCTCCATCTGTTATCCGTACTTGATGATATCTCAATCGTAAATCCAGTTTTGAGAAATATCTTACCTCTCCCCATCGATTGAATAAGTCTAATACTAAAGGAATAGGGTACTTATTTTTTTTAATAACCTTATTCAAGGCCTTATAGTCAATACATACCTGGAGGGACTCATCGTGTTTCTTCTGGAAGGGAACTGGAGCTCCAAAAGGTGCCTTTGACGGTTGGATAAATCTAGCTTCTAATAACTCCTTCAATTGTCGCCTTAATTCTTCTAACTCTTTTGGGGACATGCGATAAGGAACTGTAGCAAGGGCCTTTGTACCTGATTTTAGCTCCATTGCATGATCCACTTCCCTTCTTGGTGATAGCGTCTTTGGCAACTCTTTAGGCATGATGTCTTTGAATTCTTCTAACAACTCCCCTACTCGATGTGGACTTACCTTTTGACTCCCTGTCTCTTCTTCCCCCCTTCAATGGAGCTATGTACGTAACTTCATTCTTCTTTAGGCCCTTCGTTAGTCACATAGCAAAAAGGAAATTGGTGGCTTGACCAGCTTTCCTTGTAACAGGCACCACACATTGAGAGTTGGTCTCGAGTATACATATACAGTTTGCACGAGGAACAATAAGTGCGTCAATACGATCTAGGAATTCCATCATAATCACAAATTCAAAGTCATCCATACTACTTCGATGGTTTCTTTCCCTTTCCACCCTCCCATATGGAGCTCTATCTCCCTGGCGACTCCAATAGTAAGGACTTCCTTTGAGTTTACCATCTTAACCTATGTCTTGGTTTTCTCCACTTCCATTCCAATCTTACTTACTGCTACCTCGAAGATGAACAGATGAGATGCCCTTATATCAATAAGGGCACTTAACTTCTTGCCAGCAATTATCACTTCAATGTACATCAACCCCTTTCGCTTCTCTTGCATCTTCATAGCACTAAGTAGTCATACCGAACCCAGTTTGGCCTTATCCCCTTCGTCAGAGGTTTCATCTGCCATAATTGTTGCCAACCGATCTTTCTTTGGGCATTCCCTAGCATAATGGGGCCCATTGCAAAAATAGCACTTCAATTCTCGAGGCTTCCATCGTTCCCCATCTTTTTCTTTACAAGTCCTTTTCCGATCATTATTTTTCTCTTCCATCTTAAGCTTCCCTCTTAAGGAACTCCCATTTCTTTTCTTCTCAACTCCCCCCTTCCACCTTCCCATTAAGGTCTTATGTTCTATCTTTTTGAACTCTGTTAGACCTTCAGCAACTGCTATGGCCTTAAAGATGTCTTCTATTCCTCTTCGATCTAGCTCTAACTTTGCCCAAGGTTCCAAACCATCTAAAAACATCACTAAAGTATCATCCTGGTTAAGGTCTAGGATCTCCAGCATTAGTTCTGAGAATTCCTTCACATATTGCTTGATGTCACCCTTATGAGTTAGGCGACGAAACTTTACCTTTGCTTCTTTAGCAGCATTTTAGGGAGAGAATTGCCCGTTGATTTCATTTACAAAGCTAGCCCAAGTATTGATTTCGTATGCCCTGCTACGCCACCATACCATAGCAGAATCTTTCAAATACATAGCAGCAGTACATATCTTTTCGAGGTCATCCAAGATTCTTACAGCATTGAAATATTGTTCTATTCCCTAGAAGAAGTTGTCTACATCCCGAGCGGATCGTATCCCATTGAAAGGTTCGAGTTTAGGCACATCGATCCTATGAGCAGACTGGATGGTTACTCTATTTGCCACTACCACCCGACATGCTGCTAGTTGGTTCTTAAGTTCTTCAATCTCCTGGCGCATGGCCACCATTACAGCATCTATCTTGGCTTCATAACCCTCTTCCTTAGTTTCTAAAGCAATAACTCGAGCTTGGAGTACTTCATTCTTCCTTTCAATCACCTCATCACGCTGCTTCAGCTCCTCAATGGCTTGATTCAATGCCCCTTGCAACTCGCCTCGAAGTTCTTCCTCTATCTCTTCAAGGTTGCCTTGTGATTCATCGAATTGTTCCTTCACTTCAGCAATGCTTAAATCCGCTCTATCCATCCTATTAAGGAGGGAGTTCAGCAAGTCCTGAGACCCAGCCCTCTACTTGGTGACTCTACGGTCCTCTTGATTACCTAACTCTTCGACCATCGAAGTGTTGTTGTCTCCTCCAGAGGACATCTTCTCCACACAAAGTCTCCTTACTTGGCTCTGATATCACTTGTCACGAGCAGATTCCCTTACTCGAACCTGTGCGGCATTCAGCGTTCCTGACCACACTAAGAAAGGCTAAGTCAGTCAGTATTAACTCACAATGTCTAAAGAGAGAAAATATAAAGAGAGAGACTCTGATGTAAATAGTATTCACTTGAAATAACTTCCTGATACAACTAAGGGGATCTCCCCTATACATACAAGAGGCCTCTCAAGATGGAGGGCTAAGATCAATTTGATCTAACGGTTACAAATGAATCTCACCTACCTTTACATTAAATGCATCTATCTACCTTACCTACCACCTATTCTGGAACCTTCTAGATTTTCTAGAATATTCCGGATTATTTCCTTTTGGGCTTGAACGGACCTCATGATTTTGGACCCTTCTAAATCGAACCTCATGATTTTGGGCCTTTCTAAATCAGCCCGTGACACGTGCATAGCTTGGTCAAGGCATCAGCGTAGACTTGAACCTTGATTAGCGTTAGGCAATTTGGTCAATGAATATGCTATTGTTGTTTCGATTTGGTGGCTTCGGCTGCAGAAGGAGGACGTTGGGAAGGCGTTGGTCAGTTGTTGACAGTGAGGATGAGTGCTATCGTGCGTCTCACAAGCGCCGTATTCAGTGTTGTCGTAATCGGACTAGGAGGATGGAATAGTTGTGCGTGAGTTTGGCGTGTAGATCAGTAATGCGGTATTGCTGGAGTTACGAATTAGTCTATTGTCCGTGCAGTGAATTTGTTGTGTCTGGAATTGCTGCTGGCGTTGGTCGTTATTGGAGTTTAGCTGTGTTGTGTAGTGTGCGTGCATTCTGCTTGCTGATCAGGTGCTGTCCATAGAGTGTGTTGCAGTGGTTTGGGCGGTGCATGGATAATGGGACGTTAGGATGTGGTGCTATCAATTGTGGGCGTGGACTTATTGGCTGAATGTGTTGCAATAGTAACATAAAGTAATTGATCTGATTAGTAGAGTTGTAGATTCGTCAAGGCGGTCTGTTGTGATTGCTTGGAGATAGTCGTGGATGTCTGTCTGCTGCTGCACTGTGAGTAGCGGTTGGGAGTGAGCTAACCGTATAATCTACAGTACTTGAGCTTGCTTTTCGGCTGTAACGTGGATGTTGCGATGCGTCGTTGGACGTGGCAAATTAGCTAGGCGTGTGTGAAGTGCTCAGGGGCTTGTGTGTGACTATTGCTGAACGAAGGAGAGGGGATGGTTGCTCGGTTTGAAGATTGGGGGGCGCTATTCGAGTTGTAGTGATCAGGGCACTCTGCTGTGGATGTGGCTTAGGTAATGAGGAGTTAGAGTGGAATTGGACAGTGACTAAGGGCTGATCGCTGGTGCTTTGCTGCTTGTTTGCAGTCACGAGCGACTTGTGGGTGAAGGGTTACTGCAATTTTTGTTTTAAATGTGCATGAGTAGGCTGATCAACAACTGTAGACCTCGACTGGTGTTTAGATTGGGAATGACAGAGCAAATTGGACAGGGGAGTTGTGAAAGTAGATTGCAACTTTTTTTTTTTTTCGATTGTATGTGTGTATTTATATAATCCAAACAAAATTATATCAAATCATATCTATTGTATCTAATTAAATAATCAAACTAGATTCAAATGATTTTAATTAGATATAAATCTTGTTTATTTCTCTCGCTCTTGTAAAATATAAAAAAACAAAAGACAGATGCCTAACAAAACTCAATGCTTATCCCTTAAGCCGTTAACCTGTGCCTTAATTTTTAATATAACTAAATCCTACTTAAAACACCCGATTACCTAAAATAATAATTTTTAACTAAGCTAAACTAAAATGATTGACTCTAAAATAATTTACTTATTAAAAAATCTAAAAATCTTTTTTAACTTTTCTTTTTCTCATCATTTTTTTTTTTGTATTTTCATCATTTGTTAATTTTTATTATTTTTATCCTTTTTTTATTTCTTTTTATTATTTATTATTATTTTTTTATTATTTTTATTTTTTGAATTAAGACCCTTTTTTTTTTGTAAAAATAAATATTAAGACTACAGAAAAGGAAAAATTAAATATCTACAACCATCTTTAATAAGTAAGGAGCAGACAACATTTATAAAAGGGTGGCAGGAAGTGAACAATATTCTAGTGACTTAAGAACATCTTAGAGGATATCACTATGATAATAAGGGACTTAGGTGTATTGTTAAAGTATACCTCATGAAGGCCTATGATAATGTGAGATGGTGTTTCTTGGAGTACCTTTTGAGGGCTTTCAGTTTTCCTTAGTCAATTTGTATAATGGATTATGATGTGTGTCACCAATGCAATGTTCTCCATCAACGTAAATAGACAACTTGCAAGGTATTTCTCGACTTCTAAAGGATTAACATAAGAAGACCCTATCTCTCCTTAAGTTTTTCTATTGGTTATGGATGTGTTCTCCAAAAAGGAAACTCAGGTGATTTGATCTCTTATTGAGTCAAAGTCAAAATGGTTTTTATAGAGTGGAAATGGTGGGTCAAGGGGTAAAGCAAAAGTGAAGTGGAAGGATGTATGTAAACTCAAGAGGGAACGTGGTTTATGTGTTATTGGTATCAAATTATGGAATAGAGTTGCTCAATTGAAGCATATATGGTTACTATGTTTCAATATTGCGCATTCTTTATGGCCTTGCTACGTTAGGGAGGAGGTTTTAAGGAGAAGAAATTTTTGGAATATTAACATCCCTAATTTCTCTTCATTGTCGTGGAGAAAGATTCCAATAGCAAGACCATTAGCTAGGCATCTACTAAAATGGTGAGTTGGTAATGGCAAGCTCATTTCAATTTGGTTTGATGAGTGGCATCCTCGTGAACCCTTAATTAATTAGATGGGGTTGCATGCCAGCATGAGTTTGGGATACCCAAAGGATACCTTATTGGAGAATTTTATAGTAGGAAATGAGTGGACTTGGTCGGCTGGAGATTGCTAGCAAACTATCACCACCAATCTTGGATCATTGCAACCTAACTCCTCTGTGGCTGATGTATTGACGTGGAGAGCAGGGGGTAACAAACCCATAACTACCAGAACAACCTATATTTTGGGCAGAATTGTGGAACCTAAGGTGTCTAGGTATTTTTTTGGTTTGGCAAAAAGGCTTAGCTCCAGGATTTGCATTCAATCTTAGGATGATTGTACAGCAAAAATTACCTACTCTGGACAAGCTATGCTGTTGGGGAATTGCATGTGAGAACATCTGTTTTCCCTGTCATTGTCATGAGGAATCACATGATCGCCTGTTTTTTTCTTGTTCCTTTATGAAGCTGCTGTGGAAAGAGTTAGAAAAAACCTTTTGCTAGATCAGGGGAAAAAAATCTAAATGTGCATCCGTTTTGAACCTTCTGAATCCAGAAAGTCTTAAATCGATCAACTTGCTCCATAGAAAAGTATTTGCTATTGCATCTTACTACCTTTGTAGGGAGAGAAACAAGAGAAGTATAGGAGATATGGCGTGCTCTATGGATAATCTTTTGAAAGTCGTAAGTTTTTGTATTTTTAACAATTGAGTACCACAGTGATGTATGACCATTTAAGTGAACTAAGTATCCTTTTTTTTTTTTTTTCCATACTTAGCTCAATCTTATAGGTTTCTTTGAGTGATTAGTTTGTACACATCCCATGTACAACTTTGTTGATCAATGATATTTCTCACTTTACCTTAAAAAAAAAAAAAAAAAAATCAGATGAGTTTAGATATTATTAGAGATGTAGAAAATAGAGACTAAACCATTTGTACTTTGCAGATGGTGTAATGATCTTTGCCAAAGGGGAACTTGGGAACATGGAGCTTATTAAAGTGGGACTACATGACTTTTATCTTTTATGTGGTCTTAACGCAAATCCTCTTAAGAACTACATTTTCTTCAATGGTGTAAGTGAGGTCACAAGGAGTGGGATTACAAATCTTATGGGTTTTGAGTGGGTACATTGCCTAACACGTATTTAGTGGTCCTTCTTTCTTCTTTTAGCATCTCCAAAAATGATTGTGTTGATCTTGTGAAAAAATTCTCTACCAGTTAAAGCATATTTAGACTTTATGCATGGATGAGGACTACTCTCTATGGCCATGTTGGGTCAAGAAGGAGTTTCTTACGGGAAGAAATTTCTACAGAATATGAGTACCAAACGATGCCTCATGGCCTTGGAAAAAGATACTCCAATCTACACCACTAGCTAGTCATCTCCTAGCTAGATAAGCTTTACCTCAGATTTCTATTTATGAGATGATAAAGTACTCTAGACAAGCTTTGCTCTTGGGGTATTGTGGGTGAAAACAGATGCTATATGTGCCAAAGTGATGAAGAATCACATGATTACCTATTTTTTGGCTGCCCTTTCGGGAAGCAACTATGGAGCAGAGTTGAGTATCAGCTTGGATGGAGATTGGAAAAACTGTCTGAGTATTGTTCTTTCAGTAATTTTTTGAACCCTGAAAGTCTCAAGAGGGTTAACTTACCACAAAGAAGGGTTTTTGCTATAGGAAGCTACTTTCTATGAGAGGATAGAAATAAAAAAGAAAAAAGAGTACAAGATATAGCCACCCCGATAGAAGATTTGTTTAATGCTGTGATTTTTTGTTTTTCTAATATTTGAGTACCGTAGTTTTGGATGACTATCGAATTGAACTATGCATCTTTTCCTTTTTGTATTGATATATAGTTCAGTTTTATAGGTTTCTAACGTGCTCTTTTATGCACACCCCATGTACAAATGTTTTTTTAATACAATTTCCTCACATTACCCAAAAAAAATAATCAACATATATTGTTGGTGTGCATTGGCATAGAAGGTGCATGCTAATATAGTATAACAAAGTCAGGGCTATATCAATAGTCATTATGCTTATATGACAGATTCTGCTTGGCAGGTTCTTAATTCATTGGATAGACCTAGTGTTCGTACCCATCAAAGAAAAGGTCTGATAGGTTTGTTGGGTAAAACTGCAGTTGAAAAAAAAAAAAAAAGGCGTATGCTATATTTGATTCTGCTAGTGCTACATTAGTACCGGATGGTGATCAAGATATGTACCGAAAGCCAAATTATGTACAGATTTCTACTGAGTCCTATTCACATTTCACTGGTTTGGAGAATGAAGTGAAGAACAATGTGGAACAAGTCAAAACTTTAGAGTAGCTGAAGCCGTGTTAACATGATGATGCATACTCCAATAAATCAAACAACACAAACCTAGGCATCCTCAACAATCGGAAGTACTACCAGGCCAAGCCCTTCCTGAGTGGCGACAAGTCCAAGCTCTGAATACCTAGCTGCAACAGATAACTAAGTAACGTGTGCCATCCATTTGATGAAACCAAACCGAGTAACAGCCACCCGAGGATGCACACAGGCACACAGTGAACAGATAAGAGAAAAAATAAAATACATAGTAGATTGCATAGTGGCGTGAGAGAAATAGAGCAATCGCAAAATGCAAATTGGGATAATATTGCAGCATCCTTGAGAATGAATTATTCACCATAGGGAGCATGCCTTGGTGGAAAATTTGCATGTGGAAGCTACTAAAGTGGTGCAAAATCTAGTTTCGAGTTTCTGAGGATTCAAAGAAAATTATGTGAGAACAGGAAAGTGGAAGAATTCGGAAGCATTTGTGAATCGAGAGTTTAAAGCCAATGAAAATAAACTTTTAATGGTATGACCAAACACAAGCATAGGTTCATTCTACAACATATAGCTCCATGATCAAGTCACCACTCAAGGCCATCAAGAAAAATAAAAATTCAAATGCTTAAGCTGCTTGTTTCACTCATCATTGGGTACAAAGGGAAAGAAAAAAAAAAAAAACCTTAGGCAAAAACCCTAGATATGGTTGCTATGTCGTTATTTTAATAGGTTATGAGGACGTCTACTTTAGGAAGAAATGGAAAAAGAGATAGCGAAAAAAAAAAATTAAGGGATAGTTGTCTAGCCCTTAATGGGAGTAGAAAAATAAAGGAATTTTTTATTCCTTTTCCTTTGTGTTATGCTTACATGAATTTAACTTATTGAGTTAAGGAATTTTGTATTCTAACTTCCATAGCCTTGAGATTCTAAACTTATATAACCTAAGTTCTCTTTTTATTTTAATTTCTGCAATGTTATGGTAACGTTAAAAAACCTAAAAGATACCATGCCCAACAGGTTCCTAAAGCCCATAAATAGGAGAAGATTGGAAGCCTAATCTAGACAAGCAAGGCCTAGGTCTAATGGAAGCTTCTGGAAGCACTAAAGATTCTAAAAGATTAGAAGATTCTAAAAGGTCTTTAAAAATATCTAGATTTTTTATACAACTCGAATGATGCTCTTACGATATTTTTGGATAGTTTAAAAACATGGGCTAAGCTAGAATTGGAGTATTGTGGGGTAGAGAACATCTCAAAAGCCATTGTTATAGCAAAAGACTTGGTAGAACTTCAAAAGAAAGAAGATTGCCATTCTATGAGTAATGAAGACAAAGAAGAGGAAGATATCAAAGATTGCAAATCTCCAAGGAGAAAGAGGAAGATGGCAAATAAGAGGAGGATACGATAACTTAAGTGTTATTTTTGTGATGTACCGCATTGTTCTCGAGATTATCTAAAAAAGGTAAAGGTTAGATGCTCTCCTTATAAGGGACAAAACCAATGAAGACAATAAGGGTTAGCTTGTTACTATTCATTTTCTTTACGCTATGAAGTCTTAACATATGAAGGAGAGAAAGGGTTTAATGTACATGGAGACTAAAATAGTTGGAAGGAAGATAGACACTATGATAGATACAAAGACCTCACATTTATTCATTTTAAATGATACTACCACTAAGCTTGGGCTAAAAATTAAACAGATTAAAGCCTGACTCAAAATGGTTGACTCAAAAAAACTCCTAACTTATAGGGTTGCTAAAAATGTGGAATTCAGCATTAGAAACTAGAAAGGAAGGGAGAACATTGAAGTAGTCCTATGGATGATGTTGAGTTTGTTATTGGCATAGAATTCTTAGATAAGAACGATTCCATCATTGTTCCCTAATTGAATTATATTTGCTAACTCAAATTGGGTTCTCAATGCATAATCCCAGTAAATAGAAAGACAAGACAAGCGACAAAGCTTAGTACATTAACGCAAACTACGAAGAAAGAGTTGGCACTGATGAAAGGAGATAAATCAACTTTAGTGAGGGAGGTTGAGAAAAGAACAGTTGGTAAGATCCCATAAAGTTCAAAACTAGTAGACATGGAAAAACAAGTTGAAGCCTCAATAAGGAAAGTTGGTGAGCATTCTCGTGATATGGTTACATATATAAAGAACTAAGGTCAAGGTATTAAGTGAATTAGAATTCAAGAAGGATGTCGCAACAAAGATATCATTACATTTTGGGGGGAGGGGGGAGGGAGAAGGAGGGAGAATATCATTGACTAATTTTTTAGGGCCTTAAAAATACGCTCAGCATGATCCTAACGACAAGAGATAAGATAAAAGAGACATAAATAAGAGGTTCCAATAACCCATTAGAAAAGAAAGGCCCATGCTTAGACTCAAGAAATATTCTAGAAGTTGGAAGGTTCTCAAAAGATTCCAAAGATGTCTAGATTCGATTAATAATAGCAAATAAGATAGGTAAATACAATTCAATTGTAACCATTAAATTAAATAAATCTTAGTCATCCATTGTAAGGGGTCATTTGTATATATAAAAGGTCTTCCCTCATTTGTATTTATCTAGACATTGAGTAGAATTCAGTTGATAATAAAATTTTCTCTCTTTATTGCAGGAGGAGGAATTGGCAAAAAAAGATAGATATAATCATATGGATGAGGTATGATATTTAGTTTTTATGCCATTGATTTAGAAACTTTTCACATTTGGTGTAAAGAGAGGATAAGATACCCTTAGGAATTATTCACATCAGGAGCCAAAAGTGGATTTTACAGATTAAAATGAGTAACTATGATTACAGACCCTAATTTTGGGGCATTAGAGCTAATGAAACTCTAATAGCAATAATGCTCCTTACACAGAGCTGATAGCTCCAACTCTTCTTAATGAGATCAGATAAAATGTTAGATTCCCTCTTTCTTCCCCCTACTTAAGATCTCTAGTTGATCTTCATTTACAAATAATCCCTGCCATTCTCCCATCTATAGATCTACTATTATATGTGTACAACATGTCTATCGTATCCTAAAGTTGCTAGTCATGAGTAAGATGTTGCGCTAAGTCAGCTTTAGTTTTAAACTCTATGAGGTGCTAGAATTGTTTATCAGGTCAAGCTAAAGAACACCCTGGACATTTTTCACTTTGTGAAGTCACTATTGGGCAGCAGAGAGGAAAAAGATAATTTGAAAAAATTTATAACTCAAATTCATTTACCACAGAATTCCTTTTTTTCCTTTCCTCTCTCATGTTTTCCCCCCTTCTTGTCCAACTAGATGTGTATATCTATATTTAGGTGTATCAATAAATCATAGTTTCATAAGTGGTTATTTTCGATATTGTATACACAGAAGAAATGAAGGGAACTGAAATAGAAAATTTAGGCACCTGTTTCTGCTGCAATGCAAAACCAGAATAATAATCTTCCTCATTGTCCTGCAATATCAAAAGTAAAATTGGAAAAACGTAGAATAAAAACTATATTTGCTGCGGGTGTTAGAAAAAGCAAAGCTGAATGTGTTAAATTTTCTTATGTTGCAGATTGCATTATTGCAACAGGAGAGTGAGATTCCTGTGGAAGAACTGATTGCAAGGTATAAGAAGGTATGGAGTTGATTTTTTCTGCATGCATTGTGGGCTTTTCTAGTTTAATTCTCACACCGCTTCAATGGTGTGTCAGGATTTAAATGATGCTATTTCAGAGGATGAAGCAGAAAATACCTCTGTTTTATCTGAAGATGTCGGAAATTCTCCTGGCACTGACCATGGTAAGCAGGGGGAGCAATGTGCTAATACTAGTGAAGATGCTGAGCTTTGTGGATGCCAGCCAGTTCACTGCTCTCTGAGGGAAGATTCCGAAGAACTTGACGATAAATTAGTAGCAACGGAGAGTGAGAACAGGATAGCAGATGCAGCAGCAGCAGCAAGATCTGCTCAACCTACTGGAAACACATTCTCAACAACCAAAGTGCAAACAAAATTTCCCTTTCTTATCAAGCACCCTTTACAGGAGTATCAGCACATTGGGTTGTATTGGCTTGTCACCTATGTATGAGAAAAGACTTAAATGCCATCCTAGCAGATGAAATGGGGCTTGGCAAAACGATTGTGACAATTGCATTGCCTGCACATCTTGCTTGTGAGAAAGGAATATGTGGTCCTCATCTCATTGTTGTTCCAAAAAGTGTCATGCTTAATTCGGAAACCGAGTTTCTAAACTGTTGACCTGCTTTCAAAATTTTAACTTACTTTGGAAGTGCAAAACAGTGCAAGTTTAAGAGGCAAGGTTGGCTAAAACCAAATTCCTTCCATGTGTGCATAACAACATATAGGTAGGTCATACAGGACACAAAAGCATTCAAGTCCAAAAAGTGGACATACTTAATATTGGACGATGCTCATCTTATAAAGAATTGGAAGTCCCAGAGGTGGCAGACTCTTTTGAACTTACATTCAAATCGCCACATTCTTTTAACTGTTACTCCGCTACATAATGATCTCATGGAACTTTGGTCTCTATTGCACTTCTTGAAGGCCAATATTTTTCAGTCCATCAAGAATTCAAGGATTGGTTCTGTAATCCTATATCTGGAATTGTAGAGGGGCAGGAAAAAGTAAATAAGGAAGTCATTGATTGCCTACATAATGTCCTACATCCCTTCATCCTCTGAAGATTGAAAAGAGATGTGGAGAGGCAGCTCTCAAGGAAACATAAGCATGTGATATACTGCAGTTGTTAAAGAGGCAGCAGAATCTGTATGAAGATTTCATTGATAGTCCAGAGACGCAGGCTACTCTTGCTAGTCCGGATTTCCTTAGTATGATTAGTACAATAACGCAACTTCACAAAGTCTGCAACCATCCTGATCTTTTTGAGGGCCGGCCAATGGTAGGCTCTTTTGACATGACTGGGCTCGATCTGCAATTGTGTTTTTCTGTCTTTTCCATTCTTTCCCTTGGTCTATTTTCTTAGGTAGACCTTCAGGGATTGGGATTTTTGTTCACACATCATGCTTTTTGCATGACTTCTTGGGAGAGAGGTGAAGTCATGTCTATGAGACTCCATCTAATCTAATCATGGATAGTGTTACCAGGATAACCCAATATCGAAATTTCAAAAGAGGCCACACGGAACTAATATTTTTTAGGAGATCCAGAAAGCATCGTGGGAGGAGAGACTGAAGAAACTAAAGAACGTGCAGCATCAATTGCTTGGTGGAATTCTTTGAGGTGCAGGAAAAGACCCATCTACTCAACAACACTAAGAGTAGTTGTAACTTCGAAGCATCCTGTTTACGACATTCACCATCAATTTGGTTAGTTATGTGAATATTGTGGGGATCTATTGCTTCCATGTTGTACATTCAATATTTGGGTCAGATCTGTGCTTTTGTCCCTCCAGTCAGTCTATATCTTGAGTGATCCCAAATATTTATTTCTGATTCCAAGTCCCATGCGGTTCTTGGGGAATCCTTGTCTTCGATTTTCTTCACAAGGTTTTCCTTTGCATGTGACTTTCTACTTACCATAGCGATCATTGTGGAGTTTTCTCATAGGTTTTATCTGTTTTCCACTGCTACTTTTTCTTCTTTTCATATTTGTCCTTGCTGCATCATCAATATAGTTATCTGTGTGGTGTATTGGCTTTTAGTATTAGCTACACCTGGGTCGGAGGTGGTTTCTTGTTCAAATTTTTGGCTACCTTTTCTTTTCTGTTTTCTTTTTGGTGTGTGTGATGCTTAATGTGATTGGTTTAGTTATCATTGTGTGGTTTATTTGCTACACCTGGGCCAGAGGCAGTTTCTTGCTCAAGTTTTTGGCTACCTTTTCTGTTCTGTTTTCTTTTGGTGCGTTTTCTGCTTAATGTGATTTCTCGTTGCTTGGTTTCTACTCATAGTGCTCAAGATTTTGATTTTGCAGGTCTAGAGTGCGTTTTCATTTCAACAGCTTTTTTTACTTTTATTTGACCTATTTGCACTTTTACTTCATTCATTTTCATTCAATTGAACAACATGTGGATGGAGACAAGTTTAATGAATGTTTTTATCTTTCTGGGTGCTCCCATCATTCAAACGCTTGGTGAGTTCTATTATTTTTGGCCTGCTGCAACTCCTATAGCAGCTGATGCAATTTCAATTTGGATGTCCTTGTTTTCATCTTATATCAGATTTAATGGGAGAGATTATGTTTTCATTTGAGAGTTCCACATTTAAGAATTGCAACACTATTTACATGCGGCCCAGAGGCAAGTGAATTGGATTCTATATACTAGATTGTGTTTTTTGTAATTTTACAATCCCATATCAGCTGATGTATAAAGCATTCACCGAAGCTTCATATCATATGAAAAGAGAGCATGGGCTGCTTCATGCTTTAATAACAGGGTCCATTGCAATGTTCAGTGGAAGGCATCATGTTCGCCTTTTTTGTTTCTATTAAAACCATCGCACACGGGGAATAGATCGCCTTGTGACAGTTAAACTTTTGGAAATACAGCAGCAACCAAATGATAAATTAGGAAAAAACTAGCTTCAAGTAAGAAAAATTGCAGCTTCGTTTGTTATCTATTGAGGAGAATAAACAAAAGCATTTCTTTCTTAGCAGACCAATGCCCATATTAAGGAGAACAAACAAGATGGTTGCAGACACGAATTCCATATTTTTTAACACAAGCCCCAAAGTTTCAACATATACAGCACCGCTTCTTTGCTGCACCAGCTTGCTTTAAAAGCTGGTTATCATCATTTCCTGTTAACTTGTCAGGTTTGCTTCATGGTCACTAAGCACTTTGATTATTGTCACTTCTTACTGTGTTGTTGATGCTAGTAGTAGCATGGAGAAATTTGATGACAAAGGAGAGACCACTTGGAAATCCAGGAAGCCCTATGCTATTGACATTGAGCAGTTTAAATTGCATGCTAATTAAATATTGAATCTTAATCTTGATCATCTATTCAGTATCTATGAAACAGATTATACAAATTACAAGACAATATGAAACTATTCATTTTTCTTCTTCTTTTTTTTTTCTTTTCTAATAGACTTTTGATGAGCATAAGCAATTTCCCAAGCAGCTAAATTTCCAACTTGCCATGCAGCTACAATTTGCACATTTTATCTGCACAGACGAGCATAACCATTTGGATGACCGGAAGAGCTGCTCGGACTATTCATAAGTAGAACAGGAGCAGCTTGGTGTTGATCCGAGCAAAGCAAAGAAAGCCGATTCGTGCATCATCCCACTGCGAGTTCAATTTACTCTAGTTGTTCAACTTTTATTTTACTTTATAGATTGTTGTAAGTTTAATTTTCCATTCGTCATCAATTCCTCCAATTGCATTTCCCATTAGGATAGATTTATATCCTCTTCTTTACTTAGTGGTAGATTTCTCTCGCATAAGCATAATAGGTAGTTAATTTTTCAATTTTTTTGAAGTAATTTGAAAAATAGAATAATGATAATAGTAGTAGTAATATTTTCCTTTTATATCTTTCACGGCATCATCATTATTGTAAATTCTCATCTTTGTCCATCATAGTATGTCATATTTAGTCCATTACATTGTTATCTATATATTAATAAAAAGAATGAGGGGATTTTGGTGTCTTTAGTGTCAGTCATATTTTTCAATAATGAATTTACAGTATTAGTCTTTCTGCTTTCATTAAATAACTCATCAAACAATTCTTCTATGTCATTTTCTTTACATGGTAAATCATTGATATAAGTCAAGTACTTGCCAAGAACTGGACATTAAACTGTTCACAACACAATTGACTCGTGCACCAGCTATCCTCTATGTTATGGAGCTGCTCCAACTCCTGTACCAAAACCGAGCATTAGCACAATATGGTGAGGATATGGCAAGTAAAAGCATCTGATTCCTGAGGGTTGCCAGTGGGAGAATGGCAGCTTGGAAGTTGTGTTCAATTTTTAGCAAGCTGCTACCCAATGAGAACTTAGTTCTTTCCACTTGCATTACAGATTGTTATATCAAGTGGCAAGGCCTGCTCTTGTATACCTTGGAAAAGTAACAAGGGAAGAGTTTACTCTTAGTATTGAGTGCTATGACGATCTCAGTTTGTTGCTATGCTCAAAATTGAAAGGACACCACCATACAAGTCATTGCTACAAAGAAGGTTCAAGTCATGCTCAATATTCAATACTCCACAAAGTTTTCAGTTCCCTGGTCCCAACATTTACAGATATGCTCTCCCTGAAATTCAATTTTTAAACTCTGGAGCAACTCCTATTATGACTGCACTAGTGACTACAGTAATAGTCAACATATATTGTTGATGTGCGTTGGCATAGAAGTTGCATGCTAATATAGTGTAACTATGTTGGGACTATTGATAAATGTGCAAAATTGCACAATTTTTCCCCATTTATAGCCCAAAACTCATGCATTTATCTGCACAATTATCAGGAATTCTGCTCAAAATCAATTAAATGCATGATAGTGGATCAAATGTTCAAAATTTGATAAAAAGGATCAATATAGAACTTGAATGACATATGCGCACTTACAAGTTGTTGATCTCAATCATGTACCATTTTACTTGTGGTTGCTGCTGGTCAGCAATTTAGAAGCAAGGATTTTCTTCTGTTTATGTTGGTGACATGTTATAGAAAGAATGGAGTGGAGGAGAGTCACAAGTCTGTGATTTATTGTATCATTAAGTGTTGCGCATGAGCAAATGACATCTGAAATTTCTTTTGAGTTTGTGAGCCATGTGGAAGTTGCTTAAGATTTGATTCTGTTCCTTTGTTTTGTGCAGATGCTGTCATTTTCAATTGCGCAGGCTAATTGGAAAACAAAAACACAACAACTGCTATCTTGGACGAAATATAGCAGCTGAACCAAGTAGCTCCCTATTTGCTCATGGCAGCAGCTCAAAATTTAGTGCAGACCCAATGGTAGAAGAGTAAACCGAGCTGACCCTTCCCAGCACATACCAAGCTGAAACTGAACTCCAATTGAGCGTCCGATGTTGCAGATCAGCCACTCTTGGAGATGGGTGCACATTCTGTTATACAGAACAAAAAGAGCAGCTCCTAATTGATGTGGAAGTGCAACCTCAATCTAAGCTCCTAACTGCAGACCAACATACCTACTGAGAAGTTCCAAATCACGGCAGCTATGCACAGAAAAGTGGCAACTCCCAGTACCAAGTTACTCTCCAAGGACCAGAATTGATAGTAGTAGCCCCAGCACTGAGCAGCTCCAAATCACAGCAGTAGGCCACATCCACAGAAACTCCTTGAACTGAAGATGAACAGTGACTATGAGCAACTACGAGCAGATCCTGAGATCCACATGGACCAAGCTGTTATGAGCTCTATGCAGCCGAGTAGTTGAGCAAAGAACAGAGCAGGCTGCGACTTCAATTGGTGGAAAACAAAAGAGAGAAGCAGCAGCTGTTGTCCAAACATGATCAGCCCCTGTCACAACAAACCGAGCAGCTCACTACTTGAGTTGAGCAGCAGCTGCGAGTAAAATAGCAGCTGACGTGAACCACACTAGGCACTCAACAAGTAGCAAATCAGACCATCAGCAGCAGCTCATGGTGCAGCAGCTCCGCTCAATTACAACAGATCAACAAAACCGGACTCCAACGGCTGATCAATTCGAGCTCCACACAACAAGGACTAAGCTGCTAATTTGAACACAAGAGCAGTAGCTTTAGACCAGCCACGAATTGATACAGCCGCCCACATGAACTTCAAGAGTGCCCAAATGGCGCCCTCCAAACTTCACCAAGTGAAGACCGAATCCAAGCAACAAACCGAGAGCGAAGTTGATGCTGAACTCATCCACAAAATAACTCCACGTGACAGCTGCAACTGAACAGCAGCAGAGTTCCTTATCCGATCAGCAGCTGAACGTGCAAACACAAGCGACGCTCCGAGCAGCATCTCCTTCGTCAAGCAAAAGCTGAGCACTAATTGTGAGAGCCCGAGCAATTGTTCAAATTTATAGAATTGTTAATTTAATGACTTGATCACTAGGCTATTGGTCTCAACACAATTTATAGTATTTTATTCTAACACGTACGTTATGTACACACATATCCATGCATATATTTATGTATATACATATATAATCCTTACTATATTAAAATTATAAAACACAAGCATTATTTAATTTTCATATAAATAGATTAAGCAAGGCTTATCAAACAATTTTGTATATATTTATTGATGGTTCTTATGTCTATACAATTTTACATTGTTGTTCATTATTATTAGTGTCAATATATTATTATTGTTATATGTATATAGATATATTCTTATCGATATAAGTCTTTTCAAAATAATCTAATCGTAAGTTCTTAAATATATATAAAAACATATATTTATGCTTTCTTTTTCCAAAAAGAAGGCAAAATGTATAAAATTATTCTTATTTCCCAAGCCAATCAAGATTTGCATCTATGCTTACGTGGGGACAAATATAGATACATTACTATGCCAATACACACACAAGACCTATATATGGAATTATATTTAAATAATTTAAGATATAAAATTATGTCCAAACATTCTATATGCAATTTAAAATTCACTATTATTACTTAATAAAACTTTAGACGTCCTAACGATATAAAAGCACATAAATGTATGTACAATTATCCATAGGAATAAATCTATAATTTATCACACTTGTATATTTATTTTTCGTTGAAATCGAATTATCGTTTCCATTACATTTAATATCTAGAGATTTATATTGGTGTATATACTATGTATTATATATATGGGACCTTTCTCTTACATTACACAATTCAAGCCTTACGAAATTTCAAGAAAAAGACTGCAGAGGAAAATGTAATAAGGCAAACACGGATCATCATCCACCTAAACCTACAGGATATCTTAGAGAATTTTGATCTGTCCATTAACATATAAGCCAACAATTAATTACTGGGCACAGTGGGACCTCATTTTGATGCAGGCGACGAAGCAAGTTGTGGATTTAGTTCTCACTTGCTCTTTCATTTCCGAGTGGAAGCCGACACATTCATGATACAAGCAGTTGGTATATATTTCATTTCGCTCAATGGCACGCCTACTAACACCTATGAGAAGATTCGATTAGTAGTAAGAATGGGGTGTCACAAGTAGGAAATTACTGCAATTTATAGCAGTAGGAATCAACAGTGACAATGCTAAAGTGGGCAACTTCTGCATCATGTTTTATCTCCTTAACAGTGCTTATTCAACTACCAATTGCTCACATGTTAACCATTCGTGGCAATGTACTTAAACCACTACATTTTTGTCATCAAACTTCATAACAACCATGATTTTTCCTTTATCATTTCTGCCTAAACAACATTTACTTCAGGATATAATTTAACACTCATTTACTTGCTTCATTCCTTAAATATGCTCGTGACTTCTGATTCAAGATGTTTTTGATAAAGTAATTTAAGAATCATGTTGAGATGTTTTAAGAATCACACGAAACAATTTCGAGGTGGATTTCTTGAGAAAGATTGAAACTTTACTCTAATATAAAAGGGAACAATTTTGCACAGGGAAAGGAGAAAACTCAAAATTTTGGATTCAATTTTTTTCTTACCGCACAACAATAATAGGCGCTGTCAAGGATCAAGAATAGAAGTGCTCCATGCTCCGAATAAAATTATGATGGTGATTTGTAAATTGGCGGTCAAAGGTGGATGAAATCGAGCCTTAAATTGGTCGAGTAAAGTTGGATGCCCGGATAACTGGATATTTAACTAAATATTGGAGATCAATTTTAATGGACTTAATTTGATGTTGCTTCTCGATGAATAGGTGGTGGCTCAGCTGTATTAGTAGTGGTGAGGTGATAGTAGACCTAGAGAAGTTTCCACAAACAGTTTTATTTTCTAGCTTTGAATAAGCATAAGCAAAGAAAAGTGAAAGAGAATTTAAGGGCTTCGGTTACTTAAGTCTAGAAAGATAAAGAAATGAAGAGTGGAGGAGACGAAGACGATCCAGTCGCACATCGATGCTGCACAAAACTTTTGCCGTAATATAAGTTATTAAGTGAAGCCACATCAGAAATTGGGGGAGCTACGGGACAAATAAGAATGATAAAATAAGATCGTTTTGGATTTTAAGAAGATTGCGAGCGTTTAGGTTTGTAGTGCCTGCTAATTTCGTACGATATCATCAGGATGTATTTTATCCTCGAGAATATTACAGTTCATGCGCGAGATGATTTGCGGGCAGCCTCAACATAAATTATAGAATGCAAATTATTATTCTCATATCTTTGCTTTTATATTTTAGGATGCTTACGTTACAGAACTCTTAAAATAGATCATTCGCAAGACCTTTTTATATTTTAGGATGCTTACATTACAGACCTCTTAAAATAGATCATTCCCAAAACCTTTTTAAAGGTGCCTTTAAAAGCTTAATAAAACCTATTTCTAATAATTCCTTCAGTTGTCACTTTAACTCTTTTAATTCTGAAGATGACATCCTATATGAAATGACAATAGGTAGCTTAGCTCCAATTTCCAATTCTATCACATGGTTCACCTCTTTTCTTAGCGTTAACTTCTTGAGCAACATTAACGGCATTATATCCTTAAATTATTTCATTATCTCCCCCCCCACTTGAGGTGGAATACTTTCCTGACCAATAGTCTCTTCCTTAACTTTTAAGGCTGCTAAGTAAGTGACTTCCTTCTTCTTGAAGCTATTTGCCAATTGCATTGCCGATAGAAATTTGGTGGCTTAGCCTACTTTTTTTATGACGGGGACTATACATTGTGAGCTATGATCAAGTACACAAATGCAGTTAGCCCATCGTATGATAAGTATATCAATGCAATATAGAAAATCCATCCCAATCACAAACTCAAAATCATCCATTAACACTACTTCAATCGTCTCCTTTTCCTGCTAACCCTCAATATGAAGCTTTATCCCTTTAGCTACTCCAATAGTGGGAACTTCTTTTAAGCCATGTTTTAGTCTTCTCCACTTTTAACCCCAACTTCTTTACTGCCATATTGGAAATGAAAAGATGGGATACTCTTGTGTCTATGAGGGATTAAGTTTTTTACCTACTACTAATACTTCAGTATACATCAATCCTTTTCTTCTTTTGTTAACTTGAGACTTCATGATACTAAGTAGTTGAACTAACTCTAACTAAGCCTCATCCCCTTCATTTGAACTTTCACCTACTACTAGCACCGCCAATCTCTCTTTCTTCGAACACTCCCTAGCATAATGGAGACCATTGTAGAAATAATATTTCAATTCACGGGGTTTCCATCACTCCTCATCTCTCCCTTCACGAGTTCTACCTCGATCGTTATCTTTTTCCTTCGCCTTAGCTTTCCCTTTGGAAGAACTCCCATTCTTCTCCCTCTCAATTCCCCCTTTCCATCTTCCCCCTAGGGCTTTAAGATTTGTCTTCTGAAATTCCAATAAGCCTTCAGCAACTACTATTGCCCTAGAAATGTCTTCCACTCCCCTTCGCTTTAGTTCTAATTTGGCCTAGGGCTTTAAGCCATCCACAAATATTACCAAAGCATCTTCTTGGTTGAGGTCTAGGATCTCCAACATCAATTCTAAAAATTCCTTCACATATTGCTTTATGTCACCCTTATGAATTAAGTGATGCAATTTCACCTTTGCTTCCTTAGCAGCATTTTGAGGGGAGAATTAACCTTTCAGCTCTTGTACAAAGCTATCTCATGTGTTGATATCAGCTACCTTCCTGCACTACCATACTATAGTCTTTCAAATATATAGCAACAGTACGTATCTTTCCAGCATCATCTAAGATTACTACAACATTGAAGTATTGTTCCACTCCCCACAAGAAGTTGTCTACTTCTCGAGCGAACAGCATTCTGTTGAAATGTTCTGGCTTGGGAACATCGACCTTATGACTTGTCTCGACGGTCATTCCATTTGCAACAGCACTTTGACAAGCCATCAATTAAGTCTTGAGATCTTCAATCTCTTGGTGCATGACCACTACTACTACATCAATCTTAGCTTCATAAACCTCTTCCTTAGTTTCTAAAGCCATAACTCGAGCTTCAAGAGCTTCACCCTTCTCTTCAATAATGTTTTCACGCTACCTAAGCTCTTCTACTGCCTAATTCAGTGCTCCTTACAATTCGCCTCGGAATTCTTCTTCCATCTCCTCAAAACTGCCTTGAGACTCATCAAATTATTCCTTAGCCTTAGCAATACTTAACTCTGCCCTATCCATCCTATTAAAGAGGGAGTTCAGCAAGTTCTCGGACCTAACTCTTTACCTGGTAACACGGCGATCATCATGGTCAGCTAATTCATCGACCATCAAAGTATTGTTGTCTCTTCCAAATGACATTTTCTTCACAATGAGTCCCTTTCTCTGATACCACTTGTTACGGGTAAATTCTGTCACTCGATCTCGTACGGCACTTAGCGTTCCTGACTAAACTAAGGAAGGCTAAATCAACCTATAGCACACTTACAAAGTGTAGAGAGAGAAAGTAGAGAGAGAAACTCTGAAGATATGTTGTATTCACTCAAATGACTGGTGTTTTACATATAAGGGGAACACCCCTATATATACAAAAAGCCTTTACAAATTAATGGTTAAGATCAATTTGATTTAACAATTATAATTGATTCCCAACTACTACATTCACCTACTTCACCTACTACTATACAATATTCTGAACTTTTCTTGAACCTTTTGGAACTTTTTATCTTCTAGAAGCTTTTAGTAGGCTTAGGCTTTAGGAACCTCCTGGAAATTGCTCGTTTTAAGAGGTCCATAACACTTACATTTGTTTGGTCGTTGGTAGCTATTTCTTATTAAATACTCCATGCTTTAAATTATAATATTTTTACTTTTATTATTGCTTAGGGTTTTTTATCTCCTAAAAATTTCCTTAACATTATATAATATCATCATTTCTAACTAGATCTTGTCATTAATCTATACAAAAAAAAAAATTATTTAATCACCACCACTACTATTGCAACTACTATTGCAACCTTAGAGTATGCTTCCCTTCATCAATATTCATTTACTTAATTATTTTTTTAGTGTCTCATTTTTAGCTTTATGTATATAAATATGGGTCTTAGTATAACTATAAATCAGAATTAAGTATTTTATAAACATAACTACAACATGCGTAGATTTACTAGTTAAATAGATTTATGATTACTTTCATTGGTATAAGTACATATATGTATATATATTAAAATTTCTACTTTTCCAAAATACTACATCATTAAACATAAAGATTACTAACATAATCTAAAAATTTTCCATTAATGAAAGATGAAAATCCAAAACTAAGGATTTTGAAGACAAGCCTAAAATTCTATACACATACATATTTAAAGTTTTTGTATGTATACCTAACATATAGCTATGTATTTATAAACATATCTATTGTGTATGTTTATTTGTATCAATATATATGATTATATAATGCTTACAAAGTGTTGTAAACCTAACTAAACATATATGAACTCTTTTGTATTACTAGTGTATTATATAACCTATATATTTCCATAATTACTTAATTATTCTTATTAATTATGGCAAAAAAAAATTATTCCTATGAGTTATATATTGGGTAATTGTTCCTTCTAAAATTTATAATTACAGCATATATTTATTATTTCGAATCATAAATAACTTTATTTATAATCACACAATCTTTAAATAACTGTAAAATGGTGTACTATATTGGAATACAAACTAACATTTGTATTTAAGGTGATGATTATATCTAGATGCATGGTAAGTAAAGTAATCATAGAAGCTTAGAGAAAATAATATATTGTAATTGTAGGTAGTACAATAAATAGTTTTGAGCTTGTGGTTAAGTTTTGATTGAAGATTGAGATTATTTTATGTAAGATTTTGAGTGTAACAGTGCCAAAGCAACATCGCTAGAGCTGGTCGGTCAAAAGGTTGGGTTTGAGCAAAATATCTAGGAGCTCTAAAGAGAATCCTCGGAGATGAAGGAGATCATCTACAAATTGGAGAGTGTAGAGATGTTCAGTGAGATTGTTGCCAAAAAGACCGTCGATGACTTCCAAAAGACAAATTAGTGGTTAGAAGAGCTAAAGGACATCTCCACTAAGTATGTTCGGTTCACACAAAACGAGGTGCTCTCCTATAATCTTGAGCTTGACCTTAGCTCTTTAGGGTAGCTAGATTGTCTAATTAATGAGGAGAGGAGGGTGGCCCAAACAAGAGAAAGAGAAGCCACTTAAGCAGCTGAAGCAGTTTGATGTACCCCTTTTAATACCAGGGATGGACAAAACCTTACTTCATCCACTTTTGCCTCAGCATCTAAGCAAGAGGTCACCCTTAAGATTGCTTCCTAGGATGATCAGGATCAATGTGATCCTCTTGCTGACCCAAGCCAACAAGTCTCAATCCCTCCCTCTACATCCTTAGGCTAATCATCTCAAGAGCAAGGGCCATTAGTGGATCAGCCTGCCAAACAGATCAAAGCATTGGATTTTTTAGAGCTTCCAGAGTTTGCTAATCTAAGACTATAAGCAGATGTTCCCCTTCTTTTCTTTTTGTTCATCAGGTCGAGATGCCAACCTTAATTCTGTAAATCCCTTTTCATTAATGGAATTTGAATTTCTTCATTTAGTATACTTATTTTACTTTTCATACTTTAACTTCTATCAATGCTTTTTATCTCTTTATTTGATTTATTGTACTTGTTTGGGGGTAAATTTGGGGGAGTTCCTCAATTGCACAAGGGGTGCTATCCTTTGCCAAAGTTACCCTAGAGGGGTTTGGTCAATGGCATTTCGATCTACCTAATTAATGGGAGCTCCTCAAGTAAGGGGTGTTTCTCCTTACTGAGGTTACCTTAGGGAGGGTAAGGGTGGAGGTAGGGGTAAGGTGGTTAGGTCAGTAGCGTTTTAACTTGCATAGTTAATGGGAGTTCCTCAAGTAAAAGGTGTTTCCCCTTATTTAAGTTACCTAAGGGGGGTCAAGTCAATAGCTTTCCGACCTGTCCAGTTAATGAGAGTTCCTCAATTGTATAAAGGGTGTTTCCCTTTACTTAGTTTACTTGAGGGGAGGTTAAGTTGGTAGCATTCCGACCTGCTCGATTAATAGGTGTTCCTCATTTGTATAAGGAGTGTTTCCCCTTACTAAGGTTACCTGAAGGGGGTTAGGTTAGTTGTATTCCAACTTGCTTGCCCTTGGGAGGGGTTAGGTTGGCAGCGTTCCGACCTGCCCGGTTAATAGGAGTTCTTAAGTTGTGCAAGGACTGTTTCTCCTTATTGAAATTACTTGAAGAGGGTCAGGTCAGTGGCATTCCGACCTGCTCGAATAGTAGGTCTATTCACCCTTTGAAGGCTGAGACTTAGTATGAGAGTAAGAGAAAAAAACAAACATAGACAGCACATTTGAGAAACAGAAATTTCATTCATACATAGTGAAATGATTTACAAAATGATTGGACATTAATCAAAATAGAGCCGAAGGTTATCAGCAATCCAAGTATGCGTAATGAGCTTGTCGTCCAAACGTTTAAATCTGTATGCTCTACTCCCCAAGTTCTCTTTAACTCTGATAAGGTTTTCCCAGTTGGAGGCCAACTTACCCTGTCTTTCCCATGAACTTGTAGCTTCAAGCTTCCAACAAACCAGTCACCGACCTTAAACTCCTTATGTTTAACCTTCTAATCATAGTATCTAAATGCTTGGTGCTGGTAAGCAATTACCCAAGCTGTAGCGAGGTCTCTAATCTCTTCTATAATGTCAACCCTAGCTTATAGTAAGGACTCATTAAGAATAGCATTGAAACTTTAAGTCTTTATGTTGAGAAGCTCTAGCCCGATGAAGAGGATTGCCTCTAACCCAAACGTTACGTAAAAAGGGGTATTGCTCGTAAAGGTGCAGTAGGTAGTCTTGTGTCCCCACAAAATATTGGGCAGCTCGTCTACTCAGGCACCCTAAACTCGATTTACTCTCTATTCAAGCTTTCGAGAATGACCTAATTAGCTACTTCAACTTGACCACTTGACTAAGGGTAAGTAATTGATGTAAAGTGCAATGTGATGTAGTGCTTGGCACAAAATTCTTTGAATTTAGGGTTGTCAAACTGATGCTCGTTGTCCATGATGAGGGCATAGGGGACCCCAAATCGGGAGAGGATATTTTTCTAAATGAAGGATTCAATGCTCTTCTCAATAATCTTCGCTACGACCTTGGCTTCGACCCACTTGGTAAAGTAGTCGACGGCTACAATAATAAACTATCGACCTCCCGAGGCCTTAGGGAAGGCACTGAGAATATCGATGTCCCATTAAGCGAAAAGCCACAGATTAGCTAAGGGCTGGAGATTGTTGCTTGAGGCATAACTAATTGGGGTGTACTTCTGGTACTAAGGGCCCTTTTGAGATGCGACCTTAGCATCTTGCCTCATAGTAGGCCAATAATATCCGAGACGTAGTGCCTAGATGTAGAGGGCTTGGGATTGAATATGGTTGCCGCATACTCCAGCGTACAACTCTTCCATGATACGTAGGGCCCTTGTCTTTTCGGAAGCATCTAAGCAAGGGAAAGCTAACCTTCCCCTACAATATAGAACATCATTGACCAACGTGTAGTTGGTGACATGGTATCTCAACTTCTTTGCCTCTCTCCTATTTTTTGAGAGCATGCCCTACTTTAAGTAACTCTAGATGGGATCCATCCAGCTTGGCTCTAATGGCACTACTATAAGCTCTAAAACCTCGACCAAGCTCAGAGTTATACTCTTTTCTGATAAGTACTCAATAAAGATCTTCTTATCCTTCACCTTGGGCTTCTGTATCTCCATATAGGCAAGCTTAGATAACCAATCTATTGTTAAGTCTTCAAGTCAAGAGATCTTTGTGATGGTCTACAAAGGAAGCTCAACTAGGAGGCTCTTCACATTCTCTAAGTACCTTACCATGGTATCATCCCTAGCTTCATATTTACCTTGGACTTATTGGACAATAAGCATAAAGTCCGAGAAAACTTGTAAGTGCTTAACACCAATCTCTCTGGCCAACTTAAGACCGACTATCAAGGCTTCGTATTGGGATTCATTATTGCAGTATCGAATTCAAATTTAAGGGCGTAGCAAACTATGATCTTCTACAATCCAGTCAACATGAGACCTATACCTCTACCCCCCGAGGTAGATGATCCATCAACATAGAGATTGTACACCATTTTTTCATCCCCTAGTGGTGCTTTCTCCTCTCCTATATATTCAAACACGAAGTCGGCCAGCATTTGTGCCTTATAGGCCATCTATGGTTAATAATGGATTCCATATGCGCTCAGCTCTATTACGTACTTCACCATCTGTCCAGATGCGTCTGGCTTCTGTAGCAGTGTGCGCAATGGCTGGTCTAAAGCACAATAATTTGGTGCACCTAGAAGTAAGGCCTAAGCCAAGGTGTTAAGATGACAAAGGCTAAGGAAAATTTCTCTACTCTAGTGTACCTAACCTTAAGCCCTTAAAGGATATGGCTAACGTAGTATACAAGCTTGTACTCTCTCCCTTCTTCTTTAACTAGTATATATGAGAGAGCCCAATCACTAACAACCAAGTACAAATACAAGTCCTCCCCTGGAACAGGCTTGGAGAGGAGAAGAGGGTATGCAAGAAAGTCTTGCAGCTACTTAAGGGCTGCAGCATATTGAGGAGCCCATTTAAAATCCTTAAGATTCTTGAGAATTATGAAGCACTCAGCACATTTTTCTACGCATTTGGAGACAAATCTGCTCAATGCAACCACCATGCCAGTGAGCTTTGATATGTCTCAAACTAAAGTAGGTGGCTTAATGTCCTTGATAGGATGTATCTTTTCATGGTTAACCTCGATATCTCTTTAGGTGACTTAGAAGCTAAGAAATTTGTTGGAGCCAACCCTAAATATGCACTTCTAGGTGTTCAGCTTCAAGTCCTGTTTCCTCATCTAATCGAAGGCTTCCTACAACTGCTTAACATGATTGCTAGGTGCTTGCTCTTGATGATTATGTTATCAACATATACCTCTATGTTCTGCCCAAGCTAAGGTTTGAACAACTTGATCACCATTCGCTAATACATAGCCTCAACGTTTTTAAGGCTGAAGGGCATGATCGTATAGCAGTTTGTTTTGAAGTTGATGACAAAGGAGGTATGGACTTCATCCTTCGAGTCCATCTTTATCTAATTATAACTTGAGAAGGCATCCATGAAGCTTAACAGGGAGTGTCCTTATCAAGTCGAATTTTTTTTCCGATTTTTATTTATTTTCCTAACTTAATTAGTATTAAACTTTAACCCGTTTAATACTAATCCTCAACTAAGAGTTAAGAAAAACTAGTTTTCTATTTTATAAAACTTAGAGTCACCACCCGACAAGAATGGGAAGAGGTTTAGATTAAAACCAATTGAGTGGATTGATTTTAATATAGAAACTTGGTTATGTAAAAAACTGATTAAAAAGGTTTTTGAAAACCGGAGATTTGAGTCCAGGGGTTAACTTATTAAACCCTAACGGATACAACTTTTAACTTTCTAAATTTAGATTTACTTTTCAATACCTCTTTAGTTAATTTTAAATTTACAATTAAAACTAATTCTATTTAACAAATCAAAATTATTTATAAAAAGGAAAATAAAAAGATTTCCCTATTTTAAGTTGCCCCATAGGTATTTATATACCTCTAATAAGGATCAGACTTTCCATAGTTCATTTGATAAAACTTTAGTTTGTTGATCACTTTTAATTTTTGAAAATTAGCTTAGTTTACATCTCTTAGTTGCTTTATTTTGTTTTTAAGAAAAATATCTAGAAAGGGTTCTACTTTTCGAATACTTCATTTTAGAAAACTTTAAGGAGAAGAGCCCTAATTTTAAAAAGGGTTAATTAGTTTTTTTTTTTTTTAAATCAAACTTTCTTAAGTGAATAAACATTTTTTCATTATTTCTTTTTTATTTTTTATTATTTTTTTATGGTTTTTTAAAGCAAAAAGATAAAATAAATAAATAAATAAACTACCCTTTCCTTTCTTTTTTTTATTTTTATCTTTTTCTTTCTTTTTTTCTTTTTTTTTTTATTTCTTCATTATTAGTATTATTTACAATGGAGCAAAGTCAAACAAATAAATAAATAAAAAAATACAAGACAATCAAATAAGAGGCTAGACCAAGCTTATACATAGGTCAAATCAATTGGAGGAGGGTCGGTCGTAGTTCAAGTTGGGTCGAATCTTAGTTACGGGGGTAAATTCAAGTTGCAAGGAAGAAGAACAATAACAACTGAGCTAGGTTCATCCCGATTGATTCAAGCACCAAAAGGAATGAATGAAAGCACTTTTATAGGTATTTTATTGAGGATAGTGGGTGTAAAAACAATGCTACAGAGTTTTATAATGGTTTAAGTGGTAATTAAACTTAGTCGTCACCGGTGGTAGATGTACAACACATATAATGGCTGCTAGCAATGGATGGATGGTATGCCCTTGGGTTTTCAAGTGTAGGGAGTGCTTCGGTGATGTCGGTTTCGAATATGGGTGGCTAAAAGTGGTGTTTCGTATGGTGGGTCATGTGGTGGTTGTAAAACAAACCCTTAGGTAGTCAGCAATGGAGCTAAGGAGCACAGCTACTTACGTGATGGGGTGGAATGGAAAGCTTTTGAGCTTAAGATGCTAATAGGGGCAATAGTTTTACTCAAAGATGGTTAGAAAAAGAAGTAGCTTAGAGAGAGAAAGAAGATTCGAAGAGGAGAGAGAAAGAGCGAGAGAGAGAGCTTCAACGAAGCTTGAATGGAGATTCGATGGTTTTTAGTGACAAAAATGAACCCTATTTATATCGAATGAAGCTTGGTTCAACATGGAAAAGGTCATTAACAATTGAATCAACCATGAATGGTGATATCGGATTTTGAGTTTTTTCTACTTTTCAGGGCCAATTTAATCTTTGATTTTGACTGAATTTGGACGAATTTTGAGTCTCCATTTATAGTATCCCAAGCCTTCTTTTCATTCTTGCATTTAGTTTGATAAAATTTGCCCAATAAATGTACTTAATCAAATCATGAAAGGGCATGATTGTGTGATGTTTTTACTCCTCCATCTGGAGAAATTGGGTCACATGCCATACACCCCATGCTTGCATGCATTACATGTACATTGTGGAAAAAAAAAAAAACAAGGCACGCTAAGCATTCCTAGGCTAATTCTTTGGCCCCTAACTACTGGGATTTGAGCCTAGCAACCCTCGGCATCCAATTTCTTTCTTTTGTTCTTTTAGTTTTTCCTTTTTATTTTTTTATTCTTCTTTTAATATAAATAAATAAAGAAAGAAAGAAAATACACTTACACTAAATCTAGTTCTTACCTAAAAGTTAACCCTAATTGGCCAAAGCTAAAAGTGAATCATGTACTCATACGCTAAAAAATAGAAGTAATAATAATAATAAATAATTTTGAAACCATCCCAAAAATAAAATAAGAAGACCTCTTCAATACGACCTATTGACACTAAAAGACATGGGGCTTTGAATTTCCTAAAAATTCTATTATTCTTAACTTTTTTTTTCTCAATTTTTTATTTTTTTATACTTTTCTTAGTTTTCTAAAATTTTCTATTTTTTTGTATTTTTCTATATTAGGACCCTTTACCCAATTCTAAAAATAAAAAATTCTAAAATCACTGAGAAGCAAAAATGAGGTATTCACAACTGTCCCTCTTTACCCTAAGGATGAATTTGCTCTAAAAAGTGCTATAAGTTGCTATCTATCTTAGGCTTGATCTACTAGAGATTTAGGTGACAAGAATGGAAAACACTTTGATGTGTGATTCAAGTGTTTCAAAGGATAACTAAAGTTCCTAAGTTCAATTAAATCAAGGATAGCTAGGGTTCCTAAACTATAAAAGATGACAACTAAAGTCCTGAATACTTAAGGATGGCTTATATTCTAAAACTCATCAATAAAGGATAACCGAAGTTCCAAAGGGTAACTTGCACATGAGCAAAAGATAACCAAAACTCCTAAGTTTGTCTTAACAAAGGATAACCAAGGCTTTTGAAGTTTCAAGGAAGGACAATTGAATTATCAAAATTCCTAATCTAAGGATAACTTTGATTCCTTAAGGTTCTTATGAAATAACCTAAGCTCTTAAACAATAGGATTACTTGCTTTTCAAGACTTAGTTTCCACAAAATAAACTAAGTTCCTAAACAGAAGGATTACTTAATTTTCAAGACTGAGTTTCCTAAATAGAAGAATTACTTGGTTTTCAAGACTGAGCATAGCCAAAGTTCCTAATTGATGATAGCTAAGACTCTTAAATAACCAAAGTTTCTTAACAAGAATAACTAAAGTTCCTATTGAATGACTTAGTTCCTAAATGGAAGGATTACTTAGTTTCTAGACTAAAGATAGCATAGCTCCTAATTTAAGGATCACTTGGTTCCTACGAAATAACTTAAGTGCCCATAAGGAATACTTGGTTTAAAGATCAAGGATAGCCAAAGTTCCTAATATTACGATAGCCAAGACTCTTGGATAGCCAAAGTTTCTTTGACAATAATAACTAAGGTTCCCATCGAATAGTTAAGTTCCTCAACGAAAGGATTACTTAGTTTCAGAACCAAAGATAGCCATAGCTCTTAATTGAGGATAGCTAAGAATCCTATTGAATAGCTAAGTTCCTAAATGAAAGGATTACTTAGTTTCAAGACTAAGAATAGCCTAAGTTCCTATGCTTAAATATAACTAAGACTCCTAAAGTTTCAATTTTTTTTTTTTCAAAAGGAATAAGTGATGGCCTTAAATTCCTAAACTTAAGGATAACTAAAGTTTCCAAAATAGAAGATTTCTAAGTTCCTAAACTTAAGAATAACTAAGATATTTTCAAGACATAGGATAACAAAGTTCCTAAGTTCACCAACACATAAGCTCCTAAAGATCTTACCAAAGGATAACTGTTATGATATTTTACAAAATTTCAAATTCTTGAAAGCTTCTTCTTTTTTTTTTTTTTTTCTTTTTGAAGACCTTGAAAGAAAAACATACATTTATTCTATGACAACTTGGAAAATTCTTCCTTTTAAAAAAAAAAAAAATTGCTAACAAGTTTAGATTCCTAACATCGTTTTAGTTGCCAAATGAATGATAGGGCCACTCATTTCCTTTCTTGCCTTAGGGATAACTGCATGACTATCCAACAAATCTTTCTTTTTCTTTTTTAAACATCTCTTGAGGCATTCAAGGCAATAATGCCATTGGGTCTCATGATTTCCAAAATATCCAGGAAAATGCTATCTCATAATTAATTGGTTTAGTCAAAGAAAACTTCCTTGTACTCTCGGCTTAAATTTCATTCTCAACTATAATTCCAAAAATTATAGTTTATCTTATAAGTGATATGCTATAATCAATCTATTATGTTTTTTTTTTCGGACTAGAATGTAGTAAAGGTTTGATCATCGGTTAAGCAAATGGATAATGTATAGGTGTTTTTGAAAGAATTCATTCATCCAACGTTAAGAACTCTTTAGAAAAAACTAAAATCATGCTTGTCCCTATTTCAAAGTAACATTTACCAAAGATAAGTTATTTCCTTCAATCAAAAAGACCTTTTAAGGAGAGGTAGAATTATGGGCGAGCTATAAGCCATATGGTAGGTGCAATTTCTTCAAGAATCATGAATTTTGAGGGGGAATTTTGGTATTTGCTACTAGTTTTTCAAGTTTGTGATTTTGGGTCCTTTATTCAAAGTGTAGGTCTTAATTTAGGAATGGGTTTTTGTGCCTTAGATCCTTTTGAGCTTTAAGGCTTTAGACTTCATCACCTTATTTCAAATCTATTTTCTCAAGCAAACTTTTCATTTTTCATTTCAATTTTTCTCATCTCTCCTCTTTCTTCTTTTTTCCTTTTTCCTTTTTCCTTTCTTTCTTCTTTTCTTTTTTTTTTTCCTATAATTTGATCCAAGACAAAGGTGATCATCCCCTTTTTTAGTGTATGACATACAATGTATGCAGTTTGTGTATAGTGTTTAAAACAGAAAGCCCTATTCATCTTGAAGGAAATAAGCATCCAAAAGTAATAATTATAGTTGAATTTAGGCAACTAGAGCAAGCACAAGTTATTTTTAATCTTTTCTCCTACCTGACGCCCCTACTCTTCTAACCCCCGACCACCACAACATTTGTAAAGCTAAAAGTTATATTCCCCAAAAAATGCCCATAATATGTCTCATCTAGTGTATTAATGAATACACATGTCAAGTCTTTCTCTAGCAATGAAGGAATGATTTTAGCTGCCTTGCCCCTTCACCTTTATGCATATTCTTTAAAGGATTCTTTTTTTTTTTTTTTTTTTGCTCAATGTACGTAAGTCCCAAATTGAGTGAATTGTCTCGATGTTAAACTCTGCTCATAGAATGCTCAAGGCAACTTCTCCCAAGTATTTATTTAGTTGAAATCAAGTTAGGCATATCAAGTTAATGCAAGCCTTATCAAACAGTCTTGAAATGTTTGTACCATAAGTTGATCATTTTAAACATATTTGTCCATCTTGCAAACGTATAATCTAGTTTGTAGCTTTAGGCATCTGATCCTATCGTACTTCTCAAACTTTGGTACTTTGAATTTTTCTATGTATGTCCTAACATCAAATGCAGAAAGGTTAGTGATTCCAGCCTGCTCGAATCCATCATAGCCTCTGAGTACCCTTATTTTCTCAGTGATCTGTTGGGTCAACTTCCTTTCCAATTCTTTTAAACTGTCCTAGTTAGCCGCAAAGTTAACCAACTTTGTATTGATTGGGAATGAGTACGTGTTAGGCTCAACAGTTAAGTTGACTATTGAATAAGCCCCTTCTTATTCAAAAGACTCAAAAGTTGGATTAGCTTTTAAATAGTTCTCTTCTGCTTCCAAGGGTGGAGCCTCAACATTCTTTCTATAGTAGACCTGGGAGTGCTCTTCGTTTGATGACGATGTGGCTCTAAGTAAAGCAATACTGTCAATAAGGAAACTCAATTGATTTGCGATTTTTCCTGCAATTTGCTCCAAAGAATGAAACCTTAGCTCAGTAGGATTGATGATTTCAAGGTTAACATTATTGTTGTTGTTGTTTCTCTAGATTGCCATTGCTTTCAAGAATTCCTAGTAAGAATCCATCCTTGTTAGCAATTCTCAAAAAAAAAAAAATTTTTCTCTTTTTTTTTTAAAAAAAAAAATTAATTTGAAATGAATCAGATCAATTATGACTAAGAAATGAAAACTTTGGTGAGGTACTCGATATTTACAAATTATTTCACAAAAAAATGAAGCAGTGGAAATACAAGAGTGAGGTTTATTTACATGAAGGATAAGAAGATGACCTTCAATATAGAGAACATTTTGAAAATGAAGGGGAACCTAAAGAAGACTAGGTATGACAACTAAAGAAGAATACTTCAACTTATGGGTATTTAAAAAGTTACCTACAACAAGTATAACTATCAATTGCCGAAAAGGGTAAGGATGTGATTATTTTACTAAGAAATCCTAATGACTATTTCGAAATGGAGACAAACTTATGAAAATTTCCAAGAGGGTACAAGTAACTACCCAAAAAGAGGAAAAAGGAAGGATACTATTTCACATTCGAGAAATTCTAAGATCCATAAAATATTCTATAAGAAGTCACTAAGTTAACAAGAGGAGGAAAATCTAAGATTGAGTAAGGGATATAGACACTTATTTGAAAAACTAAATATTTTACAATGTTTAGAGAAATGGAGCGATTTTTTTTTAAATGAATGTGGGATTGAAATGGGATTTATTTACACGAGAAAATAATAGGGTCCTAAAAAGATGTAAAGACTGACAAATTATGGAAAGCGTAGCATACGGATGCAAATGTAAAAGCCCAGTGATAAACTAGTAATGTGGCAATTTGAAAAAAATTAGGGTTATGACTTTATCAGAATTTCACTATTACAACAATTATACAATTTACAGGGAAATTTTATATTTACAAAAATAAAGGTATAAGGAAACCATAAATTTATAACTAAACTAGAAAGAATTTATATGGGTAGCATAAGGAAAATACATTACAATATTTTTATGATATAGAGGAATTCCAATAAGGTCATAACCTTTGGTTAACTGTATGTCACATTACTACTTATCCATTGGTTTAGGATTTATATATGAAAAAGGATAGATTCTAAAAGTCTTTAAGCTCTATGACCTCATATATTTCTAAGAAACGATTCATTGGTCATATCAAAGTATAAGTGGAGTGGTCTAATCAACCCTAAGCGATGGCTACACCACTATTCTTGAAGACTATACAATGCCCCCCCTCCTAAGGTCCTAAGATGGTTGAGCCTAACCGTATCTACCCTGCATCTTTAATGCAATCATTCCCCCCAATGTCCCTAGTATGTTTCATACAAAACTAAATACAGCAATTAAAACAAAGTATATACATGAAATGAATTATAATAAATAAATAAACAAGTAAAATAAGTAACATGGGTATTTTGAAAGGTCAAATTTAATTTTGAAAATTTTTTAAGTAACTAACCCTCTTGATGTCCCTAGTGGAGTCACCAAGCTATTGAGCTTAATTTTTTTTTCGATTTTATTTATTTTTCTTAATTTGATTAGTATTGAACCTTAACCCATTTAATACTAATCATTAACTAAGAGTTAAGAAAAACTGGTTTTCTATTTTTCAAAACTTGGAATCATCACCTGATCAAAGTCAGGAAAAGGTTTAGATTTAAAATAATTGGGTAAATTGATTTTAATCTACACACTAGGTTCCGTCAAACATCGATTAAAAAGGTTTTTGAAAACTAGAGATTTAAGTTTAGGGGCTAACTTATTAAACCTTAATTGATACTATTTTTAATTTTTAGAATTTAAATTTAATTTTCAATACCCCGTTTAGCTAATTTTAAATTTACAATTAAAACTAATTATATTTGCACAAACAATAACAAATTGAGATTATTTACAAAAGAGAAAATAAAAAGATTCCATATTTTAAGTCGTCTCGTAGATGTCTACATATCTTCTAATAGGAATCAAACTTTCTATAGTTCATTTAATAAAAATTTAGTTTGTTAATCATTTTTAATTTTTGAAAATTAGCTCAGTTTACATCTCTTAACCACTTTATTTTGTTTAAAGAAAAATATCTAAAAAGGGTCTTAATTTTTTAATATTTCATTTTGGAAAACTCTAAGGAGAAGAGCCCTGATTTTAAAAAGGGTAAATTAGTTTTTTTTTTTTAAATCAAACTTTCCTAAGTGAATAAACATTTGTTTCATTTTTTTTATTTTTTATGTTTTTTTTTCAAAGCAAAAAAATAAATAAAATAAATAACAAAACTATCCTTTCCTTTCTTCTTTATTTAATTTTTGTCTTTTTTCTTTTTCTCTCTTTTTTTTTTCTTTTTTTCCAAATCTTTTTAATCATTAGTATTATCTACAATGAAGTAAAGTCAAACAAATAAATAAATAAAATACAAGACAATCAAATAAAAGGATGGACTAAGCTTGCATGTCAGTTAAATCAATTGGAGGCGGGTCGATCATGGTTTAAGTTGGGTTGAATCCAAGTCACGGACATGAATTCAGGTCGCAAGGAAGAAGAACAACAATAGCTAAGCTAGGTTGATCCCAATTGGTTCAAGCACTAAAATGAACATGTGAAAGAACTTTAATGAGTATTTTATTGAGGATAATGGGTGTAGAAACAATGCTGCGAAGTTTTATGGTAATTTAAGTGGTGGTTGAACTTGACCACTAGTTGTGGTAGATGTGCAACACGCGTAGTGGCTACTAACGATGAGTAGATGGTATGTCCTTGGGTTTTCAAGTGTAGGGAGTGTTGTGGTGATGTCAATTTCAAATGAGGGTGGCTAGAAGTGGTGTTTCATATGGTAAGTCATGTGGTGGTTATAAAACAAACCCTTAAGTGGTCAGCAATGGAGCTAAGGAGTGCAACTACTTGCATGAAGGGATGGAATGGAAAGCTTTTGAGCTTAAGATGCTAGTGGTGGTAGTGGTTTTACTTGAAGATGGCTAGAACAAAGATAGCTTAAAGAGAAAAAGAGGATGCAAACAAGAGAGAAAGAGAAAGAGAGAGCTTCGATGAAGCTCGAATGGAGATCCGATGGTTTTGAGTGATGGAAATGGACCCTATTTATACTGAATGAAACTTAGTTCAACATGGAAATGATCATTAACATTTTAATCAGCTATGAATGGTGATATCAAATTTTGAGTTTTTTCCACTTTTTAGAGCCAATTTAATCTTTGATTTTGACAAAATTTGGACGAATTTTGAGTCCCCATTCATGGTATTCTAAGCCTTCTTTTCATTCTTACTCTTAGTTTGATAAAATTTGCCTAATAAGTGTGTTTTATCGAGTCAAGAAAGGGCATGATTGCGCAATGCTTTTATCCTCCATTTACAAAAATTGCGAAGGAGATAAGGAGCCTGCATGTGGTCATGTGTTAGGCATGTGCCATGCACATTGTGGAAAAAAAAAAAAAAACAAGCCACGTTGAGTGAACCTAACTCAATTCTTTAGCCCTTAACTATTAGGCTTTGAGCCCAACAACCCTCGGCATCTAATTCCTTTCTTTTTTTTTAAATTTTTCCTTTTTATATTTTATTCTTCTTTTAATATAAATAAAGAAATAAAATACACTTACACTAAATCTAGTTCATACCTAAAAGTTAACCCCAATTAGCCAAAGGTAAAAGTAAATCACGTACTAACACGCTAAAGAATAGAAGTAATAATAATAAATAATTTTGAAACCATCCCAAAAATAAAATAAGAAGACCTCTTCAATATGACCTACCAACACTAAAAGACCTGAGGCTTTGAATTTCCTAAAAATTCTATTATTCTTAACCTTTTTTTTCTCAATTTTTTAATTTTTCTATAGTTTTCTAAATTTTTCTCTTTTTTTGTATTTTTCTATATTAAAACCCTTTACTCTATTCTAAATATATATATATAATTCTAAAATTACAGAGGGGGTAAAAATGGGGTGTCCACAATCCTAATGTAGAGTCAACCAATTGGTTGATCCTAAGGAGAGGGAAGAAATTTTTTAAACGGGCTTTATTAAGACTTGTGTAATCGACACACATGCGTCACTTCCTAGACTTCTCCTTAACCAACACTACGTTTACCAACCAAGTCAAAAGCTTCTCCTATCTAACAAAGCTGACCTTAAGCAATTCTATACTTCTTCCTGTATCGCGACCTGTCTCTCTAACATAAAATGTCTCTTCTTCTATTTGATCGGCTGCACGATGGAGTCAACGTTGAGGCTATGGGTTGCCAAGTTGAGGGAAATCTTAGGCATGTCTGATGCTGACCAGGAAAATCTATCTGAGTTAGCCCATAGGAAGGCAACTATTTCTTCCTTCACCTCGAAGAAGCGCCTACTCACATCTCTCAGCCAATATGTACCTCTTCTATTTTTTTGCTCGGCTTACCTCTCTCAGCTAACTTCTCCTACGAGTCGGTCTCTAGAACGAAGACCCCGTATGCTATAGCAGCCTTAACATAGAGCTCTCAAGAGAGCCTCTGGTCACAATTGCAAATTCCTACCCACGTGATGGTCGAGAATTTAGCCTTTAGGTAGAAGGATGAAATGATGACCCTAAACACATTTAAGCTCAGTCATCGCAAGAGAGCATTGTAGGGGGATGCATAGTCAATCACAATGAACTCCACTGGTCATCGCGCAACATTGTCAGCTTCACCAAGTTCCATGTCGAGGTGATGATTCCCTTAACTTAAACAATGTTCCTATTAAAGCCAATGAGATTATGGTGGTAAGACTTCATCTTGATAGGGAACTTGCTCCCCATCCTTTCATACATGTGCAAGAAGAGGATGTTAGTGGAGCTATCAATATCCACCATAATCTTAAAGACCTCGAAATTTGTGATCGTCGCCCCTATAACAAGGGCATCTTGATGAGAGGTGTCTATCCCCTCTTAGTCCTCATCTAAGAAAGAGATCAAAATGTCAATCTTCTATGTCTTTTCTTTGATAGCTAACACCTCGGATGAGGCGTTAGCCTAGCTACTAGTGCTCGGCCAACTCCCTAAGTATAGCCCCTTAACAATTATGTTAACGATGCTGTTGGGGGCTTAGTAGTTGCAACGGTCTTCATCTTACTCTACTCGAACACCTTCAGTCCACCACCTCTGAGGCCCCCTATCTTCATCATCATCAGAACTATCATCATTCCTCCATTGGGCCACGTATTCACCAAAGAAGCCCCGTTGAATAGCATACTCAGTTGCAATCTTTAGTTAGAAACATTCATCGATGATGTAGTTGGGGTTGTCATAATACTGGCAATATTTGTCCGAGTTCCGACGATTGGGGTTCCCCTTCATCTTAGGGCGTTTTTTCAACAAACCTCTATTCTACACCTCGGAATATACCAAGATGATGGGTCGGTTCAGAAGGGTGTGCTGCGTACAAATAGGAAGGGGAAGTGGATTCTACTCAACTCAGCATTTCTTATTACTTAAGCCTTCTCCCTCAACTCTACTCAGTACCTTGCTACCAAGATGATCTTTCACAGACGATCTTTCTTTGTCCTTCTTTCCACTCAACCTCTCTCAATCAGCATAATATCTAATGCGAATATTTTCCTCCTAGTCTATGTATTTCCAGGCCTTATTCCAAAAAATCAACCAAAGTCTTCAACTTGCTCTTCACAAGCAATCGAAAGAGGTCTCTTGAAGGTCATATGCCGAGCTACATAGCATGGACTACTACTCCTTGGTCCAACTAAGAGATCTCAACCACGACATTATTACATTTGGCTACATATTCACGTAGAGTCTCACCCTCTCTCTACCTTATTAGGTACAAGGATAATGCATCCTTGGACAAAGGCTTACTAGTCTTGAAGTCGAGGCTTAACCTCCATGTTAGCTCGTCAAATGAGCCGATAGAGTTCTCAGGTAAGTGGTTAAACCACATCCAAGTTGCTTTCCTCAACATACCTAGAAAAGCCTTACACATAATAGCATCTCCATAACCATGAAGGTTTATGAGGGTGCAAAAGTGGAGGAGGTGATCATTAAGATCACCAATGTTTTCATACTAGTCCAAGGTAAGAAGCTTACTATTAGGAGGAAACACTTCATCCTAGATACCCTTAGTCAAGGGGGTTTTGTTGCTAGCAACCAACCTAACATCATCAACTAATTTGCTCCCCTACTACTCAGAGAGCCTCCTCATGATCGCGCAAAGCTTGTTGAGGTCAACAATGTTTGTCAGATGAGCTCGATACACTGTAGAGCGTATGGGTGCTCCATGGGAGTCAGCCATTTGCTTATTGCCAGCAAGGGTACGGTCAGGGGTGGCTACAAACCGTACCGGTTGTTCCTATGCTAAGGGATCAAGTTATTGATCCCTACTATTCTCCTAATAATACTATTGGTTATTTTGCTTGGTACAAGCATTGGAAGCTTCAAGCAGATAGGTCTGAGCATTATGCCTTTCAAGCTCTTCAAGGCGAGCATAGAGCAGCCTATTTTGGAAAACAGATTCCAGTAGGCACTCTAGGTGCTCCATGCATTACTTTAATGTTTCCCTAGGTAGGGGCTGGTTTTCAGCAGGTTGATTTACCAACCAGTGGTTCTTTGTGTTATCAATGCGAGATATATTGTTGATTAAGGGTAGTGTTTAGGTAGAAAATTGGATTGAATTCCTATAGAAGGCACCAAATGTTGCCTAAAGATATTAGCCGACAGAGATTTAGGGAAGAGTTGGGCTTCACGCAACTAAGTGAGCTTGCAAAATAGAAAACAGTAAGGGGGCACCAAGGTGTTGTCCGGTAAAACCACTCCGATACTTAAGTTAAAGCGTATATGTGAGGAGAATAAGAGTATTCAAAGGAAGAATGTAAACTCAAGTATGCAAAGTGTCAAGTGATTTACCGTTGGGTGATGGCCTTATATTTATAAAGAAGTAGAACCAGCTGTTAAAGAGGAATTAGTAGGCAATGGGTCGATGACCATGTTCGCAAGTATTGGGTAGTAGAGCCATGATGTCCAACATGGTCCATAAATATAAGAAGTAGTTGTTTAACTTAATCTCCGGCCTTATCTAAGCTCTTCTAGCCATTGGTAATTATTATGGTTAAGAAGGCCACATGATGGGCCTAGGCTAAGGTCAACCAAGAAGGAGAAGGCTGAGTCTTCAATGAGCGCATCCTAGGCTAAGAGCTTATCAGATCAACATAAGCTTGAGGAGTCCATGTCTAAAAGGCCCTATCAATAAGTGTGAAACCCAGGTCATACCATTCCCTTAAGGTACATTTCCCATATTTTGGAATCGAAACCTACCCTATGACATCCTAAGACCATCTTACAACCTATACCATGTAAAACCTACAGAACAAATTCTTCATATACAAAACTTATAGAACCTATAACAAAATCTATGAAAATTAAAAAAAAAATTCCCACCTTCATTATTTGAAGATTATGCGTTCTTATTACTTAGCAAATGAAAAAGGGTGAGGGAAAAGAATGGAAAACGTAAAGTTGGATAGGTAAATGGGAAAGAATAAGGAAAAGAATGAAAAAGTAAGGTAAGAGAGGCGTTTGACATTATTAACTTATGGTCTTGGTCTTGGGCTCTTTTTTCTTTTTCTTTTTCTTTTTCTTTTTCTTTTTACTAAAACATTTATTGGCTAAAAAATATAATAATAAATACTTATATTATTTGATAATTTTTTATAGGATAGATATATGGTACCTTAAAAATTATGCCCTTCATACCATAAAGCATAGATTTTAAGATTGGTACAAGGTATGAAAACCTTACACCTACATCCTTTGTAAGAGCAAGTTTCGAAAATTTTGTATCCAGAATCTACTCAATTAAGTAGGGTAAAGATAAATACCCTAAATAATAAGATCACTCGCGCAAACACTACGCTAATTCATATTTGCTACCAACTAAAAATTTTATGTTTTTTTTTTTCATTTTCACATAACGAAAACTTAATCTATACCATATCCATCCTGATAAAATAACCTAACCCGTTACTTGGATAACAAGTCAATTAATTAATTAAATGAGAAAGAGAGAAAAAGAAGGTAACCTGCTAACCTTCCGTAGTAGATTACCTTGACCAGCCTTACAGTAATGCTATATTACTAACGTTGCTGTAAAAAAAAAAAAATCCTTTAAATCAATATTAGCATTTTTGGCAATTAACTTCGTTTTTTTTTTTTTTATTTTCTATTGTGTCTAATTAGAGAGAAGAAAGATAATAGATCCATTAAATTTAACTTGCTTGTTGGTCATAAAAGATAAATGGTATATTGATGAGAACTTTATCTTTTAATGGATTGGGAGATATAAAATCAAGACCACGATACAATTAAAGTCTTTCAATTTTATTGTTCAATTAAGTTATCTATATTTTAAGAAAATCATTTAAATTATTTATGTCTATGCCAAAATTCAATTAAGTTTTTATTGTTTAAATAATTTATTTAAGAATAGGACATTAAGGACAAATATGACTCATATAAAATGTAAATGACCCAATTGAGTTTTTGACATAGACGGAGCTAAATAACTCAACAAAAATATAGAGGACTTGATTGACGTTTAGTACTGACATAGAGAGCTTCTACAATACGTTTTCAGAATAAAATAATATCACATTAAAATCTTTTGCTTAATTTGGTTTAATAGTTATATTCCAATTAAATGCTTAGATAACTTTTATATTAAAAAAACATAACAAAAAATTTTCTTATGTGTTTCACTAGTGTATATGCAGGCATACAATTGATGGTGTCACATTTGTCTGTAAGTCTTATGCTTCATATTACCTCAAAGGAGAGACGTGAAGATGAGGCATGGAGGAAGGATTAAGGAAGAGAGGCAAGAAAATTAGGAGATCCATTGCATAGGCAATAAGTGAAGGAGGTTGGAGGATCAGACTCATTTGTTCTTGAGCATAACCGACCTGCTTTTGTTTTAGTCATGTTTAATCTTCAAAAGTAGAATTTTTAAGGGATGATGCTATATTATAGAAAACCTCCCCCCTTGAATTTTTATGGGGTTCCTAGAGAAAATATACCAACATGTATCCCAATTGCAATAAAACATTGAAACAAAAGCTTTGTCAGTCGAATATCTGAAAGACTGCTGCATTAATCTTGCTAACTCTATATTTTACAAGATAGAGGATAATCAATCATGTTCCACCCAGTAATGGAACAATAACATGCTACATGGATCATGGGAGCCTTGACAGCTTATTTATTTGTTTATATATCTTTATTTGTTTGCATCTACACCGAAGCAAAAACTATCTAGAGATCCTTGGCAATTTGTGTAGTGCAAGCATTATTAACCACAATTACGTATTTGAATGATTCCTTCGATACTACTGTTGGCTCGCATCATGGCTGGCACCAAACCACAAATGGCATGCACCATACCACGAGACAAATGTTAAAAAAAAAAATGCAACTCGATTTTGTGCAGCATATAACAAAAACCCATCATCACATAAACTTAACGTCCACAAACTGTCACTTGTTGATACAATTCATGAACTTAGTTTTTACAATTGGAAGAGCACAAGCTTATGTAAGAATTAAAGCTCAAATGAATTGAAGATGGACAAGTTTAAATGAAAATGCAAGCATAATCAGAACCCGTTAAATAATTAATGGAGAAAATAAGAAAGCCTCTGAAAATTTGCAAGTGAGTCATGAAAATCGAGAGATGTGCAGTACAAGTAAAGATTCACTTAACAATACATATCATTTATAAGTATACATAATATATAATTATTCATCATATTCAAACTCATGAAAGTAATACTAAGTAATTATTTAAAAATTCACTATCTATATTGTCATATATCTAAATACGAGTAATTATACATCGTGTATATACATATTGTGTTTACTACTCATTGATGCCGTAAAATTAAATCTAAAATAGGAGCCCTATAAATAAAATAAAAGGAAAAAGAAAGAATTTTTATCGATGGAGTACTAGTATATATAATAATTTCTTTATGACGAACAGATTTTTACTGATGGAAAAGTGGGGCTTCAAGATCACATTGGTCTTTGAGTCATGTTGGTGGTCGAGTGCGTCGGTGGTTCTTCGTCTTTCTCCCTTCAATCATATCCTATACATACATACATATATACATGTATATATAGAGATATATAAAGGATTATTTTAGTCATTTCATTTCTATTTGTAGCACATTTTAATTCAACTAAACAAGGTAATATATTATGACTTATTTAATTCCTAATGGATATGAATGCACCATAAACTTTATTATATTTAATGAAATGAATGGGAATATATATCAAAGGACCAAAACTTCAATACTAAACAAGCTTATTATATGCTGCTCATTACTCTCATCTCATATAAAGATAAAGAAACCAAAAAGCTTAAAAGCGGACATGCTTCATCAGCTTGTGAAGTTGCTCAAACTACGTTGAACCATTTCACCCATCCAACCTACTCTTTCTCCAAGATTTTCGTTGCCATTGAGTACTTAATGCGACGGATGCAACACCTTAGGGAGTGGCAAGGCTGATGCTTGCAACATTTGCAACTTTGTCCTGCAGAAGCTATGCGCGAACCGTCCCTCTATTCTCAATTCCAATTTCCATCCTTTGCAGCACCCACTTGTGCTTGAAAATGGTACGCCTGGTAGATTTTGTGACCTGTGTAATGAGGAAGTTAAGGCATTGTATTACACATGTGAGTCCTGCAATAGTTTGACTTGCACCCCCTTTGCACGCCGCTGCCAAGAAGCGTGCAGCACGCAATGCGTCCTCAACATGTCCTCACACTCCAGCCTGGAAATCCTACTTGGTGGTGCACGGTATGCCGGAGTGTGAGTAACATATGGAGCTATAGATGTGAGCCATGTGGAGTTGCGGTCCATCTGGAATGTGCTTGTGAGCAAGGATGAACACCACGTGCAGTTGATCATCACCAATCTGCACCAGATCAAACTCGCGGGTTGCACCATACTTATCCACACCATGGACCAGGAGTACAATATGGTCATAGCAATAATATGCGGTATCCTTATCATCCCTACAATCATAAGTACCAGCCACTGCCGCCTATGCACTGTCCACTTCCTGTCTATCCTCCACCTCCAACGCAGAACCATCCGAGTGGGGATGTGAAGAGAAGGAGAATGCACAGAATTGTGGGTGCAATTGCAACAAACATTGCCGCTACAGTAGTTGGTGGATTTCCTTTTCCTTTTTGAATTGAGTGCATACTAATCTAGAAGTGTGCTTAAATAACAGGAGTACAATAACAAGGTTGGCATTTACTGATTTTGCACAGACTATGTCATGAAGTTTGCTTTTCTACCGGATGATGTACGTGTGTACCTACCTCCATTGCTATCAAAAGTCAGATATTTCACCAACATGGATTCAAATGCTGCGTTTATAAACATCTGTTACAGTGTGGGATGCATAGGAAGGTGCTTAATACGTCGTATCGTCATCCTAAATATTTTTTTTTTTTTTTAAGCAAGCCTTTATTTTATGAAGAAGTACTAATCTTTTAAATTTTTTACGAATCCCAAATTATTACCATTTTTCAAACTAATACATAAAATATTAATTTAAAATTAATGTAAATAATTATTTTATTATTATCATATATTATTATAATAATATTTTACCATAAAAGGAAAAAAAAAAAAAAAGAAAGAAAGCATTGCTCTCAAATGGCCAAATCATGGTCATGGCCTTCACCATCTAACATTTTGTCGGACAATATGAGGTGTTTCTCCAGGTATCTAAGTGCTTTTAAGTGCATCCCGATTATAAACAAATATAAGGTGTTTGATATCGAATTCTCTTTTAGAAATATCATTTTTGATGCAGTGAGGAACTTACTAATGTTTGAGTCGTCACAAGCATAGATGAGATTGTAATGCTTGAGAGAGATCAGTCCCTCAAAGAAAGAAAATTCACCCTCGGGCTAAATGTAAATGTGTCTTCCGATTAAGCTTTATCCTAAGATAAAAAGGAGAATGAACGAGTATGTGTATATATAGGGCTTAAACCTCGTGTCTCCTTTAATTAAGCTTCTATTTGCTGATCATATAATAAGACCACCTGGATTCATATCTCCAGCCTACCGCTTCGTCATTTGAAATAAAGACTGCTTTCTTTACAAAAAAAAGAAAAGAAAAAAAAAAGGATTATTATGAGATCCTCCATATCCATAAGAAGTGCCGAAATCGGAAATAATGGGAAAATTGAAATAACTCCTTAAACATTTAAATATGGTGAATAATCTTCCATCGATTCAAATATATTTGCCAACATGAAGGATGTTTGCTTTTTTAGCTATAAAAAATAAAAAAGAAATTCCCTGAGTTGTGGGGTGTTAAAATATAACTTCGACAAAGTGGATGGGATGGTTCCGCATTGTGGTTAAAGCTTAGGGAGTGATTGGCAAACTCTAAGTGCTATTTATGAATATATTAAAGAGGAGGCAATTGTTTGTAACATTTAAAAGAGGTACATCTAGACTGAGATCAAAGTTTAGAAGATTTATTTGTTTTTTTCTCTAGTAATTATCATGATAAAGAATCTTATAGGGATATTCTTTGAACCAAACTGAAGATTAAACTGAATAATTCTTTTATGATGTAGTTCCATTCGCATTTGATTTCTCTTATTATAAACTAGTCCCAAACAAAATCATAAAGTCAAAATTTAATTTAGTAACAACGGTACTATGTACATATTAATATTGTATTCCACGTAAAATCAAGCTCACTTAAGGAAGTTTGTTTATCTAGCATTGGACCACATTTCGAGGTTTAAATGGAGTCATCAAGCAGTGTCTGGCTCTTGTATATGTTACGGGCAGATTCTCTTACTCAAACCTGTAAGGTACTTAACGTTCCTGACCATATTAAGAAAGGCTAAATCAATCTGTAACAACTCGCAACGTTTAGAGAGAGAAAATATATAAAGAGAAACTTTAATGTAAATAGTATTCACTCAAAATAACTTGATGATATAACTGAGTAGGTCTTCCCTATATATACAAGAGACCTCTCAAGATGGAGGGCCAAGACCAATTTAATCTAATGATTATAAATAAATCCTACCTACCTTTATATTAAATGTATCTATCTACCTCACTTACCACCTATTCTGGAACTTTCTAGATCTTCTAAAATATTCTGGATTATCTCCTTTTAGGCTTGAACGAACCTCGTGATTTTGGGCCCTTCTAAATTGGCCCGTGACACATACATGTAAAGCCCATGTAAATAATTAAAGTAATAAAGAAATTAAAGAAAATAAAGGAGTTAGTTATTTTTAGACACGGTATAGTTTATAATTTACAAGTGATAGCAGAGGCAATTTAGTCATAAGAAAAGATTCAGACATTCTACTACCTCTTATCCCAAATAAACCCTATATCTTTTTCATACAAATATATATATATATATATATATATTATGTTACTTTTTCTATAAAAATAGAAAGCTTACAATTCTTATCTCAACCACAATCCCTAATTAGGAATCGTGTTATTAAGAGGAAAATTCAACAAGAATTCTTCCCTATTCAAGTAAGTTTTCGTTCTATTTTCTTTTTACTTAATCAATTTATATTCTTAAAGTTTTTCTTGAAGTTTTGAGAGAGAGAGGGTTATATTTATTAATATAGTGGTGATAATGTAGTTATGGTGTGGATTACATATTAGTAATATTGTAGGGTGGTGTTGGAATGTACGGTGTGCATATATCGTATCGATGTGTGTGTTGTGCAGCATGCATTCAATGTGTATGTGTCGAGTGTGTGAGTTGTGTGTTTATGTCAGTAGCAGTATGAATTGTGTGTGCAAGTATGTCGAGTGAGTTGTATGTAAGAGTGTATCGAATGAATTCTGTGTGCACATGTGTCAATGATTATGTGTGCAAGTGTATCAGTGGACAACGTAAGAGTGTGTGTCAAGTGTTTGTGTGTGCGCAATGTGTCAGTGGAGGGTGTAAGTTAGTGAACAAGATGTATGTGTATGTACAATATGTTTTGTGTAGTGTTGGAGCTATTAGATTTTGAAGTCATTTTAGGGATGGATTGGTTGTCGAAGTACCATGCTACACTCGATTGTTATAATTGAGTGGTGTTCTTTCAACCTCGAGGAGGAGTACCTTTCAATTATACAATAGAAACTCAAAGGCTAACTCAATGTATTTCGTATGAGTTATGGGAAAGGCCTAGTACAATGGCTATGGCAACAAAAGTGAGCAAACCCGTGTAAGCCCTAAAGATAAGCCAAGTAACTGTAAGATCAAATTTAGTATACAAAGTTTAGAGCGATCAATTAAAGGATCCGATCGATTCTAAATTATAAATTAAAGCTAGAAATATTAGTAAAAATGACCATGTAAGTTTAAATTTAAGAAAATAAGTAATAAAATAAGAGAATATAAAATTTTCAAATTCTATGTATATTACTTGTTATTTATCAAAAGTACGTAAAATATATTTCGATAACTAATAAATCACTAGAGATAAATTATATGTATACTAAAAATCATTGAATGACCTAAATAATATTTAGAAGTATTTATTTGTACCCCACATGTATTTACGTGTAGGTAGAAATTCGTAAAATTACCTAAATTGCCCGAAATTAGTTAAAAATTTGCTAATAATTAAAAAAAATTATAAAAAAATTAAGGAAAAACTAGGAAAAAATCAAGAAAATGGGGAATGAACCAGATCAAGTTATGGCAGGAAAGGGAGAAGAAAGAAAATATTAACCAATAAAAAATAAATACTTAAAAAAGCAAAATGGAAGAAATATTGGTCTTAACTTGTCCTAATTAATGCACAACAATTCTTACAAGACCCTATAAATAGCAAGAAAATTTATAGAGCTCATTTAGTCAATTGAGAACTGGAAAAAATTGAGAGAATCGAAATTGAGAGAGAAATTAGGGTTTTAGAAAAATTCTTCCCAAATCTATGCAAATAATGCAAATAGGCTAAACCCACACACCACCACCACCGCTTGGAACCAAACCACCACCATCACCCTACTCCAAACCCACCGCCTAGATTGGTGTTAAAGGCTTAAAATCTCGTGAGCTAAGTAAGTCTCACATCTCCTTCGATTTTGCAAAATTCCTTAAAATTGTTTATTATGCCCATAAATTTTTGAAATTTATTATTCTGATGTTTTATTGTATGTAGATTTAAGGGAAAATAATGATTAAGTTTAATCACGTTTGTAAATATAAGGTTCTTAAGAAATTAAATACAATTGAACATGTTTAGAATTAGAAATAAATAGGCTTAGGAGTGTAGTTTGGAGCTCAATTTTTTTTTTTTAAAAATGCTTAAGTGATATAGAATAGTGCTATGAAGCCATTTTTTTTAAATTAATTTTTGAAATTTTTAAGTAAATTTTTAGCCCTAAAATAATGAAAAAAAATGGGTAATTTTGGCTTAATTAAGTGATTAAATGATCAATTACTAATTTAGAAGGTAATTAAATGTTTAAGGATATTAATCTCTAATGTGGAAACCTAATCTTAATCTTTGGAGTGTTAATTGTAATTAATAGAGGAATTATGTGGTAATTGTAAGAAATTTAGGAATATGTGAAGTTGAGATTTTAATAAATATGAAAAAAATAGTTTAAATTGGATAATATAATAATAATATCAGTACAAAATAAATCTGGTACAAAAATTAATTTTAAGTAATTGGATAAAAAAATGTAAGATTTTCTCATATTGGAAGTAAAATTCAGTATCCTAATTAGGATTAGAGTGTACTGAATAGGTTAAATACTAAATTAAGACCCAGCATGATATTAAAATACTCGAGCTTAATGTGATTAATTTCACATTAAGATTCGAGCGTATTTAGGATTCCTTATAGTCAAAAACAGTTTAGAACTAAAATTGGAATTTAATCCAGAAACCGAACCCCAAGCTAAGGTAGAATGAATCGTTAGTAAATAATAGGTATATATGGAGAAGTGAGTTAAACCATAACTTAAAATATGTATCATCAAAGTATAAGTACTAAAAAGATATATTTGCATTATAAGATACCTAAAGACGAACTAACCTATGATTAAGTGATTAAGCGACGAAGAATTCCAGGTAAGTTGGGTTTATTACTTCACCATATTTGGAGTACTATTTTAGGGTACTCGGAGACTTAGGATTGTGATTGATTGTGACTGTAAGTAGTTTTATGCATGTGCTTAAGTATCTAACTTTGTAGTGGAATTTGTGTTATGATTGATGATTATTATGATTGGATTGGTGTAAAATTATCTGAACACCCTAAATTGAACATAATCCTAATCGACCCTAATACCCTAAATTGTCATGCATTACAACTCTTTAGGGGACCATTAGAATTCTCTAACTAAACACCAACACTTTCAAAAAAGATGGCACTGGATAGCAATTTAGTCTTTTCCTCATCCTTAGCCAAAAGATAGTCTTAGGAAGAGTAATGTCTCCATTATACAAACCTGGGTTTGATTATGAGCTGTTGCATAACATAAAAACTCCTCAACCTGGATTAGAGCAGGTAAAATTACTCTGATTTCGCAATGGACTGGACTATGTTATATGATGACACCTGCTTGTTTCATTGCATGAAAATAATTGCTTGATAATCTTGTTTGTGTTTATATACATTCATGATCTCCAATTCAATTTACTGAGCTATAGTTACTTATACCCATATAGATCCTTTTGCAGGTTCTGATTTCTAATTATTCTAACTAATATGCCGCCCTACAACTATTCGAAGGTTAGTTCTCTTTTGAAGCCTAAGAGTGTGAGGACCAATCTACCTAATAATTAATTTATATCTAGAGTCTCATAAGTATCTTTAAGATTGAAAAACTGACATTTGATATGTAAATCAACTGACTGTTATGTTATGATGTAGAATTTCCTAGGAATTCTATGGAATGTACATGTAATTATATATTGACTTCAAGCTTTAATACTTACTGTAACTTTAGTTAAATTCTTAATTGAAGCATTTACTTTAAAGCAAGTAGTCATTGACGCCTTGTGTAAATCATGTCTATGATAGGCACTATAAGGCTAGTTACTATCGTAGAATAGTTTACACAGCGGGACTATTGCGACTCTGTAACTTCGAGACATAACAACCCGAATCAAAGCTACTTTTGACACTAATAGTACAAGAGTATTCGGATGTGTTTCCTGAAGACTTACCGGATATTCCACCTAATAAGGAGGTCTAATTCAGAATCGATCTAGTTCCAAGAACAAAACCTATTTCAAAACTAGCTTATCAGATGGCGCCTACTGAGTTAGTGGAATTGAAGAAGCAATTGCAAGAGCTATAGGATAAAGGCTTCATTAGGCCCAGCTCGTCACCTTGAGGGGCCCCAGTACTGTTTGTGAAGAAGAAAGATAGAAGTTTACAGATGTGCATTGACTATCGGGAGTTGAACCAAGTCACGATCAAAAACAAGTATCCCCTTTCGAAGATTAATGAACTTTTTTATCAGTTACAAGGTGCACAGGTCTTTTCTAAAATAGACTTACGCTTAAGGTATTATCAATTGAAGGTCAGGGGTGAGGATGTGGGGAAGACAACATTCAAAACTAGATAAGGGTTGTATGAATTTCTTATAATGCCTTTCAGTTTGGCAAATGCACCAGCGGTGTTCATGGATCTCATGAATCGAGTATTTAGGGAGTACTTTGATAAGTTTGTTGTTTTTATTGATGACACCCTCATTTACTCCAAGAATAAAGAAGAACATGAAGAACACTTGAGGATTATACTAGGGAAGTTGAGAGAAGAAAGGTTTTACGCTAAGTTTAGCAAGTGCTACTTCTAATTGGAGCAGGTAGCTTTCTTAGGTCATATAGTAAACCAAGATGGTATAATTGTGGACCTAGAGAAAGTAAAGGCAATTATTGAGTGGCCTAAACCTACTACTGTATCAGAGGTCAAAAGTTTTCTTAGGTTAGTCGGTTATTATTGAAAGTTTGTGGAGGGCTTTTCTAAGATTGCAGCGCCTTTGACCCGATTGACTCAAAAAGGGATAAAGTTCATATGGGACAACAATTGTGAATTAAGCTCCCAACAATTAAAGGACAAATTAGTGACGGCTCCAATACTAACCTTAACCTGCAGCGAGAAAGAGTTTGTTATTTATAACAATGCCTCCATACAAGGGTTAAGGTGTGTTCTTATGCAAAATGGTAAAGTGATAAAATTTGCGTCTTACCAGCTCAAGCCATATGAGAAAAATTACCCAATTCATGACTTAGAATTAGCAACTATGGTACATGCATTGAAACTTTAGAGAGATTACCTAGTGAGGGAGAGGTGCAAGGACTTAAATATGAGGCAAAGGCATTAGCTAAAGCTAATCAAGGACTATAACCTAGATATTTAATACCACCTAAGTAAAGCCAATGTGGTAACTGATGCCCTAAGTAGGAAAAGACAAGGAAATCTAACCAGCTTGATCACTACTCAGAGCTTTGTTGGAGAAAAGGGGCAGACTTGAGTTAGAGGTGTTGACTAGAGAGGTTGGAGCTAGATTGGTATGTTTGAGGATACAGCCCACCTTGATAGATCAAATTAAAGTTGCATAGTTAGAAGATCAAGGGATCCAAGAGATCAAAGACAAGATAAGAGCAGGGAAAGCTCCAAACTTTACAATAGATGCTAAAGGAGTTATGAAGTTTAAAGGCAAACTATGTATACTAACGCAACCAGGGTTAAGGAGTGAGGTTATGAAAGAAGCGCACTACTCTACCTATTCCATTCATTCGAGGGGCATAAAAATGTATAAAGACTTGAAAGATCATTATTGGTGGAACAATATAAAGAGAGAAATAGCAGAGTATGTATCTGCTCGGAACAGGTCGACTACTACTAGGACTGTTGACAGGTGGTCAAAATCTTCATGTTCGACGTCTTTCTATCCTTTAGGAGACTTGGATTGCATCATCCTGCGTTCTAATGTCCAGGGTTTCCAGGACATCCCCAATCTCATACTTCAATCCGCTAATGAATCAAGACACAATTCAGTCTTCTAGCTCCACGACTTCGCATCAGACCATTTGCATCTGGAATTCTTTAATGTAAGCGTCCATAGTCGATGCTCCTTGTCTCAGTTATTTTAGTCTGTTAAAGGCATCCTGCAAATAATAGCTTAGCACAAACCTTCTTCGCATAACTCTCTTCATGTCATCCTAACTTCTAATCTCTCGTTCTCCTTCCCTTCTTCTGGTAGCTTACAAGTTCTTCCACCATAAGGCAGCAAAACCAATGAACTCCAACACAGCTAGCTTAACCTTTGCATTTTCAGGCATTTCGTAGCATTCAAACTGCTTTTTAATCTTGTCTACCCAATCTAAATAATCTTTAGCATCACCACTTCTAGAAAAACTTGGGATACTCATCTTGAGTCCTTCGACTCTAAGGGCCCGCACATTTCTTTCTTCAACTCCGTAGTACTCTTCGACATCACCATCTCCTTCTACTTCTTCCTCAATCTCTTTAAGCGCTAACCTATGTTTACCATCCCTACCATCTCCTTTAGCTCGAGGTGATCGAGCTGAAGCATTAGCTCAGCTAAATTGGCCATTACCTCGTTGCTATTGCTCACATTCCCTAATGGGGCTATTTCTAGCTCGCTATCTATCTTCTTGTATAACAATCACCAAACTAGCTACCAAATCGATAGGCTTATTCAAGCGGTTACCTACTCACTGAGGTGAGAAGCTTCCTTCCTATCCTTAATCATGTCAAGTACACTTTCTTGGTTTCCCAAAGTTCGTTGCACACTTGAATTCGATATTGATGTTTACTTCACAATGACAATTTCTCAACAAACATACAGTCAACCACAATGTGTTTTAGCATATTAAAAACAGGGGAAAACAAAATACAAAACACTTCTCACTACTAAACTTCAAAGCTAACAATAGAATCACTATCACATGAGAGTAGTGACAAACTATTAAAAGAACACAGTAGCAGAATCTAGCTTCGAACGTAGCCAAGCTTTGATGCCAAGATAATACGAACTCATTGATAAACACACGAACCCAATATCACACATAACCAAAGGGGGTAGGTCCAAGCTGCAAGATGGCTTGAAAAGTAAATGATAGTCAAGGGAGAGTTGAGATTCCCATAGACCAATGCTAGATATGACACACCAACGTCTCACACGAGCTTAGGTCGTACTTGATATGATGCATAAGTGTTGCCAGAGGTCACTTGCCACTAGTCTACACTCAAAAGGGCTAGATAAAAGTAGCTTAAGAGTAAGAGGGACACTTAGCTCAAGAGAGTGAAAAGTTCAGTATATCCTCTGTATTATGATGATATTTCAACTTTTACATTATGACAGTATATATATCATCCCTTTAGGACAAATCCTAAGTTATAGAAATTACAAAAGAATAGTCCTTATTTGTAAAAAACAAAAGAGAATAATTTACAAGGAAACTATGAAATAGTGCAAAAGAAGGAACGTGGACATCATTTGTTAGAAAAGACAGTACGGATGTCAGTAAAGGACAGTGCGCGCACGTTTTTACTATGATTTTGACAATATTATGGTCCAAGCAAGGGTGGACCTTAGTTCAGGCCTATTCGACATTAGAAAGGGTTAGACAGTGGTTGGTTTAGGGATGGCTCACATTGGGGTTAGCCTCGGATGGTCAGCTTCTAACAGTTCTGCTCGGCCTCGGCACAGTAGAGATTGCTGCATTTAGATTTGGCACTTGGACTATGATTTAGTGGAAGGTTCGACTCGGCATGCTGGTTGATAAACTTGATATGTTAGTTGATCACCTCAGCAACATCTTGGATGGTATAGAGAGTAAAGAAGCTCGACAGATCGAACTGAGGCAAGCACTACTCCTCAGCGCTTAACTTACCTTAGACAGCTTGGCGAACTACCTGAGAGAGCCCTCAGGCTCAAGCGCGTGTAATCGGTCCTTAATCCTTATCAATATGCACTTAACTTTAGCAAACATTGGGATAAGCATTTAACTTTAGTGAAGTTCACTTATAATAATAGCTATCAAGCCACCATTTAAATAGCTCCATTTGAAGCACTTTATGGTCGGAAGTGTAGATTGCATATTCATTGGGACGAAGTAGGTGAGAGACGATTAGCAAGACCAAACTTAGTGCAGGAAGCAATGGATAAGATTAGGCTGGTTTGTCAAAGGATGCAAACTGCCCAAAGTAAGCGAAAGAGTTACCCCAATAGGCAGCATTACCCTCTAGAGTTTCATGTGGGCGAGGAGGTACTATTGAGAGTTTCCCCAGTAAAGGGTGTAGTCAGGTTTGGTTTGAGGGGTAAGTTGAAACTGACATATATAAGCCCTTACAGAATCATAGAAGAGATTGGCAAGGTGGCCAATAGGTTGGAGCTCTCACCATAGTTGGAAGGTGTGCACAACGTTTTCCACATGTCCATGTTAGGGAAATATAAGAAACCCAATCCAAATCACAAGGAAGAACCGCATATGCATGTAGTAGATTTGGAGTCACTAAAATTGCAGCCAAACATGTCGGTGGTAGAACGACCAGTCAGGATAGTTGATACTAAGGTACAACAACTAAGGAAAAGGGTTATTCCTTACATCAAAGTTCAGTGGCCAAACCAGTCAGAGAGGGAGGCAATTTGGGAGCTTGAGGAAGGGATTAGAAGCAAGTATCCAGTGCTATTTAAGGAACTAGGGGTGTAAACTTTCAAAGACAAAAGTTTTGTTGAGGGGGAGAAAGTTATATAACCCATGTAAATAATTAAAGTAATAAAGAAATTAAAGAAAATAAAGGAGTTATTATTTTCAAACATGGTATAACTTATAATTTATAAGTGATAGCAAGGGCAATTTGGTCATGGGAAAAGATTCAAACATCCTATTACCTCTTATCCCAAATAAACCCTATATCTTTTCCCTATCCAAAAAAAATATATATATATATTATATTACTTTTTCTGCAAAAATAGAAAACTTATAGTTCTCTTCTCAACCCTAATCTCTAATCAAGAATCGTGTTATTGAGAGGAAAATTCAATAAGAATTCTTCCATATTCAAGTAAGTTTTCATTTTATTTTCTTTTTACTCTATTGATTTATATCCTTAAAGTTTTTTTTTTAGAGTTTTGAGAGAGAGAGGGTCGTATTTGTTAGTGTGGTGGTGGTGATGCGGTTATGGTATAGATTACATAATTGNTTTGTTCGCATGAGAGTATAAGGGGTTGGTATAGATATATTACGAAAGGGTATGAAATGTTACGTAGCATTCGATCTACAAGCTCAGAGTATAGGGGAAAGGGACAAGTTAAAGGAAAGAAGTATCAAGTTATAAATTTACTAAATTCTAAGCTAGTTTTTATATCTTGAACAAATATTAAAGGATACATGGGGTTGGATCAATTTGAAATAAAAGCTCTAGGTACAAGATACGTATTTGCTGAATGTTTGTGTTAGGTTAACAAATATAAACTGGACAAATTAAACTTTGACTTAATCGTCTTATTGGTTGTGTTTGGCTTTAGCCAACTACTAATCAGGTCCAATGGTGCTGGTGAGGCACCTAGTGATCTTTACGCAATGTTGTTCCCTGAAGAGTCATGTACTAAAATGACCTAGGTAGATGTAAGTTGGTTTATGGCACTTGAGTGTTAGAGAGTAGCCAACACCAATATTTATGTAGTATCTATATATATTGCGTGTTAAGGGTCGCGAATAACCCCAAGTCTCAAGACGCTAAGACTATAATGGTTGTAGGCCTAAATGAAACATTAAACCTATCGCTTATTGCATTTAATAGCGGCATTTTTGTGTGTATGTGTATGTGTATTTGACTGATACTTATGTTACATACGCATGTATATATTGGGCTTTGGCTCAACCTACGGAGATTGTTATTTTTCAGTTGCAGGGACAAGTTATGGGGTAAATGATGGGGTTTATGCTGAAGATTACAGATTTGATTATCTTTACTATGATGAGCAAGGAGATTATCATTATTATGAGGATGGAGTTGAGGCACCGTAGATTAGTTATAGCGATGGACTAAAAGATTTGTATTTATTTCCTTTATAATTGTTTTTTGAGGAGACTCGTGTAGTTTTGCAGTCGCCTGTGACTCCTGTTACTAGATTTAGTAGATTAATTGTTGTCAAAGCTATAAGACTCCAGGTTATGATTTAAATTTTTCTCATGTTTTAAGTTATGGAGTGATGATATTTTTAATTGTGTTATTGCTTTTAACTGTAGAGTTGAGTGGGTGACTTTCCACTCTAATAGCATTTTGAGGTTGTCAATTGTGAATTGGTAGATTTCATGCAACTATTATGTGGATCTTAGACAAGTTGCAGGTTCCCAAATACCTGATGTGTCAATAGAAGTTAGAGATACATGGCGAATGTAGACTCCGAAAATTTAACCTTCTAAACATAGTGTCGGACTCAAGTATCGTAGACATTTTTCTAAGTCGACAAAACCACATAAAATGAAAACCGACTAAAATTTTAAACTCAAAACTAAAAACGAACTTGAAATACCCTATTATACAATTTGAAAACCCTAATCATACAAGAAAACCCCAATCCCTACATACGCGTACTTTTAAAATTGTAAACCTAAACCTAATAGAAACCATAAATATCAAATTATAAAAATTTTTAAAACTCTATAAAATTATCCTAGTGCTTGAAAAGTCATAAATCAATAAAATTATCATTAATTTTTGCGGAATCATATGAAACCAAGAATGAACGAATCAAGGATGATTTCAAATAATGATAAACAGCAAAACCAAGCTAGCTAAAAGAATAAATTAATAAATTTACAAAATTTATTTTACTTATGTACCTAAGTAGCCCCATAAGATGTATATATATATATAAATATATTACTAAGCAATTTCCTTCTCTTTTCTTAATCTATCGTGTATATAAATATATATATATATGTTGCATAATAAAGTGATGATCCTAAATAATTAAGCCAATTGGACCTTAAGCTCCTAAGTTGTAAACCCTGCTTTTTAGCGGACTTGTGATTCAATTAAGAGTACTTCCAGAACGTTCCCAAGGATAAACTAAGCTAAGAGTTCAAGTTTGAATTTAAAAATGAATTTAATTTTTCAATTCAAAAGTCTATTATTAATAAAACTTGAATACGAAAATCACGGACTCTAAGTCACTCAAAACTTTAAACCCTAAAACAATTAAGGACTTATAACCCTAAGCGACTAATTGATAATTTAATTTGAATAATTTTATTCAACTCTAGTTTCATAATTTAATAAGAATTAAATCATAACTTACAAATCAACTTAAAAAACCATCTCTAAAGGAATTTCATATAAAACAATCTCTTTATCTTCATGCATAAGACTTGTGTACATGAATAAGTAAACCAACCAATCACTCTAAATAACTTATTAATTGAGAGTTGAAATCATTTATCAATTAATAACTTATCAAAAACTAGTGATAAGATACTTCCCTTATCACACCACAACTTATACTACATATGGATAAGTTATCACATTATTTTATATATTCAACTTTTAACTAAGTGACAAGACAACATCATACCCTAATTGCTCCCTATATGGCTGGTTGGAAAGGAAGGAAAAGAGAGGCCATGCCTTATCATTTGTCCATTACTTAATTTTCTTACACATCTACTATTTACCCCTTAATATTTACATCATCTAATTTTATCAAAAAGTTGGCATTTGTGCATATTAAAAGACAATCAATTAAAGCTTCTTGAATACACTTTTCCTCTCATTCAAAAATCTGCCACTCTCTCTCTCTTTTACTTCCTTTTCTCTCACTTTAAACATAAACCAAAAGAAGAAATCCAACCCCAAAAAATCCTAACATTGCCGCCACTATTTTGCTTCCATACTCACAACACTAAGCTTTATTTTGTGCCCTCTATTTATCAACTTCAAAAATCACTTTTAGGAACTTTAGAATATCTCCAAAAACAAACTTCAAAGATCAAGACCTTAACTTCCAAAAGAACTTACAAGAAGAGAAAAGAAGACAACGAGCTAAGAGGATACTTAGTTGCACCACCACCTTGTTTTCACTTTGAAGACGAGTAAGTTGTTTATTTATGTTAGTAGTTTAGTATTACATGTTAGAAGACCATGATTTCCTAAGGATATGAGTATAATCATAAGTTGATGAAACATTTAAGACTACCCTAAGAAGCTAACTCATGAAAGATTTTAAGTTAATATTATGTAAAGATATATGTTTAACACTTAGAATGAAAGATTTTAAGTTGAGAAAATCATGAAATGTGTACATGAACAAGGAGACATCATGCTGGACATAGAGTGTATGTAAGTCATTTAGATATTATTTCTATTTCTATTAAGTTAAAAATGCTCAAACCTAGCCTTAGGTAAAAGGAAATCCATTACTTGAAGCTTTTATGAAGAAACCAACTTTGTGAGACACGAACTATGGCATGGAAGTTATGATAAGTATGAGATATATTAATTTCATCTAGAGTATAAGCTAAATAATCACTATATGGAAGAAAAGTTATGTCAAAGTTGGAATATAAATAACATAGGTTCATAATCTAACCCTTAAACTTAAAGAAATGATAAAACAAGTTGAGTAACCAAGTGAGTTCCCCTTGGATTCATCATGGCCAGATCTGGAACATAAATAAAAACCACTTAAAAATATGATAAAACCAAGTGAACAAAACGAAAAGATCAACCAAAGCAAGTATAGCAAGTATACAAAGTCTAAAACTCTCAAAATGAGCCTAAAACTCTAAGTTGGGCCTTTATTAAAATTCTAACCAGCACTTTAAAATATTAAGAAAGGTTGTTTTGAAGCCCACAAGAAGTCCACCTAAGACTCCATAAGCCCAACAAAGTCACTAACTTTGGTTTGAACCAAAAACAAGCCCATTTAACAACTTAAGCCCACATACAAACCTAAGGAATTGTTGTTAGCACCAAGAGTGTAAACTAAAGTTGGAAATTTGACCTTAAGAAGTATTTTAAGTTTGAAATAAAATCCTAAGCCCAAGTTCAAAGGATTTCCAAAGTTATCAAAAAGCCTATTAACCAAACAAAGCCCAAAAGCACTCTAAATCATGAGGGTTGCTACTGTTCTGACCTATGGGTAGTTTTGCATATCTCATCACAAAAATATAACCTCACCACATTAAAGTACACTCAAAAACAATGAAAATTGACTACAAGATCACTGAAATCGAATTTAAAACGAAAAAGTTATACACAATTAAACTTTAAGTAAAAACCGGCAAAAATATGAAACCAAGTCAAAAGTATATCTTAAAGGGTTTTAGCTTAGTTTTCTAAGTTTTATTTTAAATCCTTATAGTATCGTATTTGCGATGTCTAGGGGACTCAGCTTTCGAAGATGACTTACCCCCAGACTACTTCGATTGACCCACATGGCTGAGTAAGTAAATTCCTGATAACTCTACTTTATTTTGCTTGTAGAATAACTGTACCTAAATTTATATATATATAAAAATTAGATGCTTGTAGGATATGGGAAATGCATGTGTATAAATTTGTGATTAAATGCTATGGCGTGTTAATCATATGATAATGGAAATTGTTTGTGATGATTTATATGTATGATTGTATGGAATGAAATTGTTTGATCACCTTGAAAAATCGGATTAACCACTTATGTGATTAAGAAATTAAATGGATCATATATTCTCCATAATTGCATTCGGATAACATCGACTGTCGCTTCATGCAAAAGATGGGAAGGGACTCACAGGAAGAGGGCCTCACAGGAAGAAAGCCTCCTACAGGATTGGACGCTAACTATGTCATCATTTTATTGAGTCTCTATCCTAAGCTAATGGGCTTACTAAGTCCCAAGAGATGCTAACAGTGGGCGAGGGGCCGTATCTTGTGGCTTCTGCTTAAGGCATGTGTTTATGGACTATGGGGGCCACCATACCGCTAGACTTGGGATTTTGAAAATATAATTTGTTGTTCAAGAAAGAAAGTATATTTATATATATATATAGTTTTCTTTTGACTTAATCACAATAGTACAAATGAAATAAAACCCAAGGTCTAGAATCCGGATTTTAGTTTCGATCGGTTAATTATCTCCAAACCCCAACTATAGGGGGCGTAATTCTGAGTTGCATGCAGTTCCTAGATCACTGCATGTATTGTTTGGCATATTGATTGATCATGCATTCATATGTTTATGCATTAAATAAACTTTTGTCATGCAGTATTGACGAAGGGATTTATCTCACTAAGCGTAAGCTTACACCTCGACAATTCATTTCCTTGCAAGTTGATCGATAGTTGAGACAGGGATAGGAACCAAGCGCAAAGTGCTACTATTGAATAAGTATGATGAAAAGCTTATGTAGTTAATTTAGAATGCTCCAAAAAACGACTAATATCTCAATTAAGTTTAGTATATTTAGTAAGTTTAGAATTTTCTGGAATTGGCTATTTTCTTTCACTATTTTAGTAGGGGATATCGATTCTTTGCGGTTCTAAGGAATTGTAGAAAAATGGATACCCATAATTATTTATATTATATAATGAGTCAATGAACTAAAATTGAAGACCCTAGCAATTAACTATTTAGAGTCTTACAATCTCTGACTTATAAGGTGATTTTCTTATCATGGGAGCATACGTGATATGGAAATTGTAACCAATACTACTAGGCCCCCCCTAGAGTCCTTATAGTGAAGTTGTGACGTCTTAAATTCTGAAGCGTTTCAGTGCATATGCCTCGATTTTGTTGTATGGACATGTCAAATAGTTGAAAACTCCCTTTCCTTTTTTATGATAATTTTTAATATGATATAATAATAAGAACATGAATATAATATGATTAAAAAATATAATGATAGGAACATGAATATAATATGATTAGAAATAGGACCGGAAACAAGTTAAGTCAAGTAAAATTTTTAAAAGTTCATATTCAACTCATTTAAAAATTATTGAGTTTGAATCAAGTCGAGTTTTTATCAGGTCTAAAAATTATGAGGTCGAACTCAGCTCATTTACATATCGAGTTCAAGTCAAGTCGAGTTTAAAACAAGATGAACTCAAGCCTATTCATAGGCCTAAACATACAAAATGAATGAATATATAAACAAATAAATTAAGAAACAACAAATACAATTAGATTATATATTATACATTATCTCATGTCATATTATATATTTATATATGATGTGGACCTTGTTTTTAGATTTTACTTATATATTGTATATAATATATATTATATCTATAATATAAGTAAAGCTTCAAATATACTTATGAGCCTAGATAAGTCGACTTACGAGCCTAAATAAGAGTTAAAGCTTGGCTCACTTACTAATCGAGCTCTAGCGGAGTTAAAAGTAAAGTGAGTTGAGTTCAATTAACTTGCAAGTAACTTAACTCATTTGCAACTCTATTTAGAAGCACGATCGTAAAATGAAAATACAAAATTAATACAATAAGTGATGCAAAAAAATATGATTAGAGTATATGTAAACACCATTGTACATAAATTTATTATATATAATCTCTATTTGATTTTATTCACTTTTAATACCAATAAGGATTCAATATAAATATGACACATACAATATGTAGGACGCTAAGTGATCCAGTTACCCACCATAAATATAGATATATATATATATATATATATATCTTTTGGCCAATTATTATCATTACAAATGAGAGAAATTCATATCCGATTCATCTCGTTAAAATACCAATGTTCGTACCAATTACCTCCTACTTCAATTTTTTTCTTTTTTTATATCCTTTCTTCTCAGGAAATTTTGTATGAACAGCGACAAGCGATGGATTTTCATGGGTCCAAGAGAAGGATAAGCATATATAACAGGCTTGTACGCGATCTTAAAAGGGATAAACTATTCGGTCCGATAAAGGAATTAGATAATGAAGTCCAATGTCATTATCACATTTGTAAAATAGCAAGGGCCCCGTATTATTCCTTGACAATGGTGATAATGGGCTTCTTCGTCAGTCATGAAATAAGGTGGGTCCAAGCTTGAATTCGATGGAAGAAATTAGTGTTAAGTTAGTGAGATTGATAGAGAATGAAAGCGGTCCATGTGGACTTCTTCCTCAATGTTACAAGAAAAATATGCTGGCAAGAAGATAAAGAGAAGGAAAATCTTTGTCATATTTATGTAACATAAGCAACTTCAAATGCTACACAAAGATAAAAGGGGATGCTTCATGATACTCTCTTCGACTGGGAAACTAAAAGAAATAATTATGACGCTTAGCTCAATTCAAAAACAATGACCAATCACATACTACTAAAACAGTTTATTCCATTCCCAATCTTATTCTTAGAATGGATTTTCTAATCTTTGGAGAGTGAACCAAGGGGTTTGGATTTTAAATTAAATACTTTCCTTTTTAGTGCAACATAGGAGAATAGAATGGAGTTAACAGTCTTAAACTTATATGTTGTTGATAGGTCATTTTTGTTATAGACTATCAAGCGTAGGCCTACTAGATCGACAATGGCAAATTGCTTAGGATGTGGAACTTTGGGGCCACCAAGCCACCCCTACTTAAGCCTAGATCATCTAACTTATGTCTTAGGTCATCCAACACAATCTGAGGTTGATCAAATTGAGCTAATCATTCAAATGAAGACACGAGAAAAGGATGACAAATAATTTAAGTTGAAGACTCATGACTCCTTGTAATTCTCTCAACAAAATCTAGAGCCAAAGAGAAGATCTCACTTTAACTATCTTTCTTATCTAGTTAATCTATCCCTCTAAAAATACCACGTCAAGCACCTTAGTATAGGATTGGCACTCTCTTACTCTAACACTCTTACACTTTCTTTACTTTCTGTATGCACTCTCTTGATCCTCTATTTTATTTAAGTATCGAAGTAATCATACTGGAACTAGCTTCGATCTCTCTAGCTTACTTCTTACTTTTTGTAGGTACCTATCACCTAATGGGGGAGCATGATGTTTGCTAGCATAAATAAAGTTAAATCGTATCTTTCTAGTATGATATCCAACTTCAAAGCACTTTTGGGTTGATTAAATGATACATAATAATATTATTTTCAATGATAAGCATTTCATTTCCTTAAAACAAAAGCTTAAAGGAAAGAAAGAAAAAGAGTTGTACATCTAAGTGGAATATAGTTAAATGGAATTATTTTTAAATGTAATACTTGTCATTAGCAAAAAAAAAAAAAAAACAATAATAATATATGCAAAACTTTTGTCTTAAGACTGATGATACTTGAAGTAATTGAATTGTGGAGACCATGAGATCTAGTCATAGTTAATGAGAAAGAGATAGGAGTGATGAAACCCTAGTAGAGGTCTTAGAAATTGGGATGCACCTTCTCTAACTCATTTATTTTGATTGCTAATGGTTTATTTTGTAATATGAATTATATAATGAATTTAGGAACTATCAAGTGTATAAAGACCAAAAAAAAAACAAAAAGCCACAATTAATCCTACCAATTTTCCTAGTTGATTTTTTCTTCTTCGAAGATGTTTCCCATAACAATACTAAGGCATTAAAGAAGATGATCAAGATGTATTGTACTTTAGTATATTGTAGTGAACAAATAGGTTTTATACATATCTTAGGTCTACTTACCCTATTTGCTTACATATATATTCTTCTTTCATAGTTAATGAAAATAAAGCTAAAAAATATCAAATACTAAATTTGTTCAAGGTAAGAAAAATTATCAAAATAAACCTAAAAATAGAGGTGTGCAAGCAGGTGAAACTAGCTAACTTGGCTCGACCAACGAGCTAAACGGGCTGGCTCATTTAGGCCCCTTTAAACGGGCTAAAAAACCTCAGCTCTAACCCATTTAAAAAGCCAGCTAAACAGGTTGGCCCGTGAGCCAAAGATGTAAATGTATTAAATAAGCCAACCCAAATCAGCCAATTTTGGCTTACAGGTTAAACAAACCAGACTCGTTTAAATAAGCCAAAAAACTTTAACCCATACTTGTTTAAAAATTAGGTTAAACAAGCCGACCTGCAAACCAAAGCTAACTTGCACACCTCTACCTAAAAACAATCCTAATTGAGAAACACATCATCCATCATCTTTATGCTAATTAAGTGGCTAGTAAAACAATCACTGCCACTTATATCATCAAAGTTAATCAAGTAATAATATAACTATATTCAACCCTAACTTAACCCCCTCTCTCTACTCAATTACTACAATCCAGCCCATATACTCCATACTTAGACCCTAACTTTCTAAAAACTAGCTTGCCACTATACACCATTACCCTTCTCAACATTAGTTGGCCCTTAAGCAACCCTTCCACGTACGAACCTAACTTCCCTTCCACAAATTGGTGATATTTGCCAACGTACATCAGCTAGTCATGTGTATCAAACACCATCACTCTAATCTAGTATACAATCTATACATGAACCTCCCACCATTGGCTACACTCAAGCCAACTCGTTTCTTGGCTCAACTTTGTCCTAATCTACTATCTATGCCCACTCGAAATCTCTTCTATTAGACCTGTCACCACATTTGGCCTCTTTACTCCAACAAACTATTCCCTGGCCCCTTATGCCAATCCCTCTACAACTTTCAACCAATTTTCCATTTCGTACACCTATATTAACGAAAATCATCATTCTACATCTTACTTTAGCAAGAGCTTATTTTGCCTATTTTATTAATATTAGTTCTTCACCATCACTACATCTAATCTACCTATACTATCTCCTAATATGATATTCTCATACTATTATAATCAAATTTTCGTATAAGAATTACTAACTATTGTTATCTCTTATGACTTCCTTTTTTATATTGATGGATTTATACTAATAAGCCGATGACACTAATGTCACCCCATCCTATAGACTCCTCCATATTCCTAGTGTACCATACATTTGAAACTTGATAATACACATTATCTTAATAACATTTGACTGAATAGTTAACCTAGCTCATTGTTGTTTAAAAAAACTCTCCACTTTAATTGGTACATTTTCACAAAAAGCAAATGTGAGAAAATAAATCTAGCTTTAACTAAAATTTCAAATAGCTATCACAAATTCAAGTTTTTTCTATTTCACTTTTTACTTGGAGAAAGATAATCAAGAAATCCGCAATCATGGTCCTTGTAGATCATATCATCTCTAGATTATACAAAAAGAAAATCCAGATATTTGATATCTTTCCCCTTAAATGAGTTTCAATTCTACTAAATTGGACAAAACTTTTTATCTTATGTTTACTTTGTATGATTACCTATGGTATTGGACAAAAGAAAACCGAGAGTATTAGACAAAAACTCAAAAAGTTATAGTATATATTTGATGGTATAAAAATGTATTTCATATAGTACAAAACCAATATATATTTAAAATTCTAAAAGAAAACTATATAAAATTCCAAAATCACAATTAAACCTTATTATAATTTATATTATGAATGAATAAATTATTAAATTTCTTTTTAATTTTTCAATCATGCATGAGGTTATTTTGGTAATTGGGCTTTTCACTTGATTTCATGCTATTGATCGGTTTAATGCGTTAGTGACAAGGCTAAAAAATCAAGTCCATTTAGAGATGTTTTAGAGAGATTTAACTTAGTAAGCTAAAAATGGGGATCGATGGACTGGTTTTTCCACTCTTAACCTTACTCGATTATCTCATACATGAAAATATTAACTCAAAAAAGGTTCATCTAAGGCCATTAAGCCCGATTTGGCCCAAGCTTAAGTCCAAAGCCTATTCTTTATGTAAGAATTAGAGAGTTGAATTTAGATTGTCGATCACTAAGAATCAATCCAACGGCTCTCATCAATGGTTCATCCGATCTATTCATCTCAGTTTTATCCGACAATTAAAATTAGCATCTAAAATCTTTATATAAGAGCCTTTTTCTCTCATTTGGAAGATTCAAAGCATTGGTAAGCCTTTACCCTATCAGAATGATTCCATAGAAAATCAAAAATAAAAATTATCAAGAACAAATAATGAACACATCAACTCATCATATTCAATACACCAGCACATGCACATACTATGAGATATCAAGCTTACTCGTTTCTCCTATGCCTCTCCTTAAGACCATCCTTCCATGTGTCATCAAATCAGCATTTCTTTAAGATTGATTTCATGTACATCTCATATGATTGATCATCAATAACAACCCTTAATATAGATCATAAAGATCTATATCTAGTATTTTATACATCAAACATGGTACAACATGGTTGTACTATCCTATATTCTTTGTGTTGTGTTGTTCAGTTCTTTTTATTTTATCTAATTTTAACAACTAATTGCAATCATTCCACCGGCCACCAATATAAAAGTTTTGCATTAGGAAGTTTGCTCATGTAAACCAACATACAAGAAATAAAAAGAAAAAATAAAAAGACAATTGAGGAAATGAGAGTCATAGTTATCCATCCAATTCGTCTAAATCTCTCTCGAATAAGATTAATTAGATTCCTCCATTCCTATAATCGTAATATATATATATATTCGGAAAGAAGAAGAAAATCTTGGTTGTCTTTGATGAAGACAACACCAAATAAGCAAATACCATTAGAGCATCTTTGATCACAAGGATCTCATTAATTCCTTCATGCACTAAATCAGCATTTAAAAATCTCTATTCTTGAGAATTTTTATACTTTATTCTTAATGGTCTTGAAGAAAGGCATGAAAATTATTACATATTATTTATAAGGAGAAGAAAAAGAACGGAATATTCATCGATGAAATTCGATTCTTCATAAGAAAGCTCATTCTTATTCCTAAAAGGCTTCACATTTAGTTCAATGGCTACATAGCCTATAGCTTAGATCCTTTTATATTTGGACTGAGGGAAAGAAATGAGAGAGAGGGAATGAGAGAGGAATGGTTTGGTTCCTAATTCGTTTCCCTTATATGGAAAAGAAAAAAAAAAAAAAAAAAAAGGAAGTAGAGGGAAGGATATTTTAACTCATTTTTTCCAAGGCCCCACCACAAGCCATTCATTTCAATTAGGAGAGAATTTAGAAGGAAAATATTTGAATTTACTTAAACAAGTTTACACTAAAAAGACATTTTCAAAATTTAAGAGTATTTTCATACTTTGGTGGGTCTTAAAAAATAATATTTAATACAATTTTCATTCAAAATCATTCCTTTCTATTTATTTTTTTAATCTAAACAAGTATTTTTCTTCCATTTTCTTTCTTTCCAATTTCTTTCATCTCACTAGCTTTTCCTCTAAGTTATTTCCCTTATCAGCATAGTGTAAGGACCAGTAATAAGAAAGATGGTATTATACCAAAGGAATCAACTTGTAGATGTCAACTTCTTCACAAAATAAGTCCGTGTATACGCGAGTTTGAGTCCTTCAACACGACTGACGACTTTTACTTAGTCATTTTTAGCAAATCAAAAACAGCAAAATATGCATGTGGTCTTCTCATGGAAAAACCGTTCGAATTTTACTGAATTTCGACGAAGATAGATTCTTCCAACTGGTATTTTCGTAATTCATCTTTTTTAATGGTTACACCTATATCATTTGCGAGAACCCAAATTATTACATCTTTATAGTCCCCGTTCCTCATTTTAATATAACCAGTATATTTATCTATTTCACTTTTAATTTTTAATTATTATATCTAAACCGTTGAAAACATAATTAGTTGAACGGTTCAAATATAATTGATATAAAATTAAAAGTGAGATGAAGGGTTAAATCAATCTTAAAAAATACGAATTGAACTCTTTAATAAATCTAATTGCGGATAAAAAATTTAAAAGCCTTTTATGTTGTATCATGTGTTATTTTACATAAATAGGCTTCAAAATGAAATCAACCCTCATGAAATTTTAGGAAAAATTATGATTTTTACAATGATGTTACAGACTAACATACATGGTAATTTACGTTTTTTGAAACAAGTTATGAATTTGTGTAAAAATATGTACATTTTTAAGTCAAAGATACTCAAAAGAAAAGTTACTATCAGTATGGAAGTTTACTAAGAATGATGTGATTCATTGCATAAATTCATAAACATCCTTATTAGTCCATAAATTTTCTCAAAACTACGTAATTTGGCATAGAAATATGTAATTATACTCTTTTTTGTAACTTTGTCCAGAGAATGTAAATTATCTCATTTTCACAAGAATCTTATACTTTGTTAAATAGTCATAAATCGTAATATTGCTTAAAGATTCATAAAATTGACTTTTCTATAAACTTCTTAAGGAAATAGTCAGCGTTCCCGGCCATAAAAGAATTAGAGTCAGAAGAATACTTAACGTAACGTTACCTATGTACAGCAATGCCGATTCTGAGAGAATACATATTAAAAGACCAAGACTTCAATACTAAATATACTTATTATATGCTCCTCACTACCTATTACAGGTCATGTAAATATAAAGACATGAAAAAAATCTTGAAAGCGGATATCCTTCATCAGCTTGTGAAGTTGCTCAAACAATGTTGAACCATTTTACCCATCCAAGCCACCCTCTCCACGAGATTTTCGTCGCCAGTGAGTACTTATGCGACGGATGCAACACTTTAGGGATTGGCAGGGCTTATGCTTGCAACATTTGCAACTTTGTTCTCCACGAGCTTTGCGCGGACTGTCCCTTTACTCTCGATTGCAGTGTCCATCCTTTGCATCACCCCCTAGTGCTCGAAAATGCTGCGCCTGGAAGATCTTGTGACCTATGTAATGAAGAAGTTAAGGGATTGTATTACACATGTAAGCGGTGCAAGTTTGACCTGCACCCCCTTTGCACGCAGCTGCCAGAAAGCTTGCACCACCACGTGCATCCTCAACATGCCCTCACACTCCAGCCTGGGAATCCTACTGGGTGCGCAGTATGCCAGAGTGATAGTGACATATGGAGCTATAGATGTGAGTCATGTGGAGTTGCGGTCCATCTGGAATGTGCTTGTGAGCAAGGATCAACACCACCTATAGTTGATCGTCACCAATCTGCACCAGATCAGACTCGCTGGTTGCACCATACTCATCCACACTACGGACCAGGAGTACAATAAGGTTATAGCAATAATATGGGGTATTTTTATCATCCTTACAATCACATGTACCCGCCAGTGCCACCACCATCGCTATCACCTCCTATGTATTATCCTGTCTATCCTCCAGTTCAAAACCACCCGAGTGGTTCAAGTGGGAATGGGAAGAGAACGAGAATGTACAAAATTGTGGGTGCAATTGCAACAAAAATTGCCGCTTCAGTGATTGGTGGATTTCTTTTTCCCTTTTGAATTGAGTGCAAACTAATGTAGAAGTGTTCTTGAATAACAAAAGGAGTATAATAGCAAGATTGTCGTTTACATTATTATAAATTGTTTATGCAGAGACAGGTCAGGAAGTTTGTTTCCCTACCGGATGATGTATGTGTACCTCAATTTCTGTGAAGGTTCAGAGATTTCACCAACATGGGTTTCCATTTTGTGTGTATTTTGCAATTTGTTGAAGTATTAATACCTTGCTAATGTCGAGATATTTATTGAGCCCACATAAGTTAGCCCATAAGGATGTCTGACGAATAATGAAATGATGCACAACAGGTTGGGCTCATTTATTTAGATGAATCAAGCCTATGCTTGAGGGAGTTGAGTCCGTTAAAAAATATTCAGCCTCGGAAGTATGTGTATATATAAGGCTTAAAACCTCCTATCTCCTTTGGTGAAGCTTCTAATTGCCTATCGTATAATAAGACCACCAAGATATATATCATCAGCCTACTGTATGGCTTCTTCATTTGAAATAAAATTACTTTCTTGACAACCCCAGAAAGAAAAGGAAAAAAGGATTATAATAAAACTCTCCAAATGAATGAGGAGTGCTAAGGTTGGAAATAATGAAGAAATAGCAAATAATCCCCCTCTAAATTTTGATTTTAATACTAATAATATCACTCACTATAGAAACAATAATCTACACCAGTAAAACAAATTTGCCAAAGTAGCACTTCTTTTGCCAGTAATACACTTAATGGTGGCCAAATTTACTTGCCAAAAAAGTGCACACCGGCACATGAGTTTGCCACTTCATTGATTGGACACATGACAAAGTTTTGCGAGGCGGCCAAATAAAGTTGCCGTTAGGCAAGTTTGGCAATCGGCAAACTATATCTAGGTAGCCAAAAAATTTTGCCACTTCGTTTTTTTTTTTTTTTTTAAATATCATCTATTAAAGAAAAATCAATGAATAAATTACATATTAATAATATGATTAACTAATTAATTATTTATCAATTAAAGCAATAATTTAAGTAACATTTTAATAGCTTATCACATAACATAAACAAAATTGGTAGTAAAGGAAACATAAGGCAATATAAAAATTGGCAACACTTTATAACATTAAACTAAACACTAAGCAAATGAACTAGTACATAAATGGTCCAACAAAACATTACAAAAGTTTATTAACATCCATATATTCTCCAACAAAAGGTACAAGTGTCTAGAATTAGTACGAAAGAGACGAGTAATAGACCATATGGGAAAAAAAATACATAATCTATGAACAAAGCCTAGTAAATGGATCTGAGCCTGACCTAAATGGCCTCTGTTCTCCACCCCCATTCACCGAAGAAGACATGTTAGAGATGGGAGTAAATTGTTGCATAGGTGAGAAGAAAAGTAGTCCCTATTGAGTGAGAAACAAATATGAAGTATACTTTAAGGAGGATAAACCACTAGCAAGCCATAGAAATGCACTAAAAGTAGGAAGTTGTTGTAATAAGCCACCAAGAGGATGTGACTGTAAGGTAGGCCATGGAAAAGTAGTAAGATTAGGAGGTTATTGTAATAGACCACCAAAAAGACATGATTGTGGAGTAAGCCATGTAAAAGCACTAAAAGTAAGAGGATGTTGTAATGGACTACCCAAGTGGCTACTTGGGAATGTAGTGGATGGCCAATGATAAGAGGATCATGGATGTGGCATGACAAGCTATAGGAGTCGTACTAACTCAGCATGCTTTTGTTGTAACCTATCATACTTCTGATGGAGATCATCTAGTCCAGCTGGCACACTAGATGTTTGCAAAGAAGATCTTAACCACTCCTCATAGATCCACATCCATGTAGGATGTAAGATCGGCTCTCCATATCCTAATCCTTAATAGTAGCTAGACTTATGCCCTAAAACTTCTGTCGTAATTTTAGCATCAGACTTAGGCTTACCCCCCTTCTCTCATACTCAAGCCTTGTCCTCTAACTTCTTCTTCAGTATCTTTTCTTATATAATACAATCAAATTTTTAGCTAAATCGATTTAAAATGTCCAAAAAAAATTAATAGTAAACTTTAACGTTGTATGCTTACATAATCTTGTGATGCAGCTAGATGAATCCATTGACCTGCATTTCGACCTTTCCTTCGTTGATGTGTATATGCCCAAGCTTGAATGTTTTTCATTTTCTAGAAAATAATAAAGTTAATATATATGAAATTTAATATAGTTAAGCTGTCAAATTCAAAAAAGTATATAAAAGAACAAATTCAAAGTAGTGATCTTATTTCAACTTTTCTTTTAAAAGTTAGTTATCTCTATAAATTACTGGTCATAGTTAAAATAAATTGACAAAAAAAAAAAGGAAAATCAAAGTAGAAGTATACAATCAAAGAAAACCAAACAAATTGACACACTATCAAACTTATCTAAATCTCCATAAGTAATTTCAAAATTAAACAGGAAAATAGGAAAAAGACAACATGAGAAGTTGAAGGAAATTAAAAATAAATATATCATTGAAGTAATTCCATTATGTTAGACCTTGAATTGGTAGTTTAGAATCCAACTATATCGGCAAGCTAATCGATTATGGATGATTAACGTCAATAAGTAATAATAAGATAAAAAGAATGTACACTTTGTTTTCAAGGAGCAAAGCTTATTACATCAGGAATCTAAGGAACCAAATTAGTTAGAATCACAAAGTGAATAGTTCAAGTTTGTGTCCTGTTAACATGATAGAATTCATAATCTCATTGATAATCTACTAGCTCAAATAGAAATCCATTCAGTTATGTACAAAGGAAAGCTACATAAGACATATAATGGATACCAATATCAAACCAATCAAGATAAGAGAAGCAAATAAATATAGAATGAATAACCTTAAGGACAAAACAAACAAAATACCAATATTGTCACAATCAATTGAAAAAAGACTTATACTTCTTTCTAAATTATTGAATAAAAAAAAATAACTCTCTTAAGTTCCATGATACATACATGTATATAGCTTTTAAACACAATACAATTCCAAAGAAAAAAATCTAAAATGACTTTTTGAATTTCCCTTACAATGTGAATATTCAAATGATTTCAGATGCATCATTAAAAGCTAGAATGCATGTATGGACCTGCTAAATTTCAAAACAACATTCCATGCACTTAAAATATTACAATAAATTTTATCAACTTCCAAACATAAGCAAGTTTAAAAATTTCTTCCAAACAAGATAAGAAATGTCCTAAAAGAAAGTTCAATATGTTTTCTCATAAACCTATTTGAGTATTTATAAGGATATCATGGTAGCAATAAATCTAGATATTCCATCTTCAACTAAATCTATAAAAGATTTCCTCAATAAGACAATTAATCTAATATCCAATCTTAAGGAGAACCATTCCATTTCAATAAGACAACGAATAAATGTCCTTACTACTTTTCTACACACTGAATAAGTATGAACTAGAATTTTTTTAAAAAATGATAGAAGAAGAAGTTCCATAACAAACCAAATACTCATGATGTAGCACTACTGAAGAAAAAATGGATTTAAAGAATATCATAATTTTATTCAGTATGATGAAGAAATGTATACAGTCAAAGATGCATTATGGGATAGAATCGAACAACCTAAAGCTTATGCAATAAGATAAAAATACATCTAATTATATAAATATTTAGTTTTATCCTACACTAACACAGACCATGACAAAAAACAGACAAAGCTAGCCGGTAGATGAGTCCAAGCTTACTAAAAGCTTGAAAAAGAAAGTAATAGGGAATGTGTGAAAGAACATTACGAATGAAAAAGTAACCAAAAATCCACAAACAACCCCAATAGATATGATGCACCAATGAAACTTCTAAGAACTCATGGCAAAATTCGATATGATGCACAAATCAGTTCGAGGTAGCGAGTAACCTACCTAGCCTTACTTAAGGGTTAAGATAAGAGTGATGCCAAGAGTAAATAGACAATGTTTACGCAAGAAAGGAAATACTCAAATATATTAATGTTCAATCCGATGTTTACAGCTACAAGTACAAGGAGTATTTATACCAGAGAATTTAGGACAACATGCCTAAAATGGAAAAGACAAAAAGAGCATTTCCTAAGGAAGTAATATACAATATACAAAAGGGTTAAAATGAATATTCAAGGAAAACAATTATTAGTGTAACGGATTTTACACATAATTATATACACATGGCGATGTTGTATTGGTGATGCCGTTAAAAGATACGAAGAAAAAGTACAATCAACTGGCTTGTCCGAATAAGGGTGACTTAGTCAATCCGAAGTCTCTCTACCTCAGCTTCTCAGCAAGGAAGATGCCGAATCATTGGTCGGCTCAAGCGTAAGTGAGTAATCTACAATTCAGCATACTACAGAGAGATGAGCAATCATTCGGCTCGACACAAAGAGTGACTCAGTAAAGAAGTACTTAACTTCAATAGGAGTCAGCTAAAGCAAGAGAATCCGCCTTACCAAGCCTTCTAGTCCTCGAGCTCGGTTGCAGGTCAAAGGCCCAGTAGCCTAATTCCTATCATTCCCTCTAGGGTTGATTTGGATTTGGGATCAAATCCAAATAGTCTTCAATCAGCTCTCCGTCAAGGTAATATGAGTTGAGGTTGGTAATGTTAAAGATATTAGAAACCCCATAGTCTTCGGGCAACTCCAATCTGTAGGTGTTATCATAGATCTTTTAGAGGATTCTGAAGAGTTCTTCAGCTCTTATAAATAATTTGTTCCTCCTCTTACTCGAGAACCATTCCTTGCTAAGGTACAGCCATACCAAGTCTCCTTACTAGAGTTGTTTAACCGTCCTACCCTTAGCCTTCTCTCACATTCTTCTAGCAACTTGGTTGATGTGTCGAGTGACTTTGTTGTAGATGTACTCAAGGGATTGTACCTTAACTCTTATCTCAGGGTCCTCTTACGTGAGCACAAGTATAGGGGTATGATCAAGGGGTAACTCGAGCTTAATACCATAGATCACTTCGAAAGGAGTTTGTTTAATGGTGTCATACACTGTCCGGTTGTAAGCGAATCTGACCACTAGTAAGTAGACGTCCCAATCAACCAAGTTCTTGCCTACTATAGCTTAAAGTAGTGATCCCAAAGTACGATTAACCACCTTTGTTTGGCCATCAGTTTGGGGGTGATAAGAAGTATTGAATAGTAGTTTGGTCCCTAACCATCACCACAAGGTCCTCCATAAATGGCTTAAGAACTTCAAGTCCTTATCGGAGACTACACTTCTCGACATGCCGTGTAATTACACAATCTCTTGCAAGAAAAGAGTAGCAATAGCCGAAGCATCGTTAGTTTTAGAACAAGGCACAAAGTGTGCCATCTTGCTGAACCTATCGATGACAAACATTACAGAATCTTTGCTTCAAGTAGTTCGTAATAGTTCGAGAACAGAGTTCATGCTCAATTTGGTCCACGACTTCATTGGAACAGGTAGTGGCATTGCTTTTCCTTTCTTAGCTCAACACTTAGCCCTTTTGCATACGGCATAGCTTTCAACAACTCAATGCACATCTCACCTCATTCTTGGCCAAAAGAATCGACCACCTAACCAACCCATACGTCCTTTTCTCCCCAAAATGTCCGGACAGTCCTTTATTACGGGCTTCCCTAATCAGTAGCTCCTACAGTGAACAAGTCGGCATGGATAACTTTCCACCTCGAAACAAGTAACCATTTTCCACATAATACTCGTCCACTATTCTTCCATCGACACATTGTACAATTATGGGTCCAAAATGTAGATCCTCGGAATATTGCTCTTTGATACTTATAAACTCAAATAGTTTGGTCTGCAGTTCATTCAAAAGTACATGTCTCGAGGAATTCAACCCATCTCGCTTGTTGCTTCAATAACTTGGTCTGATTTCGAAGGTATTTTAGTGACTCATGGTCAATATAGATGACAAATTCTCTTAGCAGTAGATAATGCTGCCATACTTGCAATGCTCAAATTAGCGCTAAGAGTTCTTTGTCATATATAGAGTAATTTAACTAAGGTCCTTTAAACTTCTCATTGTAGAAAGCAATTGATTGGTCTCCCAGTATTAAGATAGTGCCTATCCCAATGCCTGACATGTCACATTCCAGCTCCAATATTTTCTCAAAGTCAAGTAGAATTAACACCGGAGCGGAGGTCAATCTTTCCTTTATCTCAGCAAAGCTCCTCTCTTCCTTTTCTCCCCATCAGAAGCTAATGTTTTTCTTTGTTAACTAGTAAGTGGTGTAGTGAGGGTGTTAAAATTTTTGATGAATCGTCTATAAAATGAAGCTAGTCCATAGAAAATTCTTACATCAGCACAAGTAGTAAGGGTCGGCCACTCAACGATTGATCGAATATTCTCGTCGTCTACTCGTAAGCTTCCTCCACTTACCATATGGCCCAAGAATACCACTTCCTCCTAGAAAAAACAATACTTTTTTAGATTGTTGAATAATCTCTTAACACAAAGGATATCCAGAATCACTCGAAGATGTTCATAATGACTCAACATATTGACACTGTAAAACAGGATGTTGTTAAAGTACACCACGACACACTTCCCTATTAGATGTCTTAGCACATGTTTCATTAGTCTCATGAAAGTGTTCAGGGCATTCAATAAGCCGAAAGGCATGACCATCCATTCGTAAAGTCCATGTTAAGTCTTGAACACAATCTTTCACTCATCTCTTAGCCTCATGCGAATTTGATGGTAGCCAGATTTCAGGTCAATCTTGCTGAAAATCTTAACTCCACTCAATTCATCCAGCATGTCTTCCAATATAGGAATGGGGTACCTGTATTTGATTGTGATCTTGTTCACAACTCAACTATCTACACACATTCACTAAGTTCCATCCTTTTTCGATACTAAAAGCGCCGAAACGATACAAAGGCTAAGACTTTCCTTAATATATCCTCTCTCCAATAACTCATTGACTTGACGTTGGAGCTTAGAAGCCTACTCAGGACTCATCCGATATACAAGCTTATTCGACAGCACAACACCAAGCATTAAGTTAATATAGTGTTCTAATGGGAATTAAGCTATGAAGATCTTAACCCACAGCTAAGCTCGAGAACTAGAGGGGCTGGCATAATGAATTCTTATGTTCCAACCAACCCCTACCGAAGCCGAGTACCTCCTTTCCTAGTCACCCCTAATGCCATGCCATATGACCGCTCATTATTGTATGGCATGTCAAGTTAACAATTACTATCTATTGTCGAGTCGACCAATTACTCAGCCTCTTCCTTACCAAAAGGTCGAAAGAGAAATACCGGACCGACTAGGCCATCCCTGCTTGGATAAACCCATCCGTCCGTACTTTTTGTCCACGTCTACCAACAACCTCGCCAATGCAACATCGCCACGTATATTGTATCATGTACAGAATCTGTAGCACTAGTGATTTTTTTCCTTGTATATTTATTTTTACCCCTTGTATCATATAACATTACTTCTTTAGGAAATGTTCTTTTTGTCTTTTCCCCTTTAGGCAAGTTACCTTAGTTTGCGAGTATAAATACTCTTATACTTGTAGTTGTAAGAGATCAGATAATCTTCAATACACTTTTTGAGTACCTTCTTCCCTACATAAACACTGCTATTTACTCTTGGCATTACTCTTATCCTTTCCCTTAAGCAAGGTTAGGTGATGAGTAATCTCATTAGACCAATTTGTGCATCACATCAAATTATACCGTAAGTCCTCGAAAGTTCCATTGGTGCGTCATATCCTCTAGAACTGTTTGTAGGTTTTACTCACTGTTTTCATCCCTGTTTTCACCCTTTCATACCTTTCCCCATCGACTCTTTTTGAGCTTTCTATAAGCTCGGATCCATTCAGCAACCGATCTTATCTGTTTTTAGTCACAATTCGCATCAGTATTCTATGCCTCAAATCGAGGGTAACCCTTCGAGTAACTATTCTGGGAACAAGTCGATATATTCGTCTAACAACTCTTTTATTTTCTAGGGTAGTTCACCCCGCTCCTTCATCTTTAATAGATGCATAACCAACATGAGGGTCGGTGTATTAGCTTTAAAGGTCTTTCGAGCTCAACTTTACTCATCACCAGAGCCTTCTTCGATCTGCGAGCAAGTTTGATCTATAGTTTATTAACTTCACTCGGTAGCATTAGGTTCAATGTGATCTTCTAGCCATCCTTTTCGAACACATACATATTCTTGTATCCATCATAAATCACTCTCCTGTCAAGCAACCATGGTTGGCCGAACAATACATACGAGGTGCACATGGGCAATACATCGTAGAGGATCTTGTCAAAATAGTTTCCAATTATGATCAGTAACAATACTTATCGGATGACATGTAGTACTCTCTTATCATTCAACCAATGCAACTTATACAACTTAAAGTATGCAATAGTCGACAACTTCAACTGTGTAACCATTTCGGCTGATGCTACATTGGTGCAACTTCCACTGTCCACAATTAATGCTCACACCTAGTCATTTACTTTGTAGGTGGTATGAAACAAATTCTCCCTCTACTCCTCCTCCCATAAGGATCCTAAGTTCATGGTGCAAGGGACAATCGGGACCAACTGATATAAGTCCTCAGCAAACACGTCCTCTTCAATGAGTTCTTTCTCAGCATCTTCTTTCTTGGCAATGATCTCTTCCTCCTTGGGTTCCTCATCTGTACTCTCGACCTCTAGCTTCGTGGCATCTCCCTTAATCACCATAGTTCTTCGATTCAAGCACTGAGTGGCTATATGTTCAAACCCTTCGCACTTAAAGCACTTGATCTAACTCATCTTCCTACCAGATCCTTGCCTTTCTCATATGTTCAAGTCCATACTTCATCGTCAGGTCGACCTTTCAGCTCAGCTTAGACATCCATCTTTCTACTTGGCTCAGTACTTGACAGAGCTTAGTGACTTCCCTGTCCAGGTCGGCTAGTCGATATTCAGCTTCTTATCTACCTCTCTACTCATTAAGCTATTCTAATGGCTTCATCCATTATAGTGAATCATTGGAGCTCCACAATGTCTCAAATATCACCTCTCAATGAGGTAATAAACTTAAAGATTATTCGCACTGGGGGCTCCTCCACTTCACATCAAATCATGAGCATTTGGAATTCCTGAACATATTCGTCAACTATTGGCCTTCTTGTCTCAACTCCTGAAGCTGAGTAAAAGTGTCTTGCAAATAAGTTTCTAGTATAAACCTGTTTCTGAGTATACTCTTCACCTCAAGCTAAGTATTAATCTATTGATAACCCTCTCACCTTCTCATAGCCTAAAAATTCTTCAACTACATGACAGCATATCTAAAGAACTCAACAATAGCAGTTCTCACTTTCTCATAATCCTCGTATTGATAATATTTAAAAACACGCTCTACTCTCTCTTCCCATTCCAAATACTCATCAGCGTTCCCAAATTGATTGAAGCTTGGAATCTAAAGCTTCACATGGTCAGATACTCTAGGGACTCTAGCTCACTCTTCTTTAAAATGCTCTTCCTCTTCCTCGTCCTCTTCATCTAATTCCCTCAAGTCTATCCTTTGTCTTACTCATCCACCTACTCGTCCGCTTTGAACTAGTCGAGTTGAGTCTTTGCCTCTAGCAAGTTGAGTAATTTGTGATATGTTTTGTACGACCTCAATCGATCAACGAGCCAATGCATAAACAGCTCAGGTCAAATCTACCAAGAGATTAACCACTGCATCAAGTCTCTCATCGGTACTCGTAGGGGTTCCCTGAGACTATCGTCCATAGTAGACAACTCCGCTATTGTTATCTCTAACACCAATACATATACTTGGGCCAATCATTTTCTCCATGGATTCAAAGCTCAAGCTCTTCAAGTAGGTGATATAGCAAACACTTTCACAAACTAGAAAATGTAATAGCTAACAAACATTGTAATTAAACAATACAATAACTTGCTACATTTCACACACACAAAACAGGGCATAAACAGAACTTCAAACACAAACCACAACTCTAACAAAATCTCCACTCTGATACCAAGATAATGCAAATCGTAGCGAGAACAAATAAGGTCGACCGCTTGATGGGTCTAAGCTTGCCGAAAGCTTGAAAAAGGAAGCGATGGGGAATTTGCAAAAGGATAAATACGATTGAAAAAGTAAGTAAAAACCCACGAACAACTCCAATGGATATAACGTACCAATGAAACTTCCAAAGACTCACAGCACAATTCGATATGATATACGAATCGGTCGGCTGAGGTTACTCGCCACCTAGCTTTACTCAAGGGTTAGGATAAGAGTAATACCGAGAGTAAACAAGTAATATTTATACAGGGATGGAAAACACTCAAGTGTATTAATGATAATCAATCTGATGTTTATAGCTCCAAGTACAAGGAGTATTTATACTCAAGAATTTAGGGCAACATGCCTATAAGGAAAAAGACAAAAAGGGCATTTCTTAAGGAAGTAATATACAAGATACAAAAGGGTAAAAATGAATATTCAAGGAAAACAATCATTAGTGTAATGGATTCTACACATAATTCTATATACGTAACGATGCTGTATTGGTGATGACATTGGAAGATGTAGACAAAAAGTACGATCAACCGGCTTATCCGAACAAGGGTAGCTTAATCAGTCCGGAGTCTTTCTATCTCAGCTTCTCGGTAAGGAAGATGCCAAGTCATTGGTCAGTTCGGGTGTGACTACATAATCTACAATTCAGCGTACTATAGAAAGATGGGCAATCATTCGGCTCAGCATAAAGAGTGACTTGACAAAGAAGTGCTCTACCTTAGCAAGAGTCAGCTAGAGTAGGAGAATCCGCCTTACTAGGCCTTCTAGTCCTCGAACTCGACTATAGTTCAAAGGCCCAATAACCCGATTCCTATCACATACCATCAACACTTGAACTAAGATATAGATTACACCAAATAAATTAGTGTATCTCTAGCAAAAAAAGAAACAAGAAGAACCACAAATAGTAACTAGAAATAATAGAAAACATGACAACTTAAAACTAAATCATTTTTAAGTATGAACTAGAAATGGGGGGGAAAAAAGATGATAGAAGAAGAAGTTTACTATGACATTATTAACAAGAGAGGACAAAAAGCTGTAGATCAATTTAAGGTTACAAATTTTATTTAATTAGGCTATCTGCATTCTTGTAAACCTAAATTAGCGATATATATTGTCATGTCTTATTCCATACTCAAGTATATATAGCTTCATGTTTCACATTTAAGAAATATGATTTAAGGTTTCATAATTATTATTGTCTAGTAATGAGAATGAAAAAGTTAGCATGTAGTTAAACAAGCATATTCCATACTCGTAATGAGAATGAGAAGTTGACAACAATGATGTTAAAACTAATTGTCTTAGAGAATTATACTTAACCTATAGTTAGGCCAAATTCATAGCTATAAAAATAAATACCAATTACCTCTTCTTGACTCATCTAGCTCTCAAAATTTCCTCATTTCTATTTAAAATGATCTTAACTAACTAGCGATAATACATAGCATACACAGAAACATAGAATTTGTATACGTATAAAAACAATTATTTCTTAAGTTTAGAGTTGACCTCTTTCAATTTATGAGACTGAAAAGACCATGCTCCACCAGTATGTGGATACCTTAATTTCTTCCTATTTTGAGTGTTCACTATTTGTTTTCCTTACAAATAAAATATATATACATATAAACATTACGTTTGTAGAATAGGAAAAAGCATCAAAAAATTGTGTTATATATAATATTATACAAGTAAGATTTAACACTCTTACATTATAACTTGGATCATTATCAAAAAAATCACAAAGTCTTCTCCACTTGTTTGCCCGGTGCGTTAATCCGGATGGTAGTTCCTTCCGAGCATCTTCCCTTCTACCTTTTTCTCTCATAATGTTTTAGGAGATCCATTTACACATTGGTGTAAGATTCAAAAGCAATTCTCTTGATATTTTTCTTCCATAATTCACTATTCTACCCTAGACCTACATCTAACTTATACTAAAAAACCGAATAAATTAAATTAATCCTACATGAAATGGTATAATTAAGTGCTTACCATAACTTTCTTAATAATAACCAATTATCCTTTTTCTTTATCGTTGTCCAAGCCCTCTTGTGAGAGTTTAATATAAATAGTGGGCTATCATTATGATGCCATGTCAAAACTATGATCGTAATAGCCAAGGATAATCACCTATTATCCCACTATACCCATGCAAAATCCATAACCTCATCTTTCGCCAATCAACCTAATGATCTACTCCACAGATAACCCCCTATAGATTCCCCTTCTTCTATGATCTTCATCATTATCTCCTATCTCTCTAACTCTATCAACTTCTTCTATAACACCATCCTCCCCTACATCATCATCCCCCTCATTAGCAGCATCTTTACCCTCATCAACATCACTCTCTTCCTCAAACTACCACCATTATGTCCATCATTGTTTTCCTCCTGAAAGCCCCTACTCTACTCAACCTATATGGGTTGAGGTTGATTTATAAGGAGAGAAGTGTAGAAACCACCCATAAAATTTAACAAATTAGATGAGGAAGAGAAAAAGTGATGAATATATATAAATATATATATAGAAGGAAAAATGTTTGATATAAAACATAACCTCTACCTATGGTACGTTGCGGCTGAAAGTCTCGTATAACAACCTCAATGAAGTCATTATCCATAAAGCAAAAAAATGCAAATTATTGATACAATTAAAGTAAAATTTACACTCTAAAATAAAACTACTAAACGTATTAACAACTACTACATTGTAAATCATTCTCCATCACTTTGATTAGAAGTAGGTTCATCAATATATTGTATACTTCCCTCTATGTTTTCCACTAGAGTAGGTATCCGTACTAAAGCCCCAAGGTCTATAAAGATAGATTCCATCAAAATTAACCAAGATCTACTTATTTCTTATTAGAGTGGTTCATCATCTATTAGCTGATCAGTGAGCTCATCATCATTAGAATCTTCAACCTCAAATAAGGTCAAATCGAATAGATGATAGTGCTGAACCTTTTCGACTACCCTCCAATCACCAGAACGCTTCTTTCAATGTTTTAAATAGAAAATTTGCTGACAGTAGTTAGCAAGAATGTACAGATCATCATCATAACACATATAATGTGTGTTAATAGATAGCATATCTCCATCAATGCTTTCAAGGTTGTTACATTATGTATTATACCATTTGTATTTGAATAGAATTGCATGACAATCACCATAATAGGTTACCTGTACTATGGTAGACAATTTCCCATAGAACATAATAGGGTTATTATTATGATCAACTAATACACATGCTCTACTATTCTATGTTTTAAGTCTTATCTCCCTAGATTTCGTGATAAATCTAACTCTGTTTACCAAACGCGCATTATACAGGTGGACTTAAGTTTTTGGACCCCATGATAAAGCCCCCAAATCATCAAATATTTATATAGTAGAACATGCCTTAAGCTCCATAATCTACATAAAACACTAGATTTTGATATTGATTTATTTTGCTTAGTTGCATAACCTACATAATATATTTGCTCACCTTATGTTTGAACCATAAGGGAAACTAAGTTGGTACCAATTGACTTATATTACAAACACCGTATACCTGTAATTCTTGCTCAAATTCCCTATTTAAGAAAGCATGTGTAAAATCTAAATCTATATGAAATACTTATTGTATGATACCAATAGTTAAAAGATACATACTTAACATATGGTCGCACATCCTCACAGTTATTCAGCATGGTCCAATGCATCTTATTAAGCTTAACATCAGTAGTAACACAATTATATGCACCAATAGGACATACTAGCATTGTAAACACTCGAAGACCATTGCTTTGAATCAAATTAGCCCCATCTCATTGCCAATGAGGCCTACTAATCCTTGACTACATATTGTCATAGTACATTGAGCAGAATATAATGCTCTCTCATACCATAAATGCCTCCATGATGGAAAACTCCAGTTTAGCTCTATTCTTAACATCACTTTTTAGTACGCCTAAGTACCTTTCTAAAAGATACGTCCATTTGCATTAAATCAGACCACATATGCATGCCTCCCTTGGGAGATGCAAAGCAAGATGGATCATAATATCAAAGAAGGCAAGTGGAAAAATGATCTTAAGCTTGCATAAAGTTAAGACAATTGTCTTCTCCATGGATTTCAATACAATTACCCTTACCACTTTTGTAGTCAATTCTCTAAAGAAGCATAATATCTTACATATTACTTAATAAATGTCATCGCTTAATAACCTACGAAGGACCACTAGTAGAAGTCTCTATAACAAAACGTAATAGTCATGACTTTTTAGCCCTTTAAGAGTTGCCTCAGATTTACCTAAACAAGTTGATATGTTTGATGCATAACCATCCAGCATTTTCACTTCTTTGATAAGGCTACAAACCTCCTTTATTTGGCTAGGGGTAAGTGTATGTAAGGCTAGAGGCTTTGTGATCTGCCTACCATGAGATATTAAATGCAACTTAGAATGGATTCCCATATCTTGAAGAGTAAGTCTCGTTGTCTCTGTATCATTCAATTTTCCCTTGATATTCAAAATGGTACCTACTAAATTATCACATATGTTCTTCTCTATGTGCATAACATCAAGATTGTGTCTAATATCCAATTCATGCCAATATGGCAATTTGAATAAAACACTTTTCTTACACCAATTAATATCATTATTATTTCACCAACACTTTAACCCATCAAAAGTCTTGCCTAAAATTACATTCTCATAATAACTTAGCTCTATAAGAATTTATTCATTACTAAAGTGCCTTAGAGCAATTCTACTCTCGATGGTTCCATCGAATTTATTCACTTCGTCACACATTAGAGATCTCAAAGGAAGGAACCACTTATGACCTATGTAATTGAATTTACTACTTTATGTTCATTAGCTGTATCTATGTTACAAATGGGACAAGCTTTATATCCTTTTGTGATCTACCCCAACACATCAACATATGTCTAAAAACCATGAATCATCCACAACAAAGCTGCATGCATGAGGAATGATCATTTGGTAGTAAATGCCAATGTAAACTATAATTGTCAATTATGGTAAGAGTTTTTTTATTTTCCTTTCTTTTACCCCAACCAGTCCCCATGTAAAGATGATGATGAATGATCTTAGTACATTAGAAAGAAAAAATTTAATTGTTTGTTATGGTGCTTTTGAGTAATTGATGATTTGAATATTATAACATGAGAACGTTTTAATCTAAGTCAAGTCTGTGATGGATAGAACAACTTGATCTTTGTCTTTGTTTTCCTTAAAGGAAGTAGCACCAAATTAATTTAGGAAGGCATTCAAAGAGCAGTCTATTGCTTTACTGGTTCATGTTTTTATGCTTAACAAATATCATCAATTAAATCATCTCTAAGAAAGACCTAAAAAGCTCGCATTGAGGATGCTATTACCAACTAATGAAGCAATTACATCAATAGTTTCAGCACATGTATCTAGTGGACAATAAGCTCTGTGAATGATTTTCCCCTAATAAGTATTAAGTCCAGATAGTTAACCACCTTTGTCATCAACTGAAAATTACCAACCCTAAGCTACTTCGATAAGAACCAATTATTCAATACTTTTTCGAATCAAGAATCAACATATCTTCCAAAAGCTAGGGATTAAGGATGTATGACAATTATTTTTTTATAAACAACTATTTTTTCTTTTCTTTTATTTTTTGAGTTTGATTAGAAATTCTATAACAATTAATCAAAATTAAAAACATACTAAGTATTTTGAAACATCAATTGTAGGTAACTGATAATAAGACAACTCCTTTTTCTAGAAAACCCTAAAACCTCACAAAATAAAGGAATCTCATGGACCCACAATCAGAAACTTTATACAATTGCAATTAAACTAATACAATATGAGTTTGAAAAACCATATGCTATTAAAATACATACACCTAAAATCTTTGCCCAAAACCCAGTTATCAAGGACCCAGAAACAGATGTCTATATATAGATTTAAGAAAATTGACCCATACAAACAACATCTAAACAAGCGTATGTGAGAGAGAGAGAGAGCTCTTATCTCCAAGTGTTGCTTTTTCTTCCCATGTCATTCAAAGGGATTTTTTTTTTTTTAGCCACACTGTTCTGCTCTTAGTCTTGTATTTTCCTTTTAATCAATTCCATTTAGTAAATTTAATGCGCTCAAACTCCTATTTTTCAATTGGTTTTTTTTTTTCCTAACTACTCCTTTATTGAGTGTATATTAAACTATAGTTAACAATTTAATATGTAATGGCAAAAAAAAACTATATTTATCAATTTAATTATACATCATATCAATTAATACACCATGGCTGTGTTTTTTTTTTTTTTTAGTGAACTATGCTATGTTAAATTATTATATTTTTTTTTTCTTATATTTAATTTTAAATTTTATTTGATGGTCATTTTCTCAAGCTACTTGATTTTTTATGGCAATTAGGGGTAGATGTGATTTAATTTGATTCCATTTTTACTCTAAACCAAACCAAATAATAAAAGTACGATTCAGCTTTTTCATAACTTTAAACTAAATCATACAGTTTGAATTCATATTTTTCCCATACCATAAAGGTTAGGTTTGGTTTTGTTTGATTTACAAATCAAACCATATTTTTTAATATAACAAAATATATTTGCATAACCTGTAATCTCACATGAAAAGTACTGAATTTATTTAATAATAATAAATATTAATATCATACTAGAAATTGATGAAGTTAATAAATGTTTATTAATAGCTAATATATTCATAAAAATCACATATAGTATAAAATTTGGGTCAAATATACATATAATTTATAAATTATGGTAATGAAAGTTCAATGTATGTACATCTCAATAAACGAAAACTGAAAATTATTTTGAGTGCTATAAAATTTAAGGTAGGCAAGTTTCCAATTGAACCTAATATTATGATTCGATTATATCTTTGATTCGAATGTAACTTTATGGTTTCATTATCAATTATTTTGAACCTAAAAAAATGGTCAAGTTCAATTCAATTTTCAAAACAAACCATGAATCACAATATGTTTAAAAGAAATATTAAAGGATATAATATTATCATCAAAAGAAATTAACATTATTTGGGAAATGACACTATCATCAAATTTTCACAATCAACATAATGATTATCGTAGCTTTTTTTTTTTTTTGGTTTTTCGTTTTTTCCTTATGGTTTAGTTCGATTCGATTAGATTTGGTTCGGTTCTTCTTAGGACTATGTTGATAGGTGACTTTATGCAAGCACACTCCCCATAAAAATAAATCCCTTAAGCCCAAGCGGACTTCCTATAAGACATGGGCCAAGTTATCTCAAACTAATCTGACCTTTTTATCCAATTTAAACACTAATATAGCTTAAATCTCCTTAGCATTGCACTAATCAAACTCTTTGACCTTGACTACAATTTAACTTGTACCAGGTCATACAGTCTCCATAAGAGTTCGAAAACTGGTCGAAATAAGGACCTCTAAGGTCTAAGCCCCCAAGCCCATGTCAACTAAGCCCAGTCCATGAATTTAAATGTTCAAATAAGATAAAGGTGCAAAGAGTTTAGTAATTATTATATTTGGTAACTACATGCTAATCATGTACCAGCAAAAGTAGAAAATTGCTTGAATGGTTAAACTGCCACCCATGAACGCTTTGGCCTCATTCTCTATAGATATGAGACAAGGTCGCCTAGTGACCTCTTTCAAACTCTTTTGCACTCATAAGCTCCTTCATATTTACTTTCTTCCTTTAATCATTTATCTGACTTAAGTATCAGAGTGGCTATGCTAAATATCACCTAGCTTCCATCTTAGCCTTTCTTCACTCCTTTTTGTATGTTATCTACAATTCAAGATTAAGGAACAATAGATCACTATCATTCTAAAAATGGATTGTATGAGTACATATATTGTAAGCCCTAAAAATAAACCAAGTAACCATAAAATTGAATTTAGTACACAAAGTTTAGGGCGATCAGTGAAAGGATCTAATCAAACCTAAATTATAAACTATAGTTAGAAATATTAGTAAAAATGGCCTCATAAACTGAAATTTAAGGAAATAAGTAATAAAATAAAAGACTATAAAATTTTCAAATTTTAAATATATTATTTGTTAATTATCGGAAAGGTGAAAAGTGCAATCTAATAATTAATAAATTGCTAGAGATAAATTATATATATACTAAAAATCATAGAATGACCTAAATAATAATTAGGAATATTTACTTATACCCTATATGTATTTACGTGTAAATAAAAATACGTGAAATTACTTAAATTAATTTACTAAATAATTAAAGAAAATTATAAAAAAATTAAGGAAAAATAAAAAGAAATCAAGGAAAGGGGGAAAGAACCAGATCAAGTCGTGGCAACAAGAAAAGTAAGAAACAAAAATTAACCAATAAAAAACAAGCAACATAAAAGGCAAATTGGAAGAAATTTAGGCATTGTCTTATCCTAATTAATGTATGATAATTCCTACAAGGCTCTATAAATAGCAAGAAAATTTATAAAGCTCATTTGGTCAGTTGGGAATTGGGAAAAACTGAGAGCACTAAAATTGAGAGGAAAAAATTAAGGTTTTAGAAATTTGTCTCAAATCTGTATAAAGGGAGTAAGAAGGCCGAACCCACACACCACCACCACCCCACTCCAAACCCACTACCTAGACCGGCCGATACACCTGAACGGGTGTTGGAGGCCAAAAAGCCATCGAACTAAGTCTCACATCTTCTCCAATTTTATAAAATTTCTTAAAATTATTTATTTTGCCTAGAAAATTATGAAATTTATTATTCTGAGATTTTATTATATGTAGATTTAGGAAAAAATATTGATTAAGTTTAATCACGTTTGTAAATATAGGATTCTTAAGAAATTAGACAAACCTGAGCATAATTAGAATTAGAAACAAATAAGCTTAGGAGTGTAATTTGGAGCTCAAATTTTTTCTATAGAATGCTTAAGTGATATAGAACAATGCTATGAAGCCATTTTTTGTAAAATTAATTTTTGAAATTTTTAAGTAATTTTTTAGCCCTAAAATGATGAAGAAAATTGGGTAATTTTGACTTAATTAAGTGATTAAATGATTAATTAGTGATTTAGAAGCTAATTAGATGTTTAAAGATGTTAATATCTGATATGGAAACATAATCCTGACATTTGGAGTGTTAATTGTAATTAATATAGGAATTATGTAGTAATTGTGGGAAATTTAGTAATATGTGAATTTAGGATTTTAATAAATAGGAAATAATAGGTTAATTTGGATAATATAATAATAAAATCAGTACATAATAAATCTGGTACAAAAATTAATTTTAGGTAATTGGATCAAAAATATAAGATTTCCTCACATCGGGAGTAAATTCAATATCTCAATTAGGATTAAAGTATACCAAATAAGTTATAACACTAAATTAAAACCCAGTGTGATATTAAAATACTCGAGCTTAATGTGATTAATTTTATATTAGGATTCGAGCATATTTCGGATTCCTCGTAGTCAAAGACAATATAGAACTAAAACTAGAATCTAATTTAAAAACCGAACCCTGAGCTAAGGTAAAGTGAATCATTAGTAAATAATAAGTATACATAGAGAAGTGAGTTAAATTATAACTTAGAATATGTATCATCAAAGTATAAGTACTAAAAAGTCGTATTTGTATTATAGGATACCCGGAGACGAATCAACCTGTAATTAAGTGATTGGGTGATCGAGAATTTCAAGTTAGGTTTATTGCTTCACCATATTGGAGTACTATTTTAAAGTACTCGGAGACTTAAGATTATGTATAATTATGATTGTAAGTAGTTTATGCATGTGTTTGTGTATCTAAATTTGTGTTGAAATTTGTGTTGTCATTGATTGTTTATTATGACTGGATTGGTATGAATTTGTTTGAACACCTTAAATGGAACTTAATCTTAATCAACTCTAATGCCCTAAATTGTCGTGCATTGCAACTCTTTAGGGGATCATTAGAATTCTCCAATCAAACACCAACACCTTCGAAAAAGATAGCACTAGATAACAAATTGGTCTTTTCCTCATCCTTAGCCGAACTAAGTAACAGAAGACGAGGTTGCGATGAAGATGAAGACATTAGTTCGAAGGATAGTCTTAGGAGGAACAGTGTCTCCATTTCACAAACCTGGGTTTAGTTGTGAGCTGGTGCACAATATGAAAACTCCTCAATCTGGATTAGAGTAGGTGAAATTTCTTCGATTTCACAACGGACCAGACTACGTTGTGTGATGATACTTACTTGTTGTATTGCATGAAAATAACTGCTTGATAATCTTATTTGTGTTTGTATACATTCATAAGTCTCCAATTTAACTTACTGAGCTATAGTTGCTCATACACGTATAGATCTTTTTGCAAGTCCTGATTTCTAATTACTCTGACTAATATGCCGCCCTACAACTATCCGGAGGTTAGTTCTTTTTTAAGCTTGGGAGTGTAAGGATCAATTCGCCTAGTAGTTAATGTATAACTACAGTATCGTTAGTAGCTTAAGACTAAAAGATTGAGATTTAATATATAAACCAGCTTACTATTAACTGTTATGATATGAAGTAGAATCACTTAGGAATTCTACTATAATGTACATGTAATTATATATACATATTGACTTAAAGCTCTTGATAATTACTGTTACTTTAGTTAAATTCTTAATTAGACTATTTAATTCAAAGCGAGGAGTCATCGACGCCTTGTGTAGATCATGCCTATGATAAACACTGTAAGGCCAGTTACTATTATAGGATAGTTTACACGGCGGGATTGTTGCGACTCTACGACTTTGGGGCGTAACATATATTATCTTAAAACTTTGTTTAGTGCTGGCTGTAAATGTGTTCATTAGGCCAACCTAGCCTTAAACCAGCCTTGAACCGTTGGTTTACGAGCCAATAAGGAAGTGAACAAGACCGTGCCTTACAGGGTCAGGCTCAAGTCAGTTTTACAGCTCTTGAACCATGGGGATTCTTTTTTAAACTTTTTGCCAATTTCCCTTAGTTATTATAAATAATTTGTATGCTTATTCATCTTTTTTTTTTTTTAAATCTAAAGCTTTATATCATTTCTCATGAATAAAAAATTTCATTTTCAATTCAATTTTTTTATCTTAAAATAATTCATTTGGACCTTGTAAACGTGAATGCGTGATGTTATAATATATTATATAATGTATTATATATAATATATTATATATTATTTTTTTATTTTTTGGGGTTGCACTAGTGGTTCAGCACAACAATTTGGTAGCCCATCAACTCAATGGATTGCTATGGTTAAACTGTCTAAGCCCTTAAGGCTCCGTAATTCAACAACTGGTTTGTGAGCCCAAGTTGATTCAACGACCCGATAGGCTAACTCTGAACTGGTTCACGATTCAAAATCGGCTCTTGAATAAGTCTAGCTTGTTGACTTTGTTATTGTTAATATTACTAGTAACAAAATGCTAACATTTATTTATATGAGAAAGATTATTGTATGTATATATATGACTTTAGGATATGCTTTTAATTATTACTATTCATTTGTTTATTTACTTCTTCAATGTGTTTATGATAATTTGTGGTAAAAAAAAAAAGGGTTATAAATATAGATTGGAATACATTATTTTATAAATATAACTAAGATATGCACGAATCCACTTATCACATGGATTTGTAATTATTTTTACTGCTATAAATATATTCACAGAAGGTAGGTCTTTGTCGTATTTATGTAATATCTTTACTATTTCCTTAATTTTTGAATTTTAGATAAAAATACTAATGTGTAATTGCCCGTGACTTGTGAGGAATATATCGGCAAAGATTTTTAACTCATCTCAAGGGCTTTCAAGAAGATATCAAGCAACTTCAAATGCTACACAAGATAAAAGGGATCACTTCATAATACTCTACTCAAACTAAGGAAAACAAATTTTCAATGATTTGTATATGCCAGAAATTTTAAGCCAGAACATTGTTAGTATTAATTCTAAAGCAATTAGGAGCAAACTCTTTGTCTCAATATAAGCTAATTAGATATGTAACACAATTTTTAAGTTGTTCACTACGATTTTAGTTATGAGGCTTCGACCTTTCTTGCATTAATTGATTTGTCCTATATAAGGAAGTTTCATTACATGTCGAAAAGCAACAAATCACATAATACTAATAGAGAGGTCATGCGTACCATCAGAACTAAGGCAAAAAGGGGTACATGGTATTAAAAATCGACCTAAAGAAAGCTTTTGATAGAATTGAATAAAGTTTCCTCAGGTGGGCATTAGAGAGTTTAGGATTTCTTTTTGAATGGAGAAAAATCGTTGCTAGTTGTATAGCAAATGCTACGGTTTAGGTTCTAATGAATGGATCAATGCTTGAGCCTTTTAGACCCTTTCGAGAAATTTGATAAGAGGATCCACTATCCCCCTTGTTTATTTATAATGGCAATAGAGTTTCTTAGTAAGCTCATCAATAAAGAAGTTCACGATAAACATTGGAGGGCATTAAGGTTCAAAGGAGTAAGCATACAGTTATCCCATTTAATGTATGTTGATGACATCATATTATTTGCTAAAGCCTCTTTTGGAAATGGCTAGAAAAATAACTAACGTGCTACAAAAATGAGGAGTGGTTAGGGCTTAGAGTTAACTTTAGTATGTCAGTCATACTATTTTCGTCAAATGTTGAAAGCCATGTCAAATTGAGAACAAAAAAGTGTTTTAATTATGGAGGTAACAACTTTAGAGAAATATCTTAGATATCCACTTGGAAATGGCTTAAGGCTAAAATGAATAGATTTTGAATTCCTTATTGATAAGTGATAACTCTTATTCTAAACATATTTCATATGGTGATTTTATAGTATTTCCCTTACATTTTTGGTTTTCTTTTAAAGAAATTGATACTTAATTGAGTAAAATTTTGATTTCAAGGTTTGAACGTGTTCTTGGATTGAAAACGAAGAAAAGGAATCAAGTTTCACTCAATTTGGAATTCAAATGAATAAGTTATGAAGTTTTGAAGTTATACAGTCTGAGATACGGTCGTGTCCCCAGGCTATGTCCATCCAGAAAAATTTGCCAAGGTCAGAAAGTTACACGACCTGGGGACACAACCATGTCCCAAGCCGTGTCTGGTGATGAAAACAGAAACTTTACAATACATTATAAAAGGACATATAAGGGTTTAAAAAAAAAAGATTGGACACTCGAAAAGTGAAGAGACTTGAAGAGAAGGAGAGGAAAAAGGCGAAAGCAATACCAACTTCAAGATTGGAGAGATTTTTCATCAACCAAAGGGATTTTTCATGTTTTATTTTATCCTTTTGTTGGAACTCGTTTTTAGTTTCATTATGATAGCTTAGAATTTGTGTATTTAAGATTATGGAACCTAGGGTTTCATGTGACTCTTGGGTTAATTTATAATTTTCAATAAAGTTTCTATCTTTTCTTGATTCAATTATGTTGTTTAATTGTTAATTGATATTTCTAGAGTATCAATCTATGATATTATGCATGATGATTGAGAAATTACATGTGTAATAAGATCTTGGCATAATTGGAGAGAATTACATGTGTACTTAGAGATAAGATACATGTCTTCCGGAAAGTTGATTGTTTGTGTGGGAATTCATTATACATTAATGCGATTTTAAATTATATTACTAAGTGAAGAGATTCCGGTAAATAATTTAGGATTAGGGTTAATATGCTTGAGAAAGGTATTAACTTTAATTGTGAATCCATCCGGTCAAGAATAACAGAGATTTAATTGAATACATTTTAAGCAGTCACATGTTAAACACTAGGGGAAATAATTCCTAAATACGTTATTACCTTCTTGAAGTCGTTCTTAATTTTATCGCTTTCTAAATTGCTTAATCAAGTCTCATAATTAGGTTAGTTTGTTAATTTTAGTATTTTTAATTCATTCAACTCATCACAATTTTCCGGTTAGATAATAGAGTTAAGGTTAATATTAGTACTCGAAGTCTCTGAGGGATCAACTCGGACTCACATCCACTATATTAAAATTGATAGGTGCACTTGTCTGATATTAATAAGCTAAATTAGAAATCAAATGGCTAGAAGGGTCATCTTTTGAGAATGGCAGTAGAGTTATTTTGGCAAATTCAATTCTAAATGTAATTCCTAATTACTATTTGCAAATTTCTAAGCTTCCAAAGAGTGTGATTGATCAACTAAAGAAGTTATTAAGGAGTTTTAGATGGAAAAGACAAGCAGAGGCTGGAGTACACAGTTAGATTAGATGGAGTCAAATTACTACACCTAAAGAATTAAGGGGTCTAGATGTGCATGGTCTACATATATACAAGAAACAAAGCATGTATGGTTCGAAGGTTTTGTCATTTTCGGGTTGCATTCGCATCTTGGGCTAAGTTATGGTTTAAGAGTTACTAAAATGACTTCCTTAGTTTGGAAAGAGTTAATGGAAGCATCTAAATGGATGAACTAACATAAAGTTATTATATTAGGTAATAAAGTTTATGTTAGTTTTCAAAATGATTGTTGGAATGGTTATGCAACAATAAGGCAACCAATTGAGGGACCATCGTTAAGAGATTTTGAAACTCTCACAATAAAGGATGCTTAGAATTTGGATTTCCAATGGAATGATGAACTTATTGGTTTTGACATAAAGGCATATTACAAAAAAATATATAGATCATAAACTGTTGTTACCTTTTACAAAGGATAAAATGATTATAGCGCCCGATACACATATTAATCATTCCATTTAGGAAATATGTGGCCTTATGAAGTGCACAAGTAGCACCAATATTGTAAACAAGAGATAGTTATGGAATGCCATTTTAAGTCCAAAGGTGAAATTGTTTCTTTGGAAGGTATTAAATGATGGGATTCCAACAGCAACAAGATTATAGTCAATCTTTCAAAACTATCTTGATCTATGTCTTAGAGGATAAGGTCAATGAGAAAATTCTAAATTTGAATTAGGGCTTTGTCCTAAGATTCAACATGTTTAGGATGCACTATAACCTAAGATTATTATGGATCCATTTTGCCATTTGTCTTTTTATGACTGGATTCAGCAAATGACAAAGCAAAGCAAAGTCATACAGCACTAGAAAATAGTTCCAGAGTCAGTACTTTTTGTAGTTACCTTATAGATGATTTGGCATGACAAGAATTTAATTTGTAAGAATCAAGTAAAAAGAAATCAAAATTTAGCCCATGCTATAAAATACAAGGCATTTACGTTCTAAGCTTTGAATAGAAGGCATACTAATCTTAAAAAATTATGCACCAAGCTAGTTAAATGGGAGATGCTTACAGAAGGTTGTGTTAAGATCAATATAAATGCTTTTAGCATAGGTCTTTTGAATAAGTTAGTATTGTAGCAGTGTTTAGAGACAAAAATGCAGACTAAATATTGGGTTTAACAAAACAAGTAGGCTACAAGGACATTCTAGCAGCAAAGCTTTGGACTATCTTTTATGCATTAATATATGCTAGGCACATGTAGATGGAATATGTTGAAATTTCATCAGATTCTTTATTTATTGTTAAGTTTCTTAATAACTCTTCATGTTCTAATTATCAATGGCATTTTGTGAATTTGTTGGCTACTTGTAGGGACTTAATAATCCAATTTAAAGGCATCAAGATCGACTATTAGCAAAGGAAGTGAATCAACTAGCTGATAGGCTAGCAAATTTTGGTTGTTTGATAGAGAATGATGAGATGCTTGCTTCTTACCCACTACAACACTTGTTTTATATTTTGAAATAGAATATTTGCCCCCTTGTACAAATCAAGGAGCAATTAGATCGTAGCTAAAATAAGACCATTTGACTTCTGTTGCTATTGCTGCTAAAATTATGTAACTACAAACTTTGTAAATTCCCTAATGCAATATATTCCTAGCTTACCGCAAAAAAAAAAAAAAAAAAAAAAGAAGAGGAAGAAGGAATAATTACAACTACTAAATCTCAATTCAAAGACTAGCCAATCAACTATTACTTCTAAAACCATTTATTTGATTTCCAATCCTAATCCTAGAGTAGATTTTCTAATCTTTGAAGGAGTAAACCAAAGGGTTTAGATTTTAAAATAAGTACTTTCAACTTTTTAGTACAACTTAAGAGAAGAGGATGGAGTTAGAGGTCTTAAACATATATGGTGTTAATAGGTCATTTTAGACATAGAATTTTAAGTATAAGCCCACTAGATTGGCAGTAGCAACTTAACTAAAACATGGGACCTTAGGCTTACTAAGTCAGCCTACCAAAGTCCCATCCAACTCATGCCTTAGGTTAGTTAAGCTAAGTTGATGTTTCAAAAAAAGATGTATTAAAATTATGACAAATAAGGCAAGTCAAAGGCTCATAACTTCTCACAATTTTCTCTACAAAACCTAGAGTCAAAGAGAAGATTTCTACATTAACTACCTTTCTTATCCAATCCATCCATCCCTCTATAAATATCGCATTAAACCCCCTAAGTAAAGGACTCTCTATCCTTTAAACATGCTTATGCTCTATTTATTCTCTCTACATACCCTCTCAATCCTTTATTGAAGTAATCACATCAAAACCAACTTTAGTATATTGTAAGTCCTAAAGTTAAGCCAAATGACCATAAAATTGAACTTAATACATAAAGTTTAGGATGATCGGTTAAAGGACCTGATCAAACTTAAATTAGAAACTATAGATAGAAATATTAGTAAAAATGACCCGGTAAATCTGAATTTAAGAAAATAAGTAATAAAATAGAAGACTATAAAATTTTCAAATTTTAAGTATAATAATTGTTAATTATCAAAAAGGTGAAAAGTGTAATCTAATAACTAATAAATTATTAGAGATAGATTATATATATACTAAAAATCAAAGAATGATCTAAATAATAATTTAGAATGTTCACATGTATCCCACGTGTATTTACGTGTAAATAAAAATACATGAAATTACTTAAATTGGCTAAAAACTTATTAAATAATTAAATAAAATTATTAATTAATTAATAAAAAATCAGAAAAAAATCAGAAGAATAGGGAATGGTGTGGATTTGGTCTTGGCAAGTCAGGAATTGAATAAGAAGAATTAACCAGTCAAAATTAAGCAACACAAAAGGCAAAAATTAAGGGATTTGGGTAATGTCTTGTCCAATTAAATGCATAATAATTACTACAAAGCATTATAAATAGGGAAAAAGATTAAAGAGCTCATTTAGACAGTTAGAAGTCAGAAAAAATTGAGAACATCAAAATTGGAAGAGAAAAATTAAGGTTAGGAAAAAAAATAAGAAAACTGTGCAGTAAGGGCTAGTGAACTAAACCCACACACTACCACCACTTAGGACTGAGCCGCCACCACCATCACCACACTCTAGACCCACCATCTAGACCGACCGACACACCTGGACCGGTGTTGGAAGCCCAAAAGTCATCCGACCGAGTGAGTCTTTCATCTGCTCCGATTTTGTATAATTTCTTAAAATTATTTATTTTGACCAGAAAATTATTAAATTTATTATTCTAAGGTTTTATTGTATGTAGATTTAGGGAAAAATAGTGATTAAGTTTAGTCACATCTAAAAATATAGGGTTCTTAATAAATTAAGCAAAACTAAGTATGATTTAAACTAGAAATAAATAGGCTTAGAAGTGTAGTTTGGAGCTCAAATTTTTTCTATAAAATGCTTAAGTGATATAGAACAGTGCTATGAAGCCATTTTTTTTTTTAATTTAATTTTTGAAAATTTTAAGTAAATTTTTAGCCCTAAAATGATGGAAAAATTGGGTAATTTTGAGTTAATTAGGTGATTAAGTGATTAATTATTGATTTAGATAGTAATTAAATGTTTAAGGATGTTAATCTCTGAAGTGAAAACCTAATCCTAGCCTTTGAAGTGTTAAGTATAATTAATGAAGGAATTATGTGGTAATTGTAGAAAATTAGGAATATGTAGAATTAAAAATTTAATAAATATGAAAAATTAAGTTTATTTAGATAATTTAATAATAAAAATCAGTATATAATAAATCTGAAAAAATTTTAATTTTAGGTAATTATATAAAAAGAAGTAAGATTTTCTTACATCGGGAATAAATCCAGTATCCCAATTAGGATTAGCATGTACCGAACAGTTTAAAACACTAAATTAAGACTCAATATGATATTAGAATACTTGAGCTTAATGTGATTAATTTCACATTAGAATTCGAGCATATTTAAGATTCCATAATCAAAACTAGAATATAATTTAGAAATCGAACCCCGAAATAAGGTAGAATGAATCATTAGTAAATAATAGGTATACATGGAGAAATGAGTTAAATTATAACTTAGAATATGAATCATTAAAGTATAAGTACTAAAAAGACCTATTTGTATTATAGGATACCTAGAGACGAATCAGCTTGCAATTAAGTGATTAGGCGATTGAAAATTCTCAGTAAATTAGGTTATTACTTATTGTATTAGAGTACTATTTTATTGTACTTGAAGACTTAAGATTATGTATGATTGTGATTGTAAGTGGTTTATGCATGTGTTTGAGTATCTAAATTCATACTGAAATTTGTAATGTGATTGATTTTATGTTATGACTGGATTTGTGTGAAATTGTTTGAACACCTTAAATGGAATTTAATTTTATTTGACCCTAATGACCTAAATTATCATGCATTACAACCCTTTAGGAGATCATTAGAGTTCTCCAACCAAACACCAACACCTTCAATAAAGATAGCATTGGATAACAATTGGTTTTTTTCTCATCCTTAACCGAACTAAGTGACAGGAGAAGAGATCACAGTGAGGATAAGGGCATTAGTTCAAAGGATAGTCTTAGGAGGAGTAATGTCTCCATTGCACAAACCTGGGTTTGGTTGTGAGCTGTTGCATAACATAAAAACTCCTCAACCCGAATTAGAGCTAGTGAAATTTCTCTGATTTTACAACGAACCGGACTACGTTATGTGATAACACTTGCTTGTTGCATTGTATAAAATTAATTGCTTGATAATCTTGTTTATGTTTGTATACATTCATGAGTCTCCAATTCAACTTACTAAGCTGTAGTTGCTCATACCCGTATAGATCCTTTTGCAAGTCCTGATTTCTGAATACTTCAAGTATTATGTCGCCTTACAACTATCCAGATGTTAGTTCTTTTGAAGCTTGGGGTATAAGGATCAATTCACTTAGCAGTGGAGGTATAACTAGAGTGTCCTTTATAATTTAAGAATGAAAGACTGATAATCGTTATATAAATTAGTAAACTGTTATGTTTATGTAAAGTTTCTTAGGAAGTTCTGTGAAATTTACATATAATTATGTATGTTGATCTAAAATTTGTGATAATTACTGTAACTTTAACTAAACACATAATTAGACTGTTTACTTCAAAGCGAGAAGTCGTCGACGCCTTGTGTAGATCATGCCTATGGTAGATATTGTGAGACTAGTTACTATCATAGAATAGTTTACACAGCAGGACTGTTGTAACTCTGCGACTTCAGGGCGTAACAAGTATCCTCCTTTAGCCTACTTACTTTTTGTAGGTACCTTATCGCCTAACAAGGATCACCCATCAACATGTAGCAAGGTCAACACATGGAGTTATCAAATGGGGAAGCATGGTGCTTAGAGTGAATAGACTTAGATCAAACCTTCCTAGTATAATTTCCAATTTTAAAGCACTCTTGTGTTAATAAAATGATACATAATAATATCATTTTTAAAGATGAAGCTTTTCATTTGCTTAAAAACAAAAGCTAAAAAAAGAAAACTTATACAATGAATTAGATGTGATCAAAGCTATGATATAAGTACATGGAATTATTTTTAAATGCAATACTTGTCATTAGCAAAAAAAAAAAAAAAAAAAAACTAAAATAACAAATGCAATACTTGATAAATTAAGAGTAATGATACTTGAAGTAATCAAATTATAGAGTGCATTTTATATCATGCAATGTCTTGTCATATCTTAATGAGAAAGAGGTAGGGGTAGTGTACAGTAGGAGAGATCTTAGAAATTGTGATCTACCTTCTCTAACTCATTTATTTTGATTACTAATGGTTTATTTTATAATGTGGATTATGGAATTCAAAACTATCAAGTGTATAAAGACATTAAAAAAAAAAAAAGGAAGAAAAAGCCCTAGCCAATCTTACCAATTTTCATTGATGATTTTTTCTTATTCCTAAATGTTTCTCAAAACAATACTAAGGCATTAAAGAGGATGATCAAGAATTATTGTCGCTTTATGTTCATGATTATTGTAATGATCAATTAGTCTTTGTACATATCTTCGGTTCACTTACCCTATTTGCTTGCATATATCCTCTACTTTCATAGATAATGAGAATTAAACTCACAATTATCAAATACTAAACTTGTTCTTGATCAGAAAAATTATCAAAATAAACCCAAAAGCAAACCCTAATTGACACGTTTCTTACCTATGAGATTTGGTTGTCCTCCACCACTTCCTTGAAAACCCCATTGTCACGCCTCGAAGCGGCAGAGTCGTAACAGCCCCCGCCGTGTAAACCATCCTAAGATAGAAGTTAGCCTTACAACCGCTATCTTAGACCTAATCTACACAAGGCGTCCACGACTAACCCGCTTTGAAGTAGACAATTTGTAATTTAAACAAATCATTTACCTAAGAAAGTGAGGAAATATATATATAATCACTATAATTCAGTTACTGCAGTTAAAGTTTTCAATATTCCTCTATAATATATCTCCTAGTTATTACATCATTCGGAAATGAAAAATAATTCTAAGTAAAAACTTAGACCTTAAAATATGTGTTTATTCTTCGATGTTTTTCCTCACTCCCCAGGATCCAGCAGTTGCTAGCTTCTGAGTAATTGGTTGCCGGTTCTTAGCCAGCACCTGCACGACGTCTATAGGGATGTGAGCAACCACAGCTCAGTAAGTAGGGACGGAGGACTTAAAATTATACCATACACACAACAAGGTTTTCAATTACTTATTAGGTGCAATGCATGTGCAAGCAAATGTCATCGCACGATGTTGTCCGGCCCGTCGTGAGATTAGAGAAATTACGCCCGCTCTAATCCGGGTTGAGGAGCTGCCGTTAATGCAACAGCTCACGACCAAACCCAGGCTTGTGTAATGGAGACCTTGCTCCTCCCGCGACTACCTTCAAACCACTGCCTTCACCCTCGCCGCGACCTCCTCTCCTGTCACTTAGTTCGACTGAGGATGAAGAAGGGACCATTTTGCAATCCTGTGCTATCCCTTCTGAAGGGGTCGGTATTTAGTCGGAGAGTCCTAAATCCCCTAACGGGTTGCCATGCATGTTCGATTATGATTACTGGTCGTATATTTGATTAAATCCAATTTAGGGTGATCAATCATTACATACAATTCATACAACATGTGCCAAAGCAACAAACAGAATCATCGCATCACCCATAATCAAGCACATGCACATATTCAACTATCTAACAAGCACAACCAAGCATAATCTTAAACCTCCAAAATACAGCATCGTATTAATCCTAACTTACCTCGACTCCTCGTTCACTCACTCGAGGTCCGATTTGCTCAGGCCATCACCGTTCATCCCTATAACACAAAAGTGGTTTCAGCTTTTCATATAACTATTATAAGTTTGTTTTATCCTATAACGCTTATTGTTATGTGTTGTTTAGGGTTTAATATACCTAATTATCTAAGTCTTAAGTCTTTTATAATTATTCTAGGTTTGGGCTTAGGTTTCGGTTTCCGTATTAATTTCTAAATTAGGTTTTAGTTCGATTTTTAAATCCTAAACATGCTCGAATCCTAATGTGAAATTAATTACATTAAGCTCAAGTATCCAAATATCCTATTGGGTCTTAATTTAGTATTCTAAGCTATTTGGTACACGCTAGTCCTAATTAAAGTATCGGATTTATCCCCGATGTGAGAAAATCTTACTTTTTTATATAATTACCTAAAATTCAATCTTAATTCAGATTTAATATTATTCTGATTTTTACTCTAATATTATCTAAATAACCCTAATTTTTCCATATTTATTAATTTACAATTTCACATATTACTAATTTCTTATATTACTTACCTAATTTCCTTAATTAACTATACTTAGTACCTAAATGCTAGGATTAGGGTTCTACTGTAGAGATTAACTTCCTTAAACATCTAATTAAGATCCAAATCAGTAATTAACATCCTAATCACCTAATTAATCCTAAATCACCCAATTTTACCATCATTTTAGGGCTAAAAATTAACTTAAAATTTTCGAAAATTAATTTTAAAAAAATGGCTTCATAGCACTGTTATACATCATATGAGAATCCTACAGAAAAATTTTGAGCCCCAAACTACATCCCTAAGCCTATTTAATTTCCGGTTTAATCATGCTCGGTTTTGAACAATTTCTTAGGGACCATATATTACGGGACATAATTTCATCAAAATAACATTTTTCCTAAAAAATACATACAAAAATATCCCAGAATAACAAAATTCATAATTTTCTAATTATATTTACTATTTTTACAAATTTTCACAAAATCGGGCTGGAAATCGGACTCACCGATTTGGGTGGCTCCGGCCACCGCGAGCCGCCGTGGCCTTGTCGGCCGGCCTGGGCGCTGCCACCACCGTGTGGTGGTGGTGGTGGTGGTGGTGGTGGCCGTCCACTTCCAGCTGCTCGTCTGATGGGAGTTCCCTTTAGAAGCCCTAATTGCACAGATTTTTCTAATTTTTTTCCAAACCGAATTTTTCTCTCAATTTTCGACTCTCCCTAATTTTCTCTGATTCCCAACTGTCCAAATGAGTTCCTGGATTTTTCCTGCTATTTATAGGGTTTTAGGGGATTTATTGTGCATTAATTTGGACAAGACAAGTGCTTTATCCCTAAATTTTTTGCTTTTATGTTGTTCTAATTTAATTGGTTGAATTTTCTTTTTTAGATTCTGACTTGCCACGACCAACCTTGCATCATTCCACACCCTTCTGATTTTTTTCTGATTTTTCCACAATTATTTTATAATTTTCTTTAATTATTTGCTTAGTTTTTGGCCAATTTAGGTAATTTCGCATATTTTTATCTACACGTAAATACATGTAGAGTACACGTGAACATTCCTAATTATTATTTTGGTCATTCTAAAATTTTTAGTATACATATAATCTATCTCTAATAATTTATTAGTTATTATATTACACTTTTCACCTTTTCGGTAATTAGCAGTTATTATGCTTAAAATTTGAACATTTTACAGTCTCCTATTTTACTATTTATTTTCTTAAATTTAAGTTTACGGGATCATTTTTACTAATATTTCTCTAAATAGTTTATAATTTGGGTTTGATCGGATCTTTTAACCGATCACCCTAAACTTTGGGTTCTAAATTCAATTCTACGGTCAATTAGCTTAGTTTTGGGGCTTACACCCATGGCTTGAAAAGTAGATACCAAACAATGGCTCGTTTCCCTCTAGTTGAATAACAATCTTATAGCTAACCAGCTTCAGGAGCTTAAGTCAATATTAGCTTGCTTCCATTAGTCAAACGTCAATACATTATATCTCATTACTAATTTAAAAATATTATGGATTCAAATTTAAAAAAGAAAACAATAATTAGGATTTCAAATAGAAAAACAACAAATATCAATGATTAATTTTATACTTTTCTCTTTTCGTAAACAAAACATAGTCATGAAAATGTGCTATTATAATTTTATAAAAAAATATAAGGAAAAAGTTATACTTAAATATTGAACATTGAATTCGAATAGAAGACTTACCCTTAGATGATTACAATAACATCGGATCTTCTAAAACATTCATGATAGATGTTGATGTGAGTTTGAAAAAAGATGTGAAGGGTAGTAAAACCGTGTTTTTGCAATCATATGAAACTAGCTAGAATGAAATTACATATATCCTAGACCAGTGGTCCAAATCGAATGTACAAATAATGAAAATAATATATAAACTTTCAGTGAAGTTTGATTGAAAAGCTCAATTGTAATTGAACCGTCCATTAATAACAACCCTCAAAGACATCATACTAAATAGCCAAATTTTGACTAAGGATGTGCCAGCCTCAAAAGTACCTTTTTCCATGGTTAATCACCACTATGATGTAACTATCATGATATTTGCCTTTTTTATTAACTATCACTAAAGATCACTAGTAATTATAACCTTTTAAAATTATAATGATAATATTTAACTATTTTAAGGATTTAATTATGATAAATATAAAAAAAAATCTAAAAATGTTTCGAAACAAACATGTACAAAATGATTTTTCTTGTTTAGTCTTCCACACGAGACAGACACCTCAAAAGGTTGCATGTGACGATCACATGCATTGGATGGCGTTAGAGAAAATAGACAAAAGAATACATCCCTATACTCAATCGTAGGAGCATCACCATCCTCCTCCTGAATTTCTACCATCGCCAATTATATAGATATAATTATATTATATATATATATATGTGTGTGTGTGTGTGGGTGTGTGTGTGTGCGCGCGCGTGAAAACCCACTTTGTGACAAACATAAAATTATAAGCACGAGTCGGCAAGTTTGTTTCCAAGACGTAATTTAGAGTTCGAACATGTTGTTCATCTTCTCTAACTGGTGGGAATTCGATCCCCAACCAATCATCCCATATATTCTTCTCTGACAATATGTCACTCATCATCACCAATCCTGGTTTCTTTTTGCCTTCCACCACCTAAAGGTAAGTTTCTTAATCATTAATGATATTTGTAAGTCAGAGATAATCGTGTGAAAAGTCTCAAATCTTTTATTATTTTATTTCAATTAAACTTTTATAGCATTTTAAACGTACATGTACGATAACTATATACCATTTTAAATATGTACTTAAGTTCTAAACATTTTTACTGAATTATCATATGATTTTTTTTTTTTAGTGATTTCTTAAAGAAAAATTTAGGACATATTGACGTTTTTAAAATTGCTTAAGACTTAAAATTTCACATTCTGAAAAATATTATTACTCAATTGATAAAAACAGAACGGTTTAAAATAGTGTACCTCTGCAAAGATATAGGATTCAATTGACAAAAATATAAAGGTCTGGAATTTATTTTTTATTTTTTTGTTCCTTCTAAGTATAAGTAATCGACACAAACATGTTATAATTTAATTGGAAATATACTGAAGTGTATAAATAGTCTAGCACAGGTTCACAATGAGAACAAAATAATGAAGATATTATTATTGGCAAAGAACGTTGTTATTTTTTTACTATGCAAATTTCTGTATGTATATGAATATGTATGTCAATACATAATATCTCTAATTACATCGTACATATATGATACACATTTATACAATTATAAACAAATATATATATGTATATAAACTTATAGAAAAACATCCTATATTTTTGTTCTATACAATTATAAATAAATACATATATGTAGAAATGTATAAGAGTCAGTTTCAAACAATGAACCGATCTAATAAACCTTTAAACCTACCTGGTCTGGATGAGGATGAGCCTGAACCGACCGACAAACCGTTGGGCCCTAACAATTCAATCTTAAGAAACCGTCGACCTAGCAGGCCCTTAGACTGATAGTTAGACTATTGGTTTGAGTGCATTAGAAATTCAATTCTAAAAAAAATAAAATTAAAAAAACAAAACAAACATCGTTATACTTATGAAATCCAAATCAATTATTTCAAAACAGAAAAAAAAATTTCAACTAAAAATAAAAACCACATAAAATATTAAAATTATTTGGGAAAGAAAAAAAAGAAACATACGAGTAAGCAATAAATTATTAATAGCAATTGACAAAAATGAAAAAAAATTAAATTTGCAAAAAAATTAAAAAGTTAAATAAGACATAGTTCGATTACCTTTGAACTAACCTTTAAATAACCGATTCACATGAACCGGCTTGAGCTCAAAACCTTAAGAGCCAGGCCGGTTTCACTAATAGCAGACCTATAAACTAGCAGTTTAGAGCCAGTTTTGAACCAAACCAGCCTAGCATACACACACATATATATATATATATATATATAAAGTTATAGAAAAACATCCTATATTTTCATGAAGTTCATTAGTATATCCGATGTTTATTGTTATTATTATTATTTAATGACATAGCTTCCCGAGGACTTGATATAGAACCCGACACATCACAAAACAATCAATACTCTCTGGACGTCTGGCACCTAATAAAATAAAACATTAAGATCCACAGTTCCTGATGCATTGTGCCCATTACATGTTTATTACTTCTCTATCCAAAGTATAGAGAATATCAAGATATATAGTTTATTTGGAGTCTTTGCTCCGTGAGTTATATAAATTATAGTTCATATGTCATGTTAAAATTAAAAATATCTGCAATGAATATTACTCAGTTATGTTATAATCATTTATCAAATGAGATGATGTATAAGTATGATTTTACAACTGTAATGCAATAATACAGCTTATAGATGAACTTTCAAAGACATGTCATATGCAGAATAAATATATATATATATATATATATATTTTAATTTTTTGATGGTGATTAGTAAAATATATAGAAAATGTTACCTATGTGAAAGTATAAAATAAGTGAAAGAAGGGTTTGCTATATTGATAAGTTCATATTAGGACATGAAAGCAAAAGGCCCTTACAAAATTTTAATAAAACAGTATAAGATTTTCCGGCAGTGCACTAATAAGGTTCTTCAAGCTGAAGATTTAGCTAAAGGAAGAACTGACTTTTATTGTGTTTTTTATTCCAATCTTTTTTTCTCTTTTTGGGTAATCTATTCCAGTTTTTTACCTTATAGCTTTTATCCTGAATATTCTACTACTTTTCTCTTTCAATTATTAACCTTTCAACTATAATATTATGAACCACTGGCTTTTTCAAAATGAATAGAAAAGGTCATCCTTCGTGTCTAGTATTGATTTCATTAAAGTAGCTTTAGTTGTAACATTTTTATGAAACAGTATTAGATAAATTTTTTCATTTATTGCTCGGTATATATATTAACTGAAGTCACTAAGTAAAAATATTTCAACGTACTAAACTAAAACTAAAAAATTTATACAATATATTTAGTAATATAAAAATTTATTAAAAATTATAAGATAAATATATCTTTAAAATTCAAAAGATAATCTTGCACGAAGTTCTCAAATTACAATAATAAGATGTGAATACTTAATTTTTTAAAATTCTTCAATAAGAAAAATTCATGTCTAATATTATATACACCAAACATGGTATAAATGAATTATATCGTTCTCTTTTTTCCTTATCATGTGCTGCTGATTCTTTTTAAATCATCCATTTCTATTAATTAAATGCTACCTAAAAGTTTTTAATATAAAGTTATATGTTATCGTAACTTTGACAGGGACTGGCGAAAAAAAAATGAAAAACCTTCGATAGGGCATCCATTAGAAGAATAGTTTTCACTGGACTATAACACTAATTTTATACCATCACCTGGACTAAAACATAAAAAATGGTATTAGATACGAATATGCCTCTTTATTGCTTTCGACAGGGACAAATGCGACTGTAAGGTAGGTAAGACTCTAGTCTGTCATTGTTGTTAAACGTAAGATATCAGACATAAAATATCAAGAAACTTGATGTCCATGTCCATGTCCGTCCAAAATTCTGCAGATCAAGATCAAATACGATTGCAACAACGCATCGGCATCGTTTCGCCACAACCTCATCACTTTCTTGCCCAGATTTTCAACGCTAGGGCTCAAAACCAAAAGGTTGAGAAATCATTGTCCTCAAAGCTACCTGTCCAATCCAATAAATCCAACACACGTGTTTCAAGCTAATGATGGTAGCTGCTGCTTTTCTACCCAAATTCAAGCTTCCTTCGTCTTTGGTCTTCTGCAATCCGCCACGTCTTGTTAGGTTTATCTAGATTATCTATCGACAAGAGCATACGAAGATATTATACATCTGCACCAGTACGTTCCGTATCATGTGATCCTTATATAACTTTTACAATTCCATCCTTCTTTATTTCGATAGAATCAATTCCTATATTTATTTTACTGTTAAATTATAATCCTTCCAATTAAGATCACCGGATTCACAGTTAATTTAATTATTTAAATTTAAAATAAAAAAAAAGTAAATTAAAAATAAAATAAAAACAGGACTTATCCTATTATACTTCTGCTTTAACTTCTTTACTTTCTGCTATTTTCAATTTAAATATCTGAATTTTTTAAACATTTGCAATGCAAATAAACGTACTTTGCTTGGTATAAAGATAGATTTATACAATTTAAAATTTGTGGTAATGATTATTTACTGCACCTATTAAGTTTTGATGATATAGATCCAACTAAAGAAGATGAAGATGATGATGAAGAATTATTTTCATTAACCTTTTTAGCACCATATTGCTATCTTTTTTTCTTTCTCTAATGTCTACTCTTTTGGTGATCTTCTTGAAGAACTAAGGATGTGGCAGTGAATATGGCACTAATATCCTATTAAGCTATGGTTCATTTTGACACATGGATATGAATAATCTAGTAAATGGATATTTTACATTGTTATGTCTAATTAGACTTATTTTGGATTCCTTTTAGTAATTTTAGGAAAATTACATTTTTAGTTCTTAATATTTATCTTGTTTGATTCTTCGATATTTTTAAAATATTATAAAAGGACTTCTATTAATTCTATTCAATTTTTCGTATATCTTGAACGTATCTTAACTTCTTGTTAGCCTTAAGATAGCTAAAAAATGTAATTAGGATTCTTTTCCAAACCATTTTTCCTCCTTTTAATTATTTTTATGTATTTTTTATTATTTTATTATATTATATAATCATATTTATTTCATATTTTATTATATTATGCAATTAAATATATTTAATATTATCGTTTTATCAAATTAATTACTGTTGACCATTTTGAAACTAGTACATGTCATACTTGATGGATAATTCAATGGATCTAATGAAAATCCTACTTTTGTAAAATTTTAAAAACATTAAAAATTTATTTAGAAGAAACAAAAGTTAGAAACTTAAATAAAAAAAAGTGGATAAATATTAAGGAGTAAAAGTATATTTTTCCCTTTTTAATAGAGTTAACAATTATGTTAGAAATTATTTAAACTTTTTTTAAAAGATAACAAATCCAACTCAAATACAAATCACGTGTATTAACCGGATTGAGTTATGAATTGGGATTCTTAAACATGATTAATAAACCGATAGACTTAGATCGTATGTATATCTAAGAAACTAATTCATATCTTTATATATCATATTAATATATTAAGAACCCTCTTTTGAAGAAACGCATCACTTATTCTTTAATTCCTTCACAAAAATTCATTAATATTTTTTAAAAAATTTTCATGGTCAAATAAAAATATTCAACATCAAAACTTAAAAATGAAAAAAAAAAAAGAAAACAAAAAACACTTTTCTACATTAGTGAGTTGATGAACTTTCATGGAAAAGAGTAATGCAACGGAGAAGGAACGGCAATTAATCCTTATGGCTTGTGATACGCGCAAAGCAATACGCAATCAACTTGCTCTTAGGGTATTATAGTTTTTAGATGTATATCTATTTAAATTGAAAAATACTTTAAATGATATTAATTCGTTACATAAATCGATAAATAATATATAAATATTAGTAAAATTTTTATATATAAAAATATTCTTAATACTTTTTTAAAAAATGTATTATTTTATTTATTATATATTTAAATATCATTAATATTTATATTTTATTAATTAAGGTACATTACATATGAATATATTTTTTTTTTTTTCATTGAAATGGAGTTAAAAGCTGCGGTTGGTGTGAATTGTGGGTCACGTCACCATCTTGACATTGAGATCAATCTTTGTATATAAAAATGTTTATCAGATTTGAAAATAGACGTATAAGACAAACAAATAATTCTTTTGTGGGACGCGTTCATGGGGCTGCCATTGGAATCGTGTCTGAAATTATAGTCAATTATTGCGATGAGACGTTTGCTAATGTCCTGTTATGAATCTTGATTCATGTATCGAATCTTCACGTTTTGAATTGGGTAGAAACAACGTAGGAACTAATTGGTCCTCGTTAGATTTTAGTATTTTGGTAGTTTTACGACATTTGGTCCAATATATATGAGCCACGCAAATATTTGTCTTGGGCTCTCTCTAACTTACTTCTTCTTCATGTTTATCAATTTGGTCTCGATATCCTATATATATATAATTTCTTTTAGAGGTTTTTCGTCAAAGTTGTTAAAGGAACATAGTATTTTCTTCATTCATGAAAATTTCAAGAAGAAAATACATTACATTGTAAAATGCTTATGACATGTACAATTTATAATAACAATATAATCTGTTTAGTAAAAATAAAAAGTGATCATGTTTAGTATATTTGTAATTATAGATGCACTAAACTTATATTCACCTATTGTACATTGTAGAAGATTATGCCCTTTTGTTAATTAACATACAAGAGTTTTTAATAAATTGTGGAAACTAAAGACAGGGTTAGTAGAGATTCAAATCATGCTTAACATGATACATCAATAGAATTAGATAACAAAGAGTTAAAACCAATATTATCATTATAATTATGAACAAGTCCAATCAATCAATATAATCACACGATATTGAATTTGAGTTTGAGTAAAGTGGAATTCAGCAAACACAAAAAGAATATATTCAAGCTTGTTTAAGCTCGAGAAGAATTTGTTTGACTAGTGGTCATCTCTTTCACTATCTGGATGTGCTGTGGCATGGTAGAAATGCTTAAGTGATAACCACAAACATGTTAGACAAGCCATCGAATATAAAACGCTTTTAAGGTTGGCACACATTGAGGAATTAAGAAAAGACAGACAGGGCACCATGGACTCCGACCAATTAGATGGGACCAACCACCTGCTGCAAGCTGGATACTCAACTTGGACGAATAGTTAACATGCCAACAAAACATGCAGTAATGGTAGGGGAAGATGAATAGTAAAGATTTCTTAAAATGCTGGGGAAAGTGGATATCCTCTTACCAAAATTTACTGGGCCAATATTAGGGCTTGCGGTGTAGCGTAAATACAAAAGTCAGAAAAATGATAAGCGAAGTGAGCTACTTACCAGCTATCCCCCAAAATACAAATGAAAAGGAAAAAATGAATTTGCATGAAATCGGCTAACAAATCTTGTTTATGCCTACGCAGAAAGGTGGAGGTTGGTTAAGGACATTGTTCTTCATTATTCTATAAGAGAAACCTAAGGCTACAAAATTTTTCTTTAGGCGCAGTACGCACAATCTATGGGAGAGAAACATTTGTTTTTGTCAATTCCTCCCAATGATATTGTGATAATTGAGTAGAAGTTCCATATGAGTTATGGGAATAGTATTTTGTAAGGATAAGGTAATAAATATTAAGTTAATACCGAGTAAAAAAACTTTTGATTAAGTGATTGAAGAGCCTTTAATTTATCTATTGGCTTAATTATTATCTACTTGGTTGAAGTATTACGACAATATCACAATCGACTTTCTTATTAATATATTTATGATCTTGGAACAAAAGAAAGTAAAAGTTGGGGGATATACATAATGTCAAGATAATGAATATCTACTTAACACTAATTTTGAACTAGTGCTACAAATATTTTAACTACTCTAAATACTAAAGTGAATTTATTTTATGATATAAGGAAATTGTGTACTCCTTAAGTTTTGAGGATCTCTAATCTTATAATTACAATCAGATTGCTAGGCATATGAGTAGAATCCATATAAGTAGATTCTGAGTATAATTTTCATGAAACTACTCTCACCGATCGGATATCATGCATCAATTTTGGAACCTGTATTCTACAATTCACATAATAAAGATTTCAAGATAACCTTTACTGATCTTGTAAAAATTATTAAGCAATGATAACAAATATAGAATAATATTACATTTATACCTTAAATGTTTTAAGTTCTAAAATAAATAAATAAATAAGTAAACCCATAAATTATAGCTCAAGCCTATCTTCTTAAAATAAAAAAATAAAAAAAAAAAAAAACTAAAGAGGGGAAACGACTATTCCTTTCACCCATCCATCGTTATCCTTTTATTACATTATTTACTTTACTTTTAATTTCCGTAATCACAATTTCTTAAAGAATCACAATTTCTAAAAATCATCAAATGTGGATCCTTACCTCTTGGGATAATTCTAGATTCTTCTTTTTATTTTCTCCCCGTGAAGACCTCATCCAAATTTAAAATTAAATATATACCCTCAAATAAAACATCCAAAATAAATCACAAATCTTCAAGGATAACAACAAACACAGCATCGGAAGATCATCTATTCTATACAATTTTATGAAGTTTGGACGGTGGAGGAAGTCATAACAATGGTATTTTGGCTCAACATAGGGTAGTATGTGTCACGTAGGTAGAGAGAGAAAGAAGGCTATGAGCTTCAAAATTACTTGAGAGAGAAAGTGTCGACTTCAACCTTATGGAATGTATTGTTGTTGAATCTGAGTTTAAGAAGCATGCTAGAATCCAAAGAAAAATGGAGGAAACAAGCTCGATTTCAAGCTTGTTACCTCTATTAATGGCTGCTTGGTACTATGCGCGTGGGACGAAGATGACTTGGGAAGATGACAATGTTTATGAGCAGTACACTCCTGTCGTGTTTCCCATACTAGAATAAAAAAATAAAAAAAAAAATGGAGGAAACAAGCTCGATTAATGGCTGCTTCGTACTGTACATGTGGGAGGTAGACGATTGGGGAAGATGACCCTATTCACGCGCAGTGTACATACGTGCAATTCTCTACCTTCATTATTTATTTATTGTTTATTTTATTATTTAACTAATCAAAGGTATATTACTTATTCCCAATTGAATTCTCTCAAATGAGTAATGGAGTATTAATTCCATTGCACTACACTCAAGCGAAAACCACAAAGTGTATCTCACAACTTTTTACGTATCCATTCACTCCACGGTCCCAATTCCATTCGACAAAGTTAATCAGCAATTCATTTTCTACTTCTCTCATCTTAAATGTACATGTTGTCAGCCTCGTACACCACAACTAAAAATCAAGCCAATAAATTTAAAATATTAAAAAATTAACTTGACGAATATGAATCTAAAAATTTATATATGAACTCAAGATATTAAACAAAGAGATCTCATGGGCTTGGATATTTAAAATATAATAAAATAATAATATAAATAAAATAGTACAATTTAACTATATTATATATTATTTATTATATTCACATAAAATAGGTTTTATTAATTCGTAAATTTTTAAAGATAAGTTATATATATAATAAAATTTATTTGGGATATAAAATAACATATATAATGTATACGTACATATCGTGTATAATTTTAAGCATGTACATATACTCATATATAGCTAAAATATTCTAATATATGCTATTTAGGCTAAAATAACTTAAGGAAATTAATTAAAAAACAACTAAAAAATTCTTAAAAATTCATGGTAGCTAGGAATTTGATCCTAGGACGTTTGAATGACTAATGATAGCTGGAGAGTTAAGGAAATTCACCAACATGCAAATTTTGTTAAGTTTTAAGGGAAAATACTTGGAAGAGAGAGAAAAAAAAAATCATTTAAACTTCAAAATGGTTTGGAAAATTGGGAAAAACCTCTCCAACATATTGTACATGTAAAGTAAGGTTTATGAAAATTAAGTGTTGAATTTGGAGATCAAAAGAAGGAAATTAGAAAAAATTATACAAAAAGAGTGCAATCTAATCACTCAAGGATACGAAAGATTGAAGAGTTATTGGAGCGTGATCACCACCATCACCACCTAATGCCATCGATAAGGAGGGGGCAATCATTAGTAGCCGAAGGCCAAGTTTTCGGTGGGTAGCCATTTTTATCCAATTTTGTTAAATTTAAAAAAAAATAATAAAAGTGTCTAGAAAATTATGAAAAAAATTATTCTTACATATATTTGTATATAGGATCTAGGAAAAATATCAATTTATATAAATTTATTAGCTAATATATACATCTTTAAGAAATTAACAAAATTGGACAATTTTCAAAATTGAAATAAATTAAGTTAATGATATAGTTTCCACTTCAATTTTTTTCTATAAACTATCCTGAGGTAATATTAAATTGCTATGTCAAATTTTTTCATAATATTGTTTTCTATGTTTTTATTTGATTTTTGAGTTAAAATGATACTTAAAATGGCATATTTTAGGGAAAATAATTTGTTTCCTTTTACGATCCTTTTTAGCTACTGAGTTTGAATCACACGAGGAGTATGGATACCATTCTGGAGTAATTGAGATTGATTGTTATGATGAGCAGTTAGGGGGAGTTGGTAGTTGGCCTTAAATATGGAAGTTGGTATTTGATCAATTTAGGGAATTTGCTATAACTGATAACTTATGATGGAATAAATGAAGTTATGAGAAGTAATGAGAATTGAGGAAAGAGTATTTGAAATGTTATTGTTGATTTTCACTTGATCTTATGATTATAACTTATAATAGAAGTTAGTAAATTAACTAAATTTAAGACTTTGGTTATGAATGGAGGATGATTCAAAGGCTTTTAGTAGTGAATAATGCATTAAATTGATATTGGGAAAATAGGTTAGAGGCAAAAATTCTTAAGTAGATGTGAAAATAAGTTAAGTAGAGGATTAGTCAAAGTATGTTAATATTAAAACGTTTATAGAAAATAGGGTTAAAGAATATCTCATAAGATTTTTTAATAAAGAGATTAACTTAGAAAATTTTAGAAGATATCTTAGAAAATCAGTATAATAAATAACCCCTAAATAGCTTAGAGACAAACTTAAAGGATTTTCTACTAAAGGAATTTATTATGAATTCATTCAGAACCAAACTCAGAAGATTTTTTAACTAAAAAAAAGTATTATAAACCTTCTTAGAACCAAACTCAAAGGATTTTAGACTAAAGAAAACCACTATAAACCTACTCAGATGATAGCTTAAAGGATTTGACCAATTAGGGTAAATTATAAAATTCATTAATTGGTTAAAAATCATAATTTTTAAGTGAAATTAACTTAATAAATTTACAACTAAACAATAAAAAATAGGTAAAACCAACTAATGAGTAATAAATTAAGGATTGAAAACTAATCTATTATGTATCTCTAGAAACAACTAAAGATCAAGAAGGCAACGGTCAAGAGTAAGGTACTCGTGAGCATAAGTAAATTAGGATTTATGCTTAGTAACATATTGAAGTATCATATCAGGATATTTGGAGAAATAAGAATGCTTGTTTGTGGTTATAATTAAATTATGTGTACGTATGCCATTGTATGTTTTTGATACGGAATTGTGATTGGGAGTTGAACTCAAAGTGCCACTTTCTGTTTAATATATCATGTCTTATGTGTATGAACTTGGTTGCTCGTCCAATAAACCAGACTAATCTTAAATTAATTAAAGACCTAACCTGACATTCACAATAACCCGATAAAGGTAATGATTAAGTTGTCAAACTAAATACTGATACTTTGATAAGGATAGTAGAAATGGTTCTTTTCCCATCTTTAATCGAACTAAGTGGCAAGAAAAGAGGTCATAGTAAAGTTGAGAATCGCAGTTCAAATATTATTTAAGGAGGAGAAGTATCTCCATTGCACAAGTTCAGATTTAGTCTGATAATATCACATTGAAACTCCTTGAAATCTAAGTTAGAGTAGACGGAATTACTCTAACTTCATAACGAACTGATTAAACATTGTGAGATACCATATCATTTGTCTGTTACATTTAAATTAATGATTAAACAACCATACTTGTTAATGTACTCTTATGACTTTGTCCCTTCTTATTATGCTAGTGTAGCTTACATCCTTCTAGATTGTTTTGCAGGTGCATGGTAATATAAGAAGATGTCTTGTTACACTTGTTCATAGGTTAGTTCCAACGAGTTAGGGAGTGAAGTGAAGAAGTCTAATGAATGAAACAAAACTCAAGTCTCTTTTGTTTTTCTTTTGTAGGAAGGTTATAAGGTCTTCTTAAGAGACCTTATAATCTTCGCTAACTAGCTGTTATATATATGTAATGTATTTTTACTGTGGAGATCTAAAGTTTCTTTTGGAAACTTTAGACTTTTAATGTATATAAAGTGATGTGCGACTTTTAATGTATATAAAGTGATGTACTGAACCGATCTATCTATAAGTATAAGAATATGTATATTGTTGCTCTATAGGTTTTATATACTATAGGTACTCATTTGACCACTTCAAAGCTAGTTCAGTGGTCATTTGCCTTATATGAACTATACTTATATTAGCAGCTAAGTAGATTATACCTATACTAGCAACTAAGTGGACTATACCTATATTAGCAACTAAAGTGGACTATATTAGCAGCTAAGGGGACAACTTCTAACCTAAGTTAGTTTATAAGGCAAAACTATTACAATTCCTCAAGTTTAGGGCGTAACACATGTCTTACTTCTACTTCTTTTTTCCTATTTCTTCCCTATTATTAACCCAATTTTCATTGTTATTTTCCATCTCTTTTGTCTCTCTTTTTTTTCATCATTAAATTTTTTACCATTAGGAGAAAGGTTTGCATGAAAACTTCTTATGAATATCATTTTTTATTCTTTATTCTTTATCTTTGAATGTTATTCCACTTCACTCACAAAACTTTAAATTATATATATATATATATATATATATTCGCAATGCTAATTTCTTTATATTCTAAAAGTTCTACACAAATATCATGTAACTTATACCCTATAGTTCTTATGAGATATAAGTTTAGAAGTAGTTCCAAATTTCAAGGAGTTATAGAGTTAGTTCCGATTCTAAAATTTGAAAACATATATTTATTGGATAGGATGCAAGTAACACTTTCTATGCTATATGCATTTTGAACTTGCCTACTCCTAAGTAATACACACTTGTAACAAAGAAATAATTATTAATATATTTCTTTCTATATCGTTTAGGACCTCTCTTTTTTCTTACTTTTTGTTTTTACCACAATTTTTCTTACCGCTTAAGATCGATGATGGAGAAATAGCAACCAAATGACCGGATAAAACAACAATTGGACCACATATGACCTATAAGATGATTTCTGGCCGGATTGATTTTTTTTTTTTTTCTTGCCCCCCAATTGTATTTTGTGTCTCAAATTTTAGTCAGATTATAGAGGATTTAAGTGTTATGATTATGTGGAATCACAAAGACGTTTCTTATGTCTTACAGTATACACTATTTACTTTTATTTCCTTATGGAAATGCATTCTAGTTGGCGGTTAATTGAGTTTATTTATTTGCCATTTATAAATATAATTAGGGTGAACTATAAATATACCATCTTATATTTGTATTATATGTGTTTAGCAATTCATTTTATAAATTAAATGTATAGATCCTAAACTATTTGAAGTGGAGGTTATAAATCCTATTTTACAATTTTTTTCAATGGAAAAAAAAAAAACAGCTGGGAATACTAAAATAATATTGAAAAACATATAAAATTATATGTAAAATATTATTTTGGATTTTAATGGTATCCTTTTTAAAGAATTTTTTGGTCTAAATGTTTAGCTTTAAAAATAAAGCAGTTTAGTATATATACCACTTAAACCATTCACGAAAACCTTAAAATTATAGTTATTTATGAATCTTCTAATTAGGGGTGAGTACGATTCGGTTTAGTACAATTTGTCCTTTCTTATCGAACCAAACCTAATTAAACAGTTCGGTTCTTTTTTTTAAGTCAAACATAGTTATATGATTTGGTTCATAAATTTTTCAAACCTACTTAAAACTAATTCGATTCGATCTACAATTTTAACTGTTTATGTTAAATTTTCACTAAATATTTCTATCTTTAATAAATATAAAATTTTAAATAGAACTCACTCAACTTAATCTTAATAATTAACACAAAATTAAGATAAGGATAATAAGATATGAAAAATTTGATAAAATCTATAAAATTTATGGAAAAAAATATAAAAATATACAAAATAATTGTATAAATTTTTTTTATTCAACCAAATGATTCGATTCCGTTCGGTTCAATTCAATTCGGTTCGATTCAAAACGGTACTATTTGATTTACTTCTCCAAATCAAACCAAACTATAAACCAAACAATTTGTAATAAAACCAATTTTTAGGTTTGATTCGATTCGATTCGATTCAGGATTCATAGGTTTTTTTTTCCAACGCTACTTCTAACAATGATTTAGAAGTTGCATTTCTATTTTTAAAAATTATTCAAAACTGAATGCACGATACTGGAGTTTAGAAAATTCATCAAGTGATCATTTTGGAATATACTTACAATACCACTAAAATATTTATTACTTTTTTTTTTTTACCACCAAAATATTTATTACTTATACCAACCTTTTTATTGAGGAAGAAGAATTGTCTTGCTCTTCCATCATTGAATGATGGACTTGAACGGCAGAACTCGACAAGTTAGCTTTGTCCATATCACGGTCGGGAGTGCAGGAGGAAAAACAAAGATATATTATAAAAAGACGTGATGGACTGGGCCCAGTGATTAGGTTCCTCCTCTGTCTTAAAATATATATATATATATATTTGTATTACAAACCAAGACTACAAATAGTATATAAGCTTTAATAAAATTTAAATATATAATAATTAATATATTACATATATTGAAAAGATATATTACCATTTTTTTTAAAGAATACGGAAAACAAAAGCTATATTATAAGCAATGTTATTTCATATAATAATTTCTATGAAGAATTGTAATTTTTTATAGATACAACTTTTATGTCACGTTTGGTAAAGAGAATAATTTAAAATTGATTAGATTAGAATAGAATGAAATAAAATTAAAGCTATAATACTAAATCCTTTATGTGTTTGGAAATGTTTATGAAATTGAATTAAATACATATATAATAATAACTGTAAAAAATAACTTTAATTATTAAATATCATAATTAAGTTAAAAATTAATAAGTAATTTTGATTAATAATAATTAATGAAAGAAGAATGAAATCGTGATTCTATATGGAGAAAACGGAATCTTGATTTGATCTACTAAATATATTTCAAAAGATGAGTAACGGTTATGAAATCTAAAATTACGATTTCATTCCAATCTATTCCCACATACCAAACATGGTATTGTTTCTATTAATAGGATACTTTAGACACGGGCCTTTTAAACTCGATCGGATTTGATGTGCCTTGTGGCTCATTCCTGTAGGCCTAAGCCCTAGGCCTAAATGAACCAAGCCTAATAAACTCTCCAATGGCTACAATGTATAAGATAAAAATGAAACGACCACGTTGTGAATAAGTAGGACATGTCGGGTATAACAACTTCACTTTTCTATACTTACAAAAAAATATCTCTCCCGCCAGCTAATCTCCAATTACCAATTCCATTTTACTACAAATATCAAATCACTTCCCAATAATAAAACTCTCTATACTCTATATACTAAGCCTATATATTATCCTCAGTATTTTTTACTCTCAAACTTCATTACTAATTTAAGTATCAAAATGGCCACACTATATAATTTTCTGACATCTTTTCGTCGTATACTTTTTTACAGACTCATTACGAGCAACATTCTAAAGACTACCAACAAGAAGCTTAATACAATAATTTCGAAATATCTCTAGTTATAAATATAATAACACTATAAGAATTATTATTCTTTGTGGAAGTTATTGAATTCTAGTAAACCAAGCGTGAAGAAAATAAAATAATGAGAGTACCCTTTAATTGAAATGACTTTTTCAAATTTAAAGGATTTTTCTTATTTCAACAACATTAAAATATATAAGTTTGATTAATTTTTTCTCCATAATCATTTCTTTCATCTCTTTCTACCCAAACGATTTTATTCCGTTTGTTTTTTTCCTCTCTATATAGCTTTTCGTGTTTTCTTCTTCTCCTTTTTCTTTCCTTTATCCGAGACATAGTGTAAGGGTTTAAAAAGTAAATTTCACAGGTTTGAATATTTATTATATGTTCTTCGATTCAACATCTCTAGTGTCCCCACGTAATAATTATCGATTTCAGATCAGACAATAGAGAGACAATAAATAAGGGAGGCTGGGTAGTTGTCTTTCCATACATGTGTCTTAATCTTATTGAACGACAGATGCTTGACACGGGAAGCCTGCGAAAGCAAATTCTCACCCGGAAAGTGACCATTTACAGCTTTCCAATAAGATAATCAACTACAAATGTTCTACAACCCTTGCTTCAATGCAATAAAAATAGGTATAAACAAAACAAGACGGTTCGCAAGTTGTTTAAGTTAAATTAGAGTTTTGTTGGATTAACAATCGAATCGAGTTTTAATTCAAGCTATTCGAGTAATAAATTAAGATAAATTCGAACCTTAAAATATAAAATCTATGAAGCTTATGAGTCTAATCAAATATGATATAATTTTTAATTTTTTAAATATAAGTGAATTTAAGATAAATTCATAAAAAAATTCAAGTTTAATTGAATTAATCGAGCTTGATGTTACCTAATTCTTGCTTAGCTTGATACCCAGCTCTACCAAAAGTCTATCAGCCCCGAAAGAGATCATTCCCCCTCTCCTTTCCTTTTGCCTTCCATGTGTCTTAGCTTACTCAAGAAGTTGCCCTTCTAAGGACTCAAGCTAGCACAATGTTCGAAATCCTCCTTTTGATGTGTGGGGACCATAGTAGCAATTCGACCAAGCTTAGAGTGCAAGAAGCCCTCCCCTTTGCTTGCCTAAGCTCTACGAGCGAAGGCACCCTTAACGATGCAAGCTCCCTTATGCTTAGTTCATCACTGATAGGCCTTTCGATCTATTGAAACCAAATCCTTAATCCTTCCGCTTAGTACTCCGTCCTATGCTCATTAATTGCCGTTAGACATCTGTAGTATGGTCGATCTACTAAACATTCGCTAAAGATGCCAAACATAAATAGCAAAAGGGAACCGGCAAGGGATCAGATCCCAATTCTCCATCCTTACACTAAGAGCTCTCTATACAGCATCTAAGCACATACCCATGATTGGCAGGTACTTTTTGATTGAGACTTAAGCTATTATCTATCGTAGTTTCTTCCCCTCCTTTATTTTCTCCTTACGGACTTAAGCGTTGAAAAATCCTCATAGAACTACCTATAGGAGGCTTTCTTGCAGGTCGTCGAGAGCAAGGAGCCCTTAAGCATTGGAGGGTCCTCGTAGAACCACCCACAAGGGTCTTTCTTGCAAATCGTTAAGAGCGAGGAGCCCACCAAATCCGACTTGCATCAAGACCCATCCAACGATATCCACTAAAGTTGGTTCGAACTCCAACGAAGCTGAACTTGAGCTTATCATATATACCTTTGTATTGAGCTCGTGCTTAAAATTTAGAGATCAATCAAACTTAAGCCAAATTCGAATTTGAAGTTTTTAAATTGAGCTCGAGCTGGAGCTCATTCTCATTGTTGTACTAATTTGACTAGACTTGATTACAACCTTAATGAAAGCTTGTTCCATTAAAGTGTCTATAGATAATAATTAATAAGAACTCACTTGAAATTAAAACTTCGAGATATAAATTTTTGTACATTTTTAAATGCTTAATAAGTATTTTAAGACACCTATTTCCGCCACCCAACTAAATATCTATCCCATGAATTGTCGTTACTCCACCTAAACACATCTAGGCGTTAGTCTTATTTTATTGCCCTCTACAAAAGCATTTCTTTTTTAAAGTTTTGAATGAAAGTTGTCAGCAAATGGGATAGATTCTTCCTTTAACATGTGTCTTTGTCTTAATCAAACTTCTGATCTTAAGGATGGACCTAAACCAATTATAAAGAATGGAAGCAGAGCATCTGGTCATCCTAAGCTTGCCCGTGAAGCACAATCTTCCTCGAACTGCGAATAAGGAAGAGCGTTTTACGTTATTGATACACAAAATTTTGCTTCAATAACGGTATTTCCTGATTTTATGCTTGCACTACTTAAAAAGCATTTATTTATTATTTTCTCTATCGTATAAACAAGACAAGTTTACAAGCATTTTTCTTAGAGTTCGATTCTGTGTTGGTCGAATTAAGTTTGAGTTCAAGTCATTTGAATATTTTATTAAGTTGAGCTTAAACTAGAAATATTTAACTCAAGTAGTTCATAAGTATTATTGATCATAAGTTGAGATTAAATGTAAATTCTAGTCTTTTAAGCCAATAATATCACGTCCGAAACGGTACAACAGTTTCGTTGTATAAACCATTTTATAATAGAAGCTGACTTTATAACTACTATCTTAAACCCGATTTATAAAAGATATATATGAATAACTCGCTGTAAAGTAATCAGTTTACAAATAAAATATGTTATGTATCTATAAAATATGAAAAATACATACTAAGATTTAAATATTCTAAATAACATTTCGAAGAATTAGTAACCTAATATTAATTTACTTAAATAATACATAAATAGATATTGAAAGATTTACAGATAAGGCCCAATGCTTCAAGAGTGTAATCGAGCCTCAGTTTTATATCTTTACTACGTAAGATATAACAGTTGTTAGTTTCAAAATAGTTATATAGTCGCTTCCTAGCTAGTATGTACAATAACATCTATAAGGTTATGAACAACTAACTGCTTAATGAGTTGAGATAGAGACATAAGACTACACATCAAGTACAGATAGGGTTATTGGTCAATTATTTATATGCAATGCAACAAACGAATGTTATAGCATGATGTTTTCTAGTCCATCGCTCACTCTAATCCGAGTTGAAGAGTTTAACACACATTTCAACAGATCATGACTAAATCTAGACTTCTACAATGGACATATCGCTCCTCCTATGACTACCTTTGAATCACTGCTTTCATTCTTATCGCAACCTTATTTTCTATCACTTAATTCGACTAAAGATGAAAAATGGACCCTTATATTATGCAATACTATTCCTTTTGAAATAATTGATATTTATCCAGAAAACCCTAAACGTTTCCCTTAATGGGTTAAAATGCTTGATTGGTTAATTTTGCAAGCCATATATTGTTAAGTTCAGTTAAGGTGATCAATCCATATTACGCAATACAAAACAATTGCAAACTAATACAGTAAGCCAATAGTACACAGTACATTCAAGAATAAGCATACATAAGCATACATACAATCAAACTACCTACAGACATAAACAAGTATAATTTTAAGCCTCCGAATACTATGAAATGGTACCTTGAAAAACAATTATGTCTTGATCCTAAACTTACCTAGACTTCTTGCTTGCTTAAGGTATGACTCGCTATAGACCTTCATTAATAGTCCCTATAATACAAATATTATTTTAGTGTTCATTTAACTATTATTTATATTTATAAACTTTATTCTGTAATTAAGATTATTATCTTTAATTAAGGGTTTTACTATATCTAATTATTCAGGTTTTTAAATCTCTTACAATTATCCTCATTTTGAGTTAGGTTCTAAATTTGCTTCTTATGCCACTTCTGATTTAGCCTTTGAATCAATTTTTAGTTTATCTTTTGATTACCCTTTATTTATAATCTTATTAATGTTTTCTACCATTTTTCTTACAATTTATTCAGGTGAATATAACATTTAGTTTATATTTTGACTAACTCTCTATTATACTTCCCTTAGCCCTAATTCTAATTTTACTTCTGAATCAGATTTTGATATGAGGTTTGTCTATATTTTGACATAACCACTTATATATATATATATGTATGTATGTATGTATGTATGTATGTATGAGTTTTAAATCATTAGTTTTAGTTTAAGATTATAATCTTACTCAATTATTCAAATCTATATTTCCTATAACCAAGTTAGTTCTAAAATAGTTTATGATTCAATTTCTGAATCAGTTTCTAAATTAGGTTCTGTTTTAGCTTATGGTTACCATTTTTAATTGTAAACCCTACGAATTCCTCTCGAACCAATATGTAAAATTTATCTAACTATACTTGGGTATCTTAAATCTCCCATCTAGCTCATAACTTATAATTTGGTCGATACAGTATATTCTACTTCTAATTTAACTACCAAATTTGTTTTCAATGTGAGACTAATCTACATTTTTTCCCTAACAACCTAAATACCTATTTCATATCTAATTTATATAATTTTTTTAATATTATAATATTATCAATTTAACCTAATATTTCCTACTTAGTTAATTCCCTATATATACATATTATACATTATTATCTAATCTACACTAAAAATACATATCTAACATTCCTAACACCATAAATATTATCTTTCATCACCAAATAACATTCCAAAATATCTAGTTACACCCTAAATCAAAATTTATATGAAATTAACCCTAAATCACAAAATTAATTTAAAATATACCATTTATCTAAGAATTTAAGGGCTAAAAATTAAGTAAAATTTTAGAAAATTAATTTTTTGGAAAATCTCTTTATAGCACTATTATATATATCTTAGGAAACATACACAAAAATTTTTAAGTCAAAACTACATCATTAATGTCTTTTAAATCAAAATAAAAAACTAGCTTGAGTTTAGTAATTTCTTAAAAGCAATATATCCCGAGATCTAATTTTATTAATTAATATTTTTCCCTAAATCTACAAACAAAAATATCCTAAAATACCAAATTTCATATTTTTCCATAATTATTTAACATTTTTAATAAATTAAACAAAATCAAAATAGAATTTGGAACTCATTAGTTGAATGACTTCTAGCCACCAATAGTAGCTCCACCTATCTCAGTAGCTCTAGGGGGTAGATTTGTTGTCAAGTAGAGGCAACCATCCCTTTTCAAGTGGTCGTTGGACGTATGCTTTCCTTATATACCCTAAATGCACACTATTTTTGTATATTTTCCTAAAAATATTAATGAACTATGTCTGACCTCTCCATATTTTTCCTAAGTATCTAAGTGTCTAAATTGAATTTTGGAAGGACATTCTATATTTATAGAAGAGCTTTAGGGTTTCTTTTACAATTTAATTTGGGTAAGTCTCATTTTTCTTTTTCTTTTTCTTTTTCTATTTAGCTCAATTTTATTAGCTGATTTTATTTCTTTAATTTTCAACTTACCACACCTATTTCTAGACCATTCCACACTTCCCATGATGTTTTCTTAATTAATTAGTATTATTTTAACATATTTTAGGTATTTTAAGTAATTTTGAGTATTTTTACTTACATATGTATATATATATAGTACAAATAAATACTTATAAATATTATTTAAGTTTTTTTTATAATTTTTAGTATACATATAATTTATCTCTATCAATTTGTTAATTACCAAAACTCATTTTACATATTTTCAATAAATAACGGGTAATATATATATATATATATATATATATAAAACTCAATATTATAATATTTAATTATTTATTTTTCCTAAATTTAAACTCATGAGATTATTTTTACTAATATTTATAACTTCATCACATAAATTTATAAGATTACTTTTACTAATATTTTAAACTTCGTTATAAAATTTGAGCTTAATCGAATAACTTATCCGATTACCCTAAATTTTAGCTATCAAATCCCGAACACCTTATTATGGGGCTTACAGTAAACTTAGGTATGAATTTCATGAAGTTTGAAGATTGATATTATTTTAAGTGGATTTTAAAAAATCTAGTTTAAATAAGTTTAATCAAATTTTAAAATTTTGTTGAATACCCTTCAAATTGGTATCACCTCTTACTGTGTTGACTTAACTCAATTGATCCGTAGCCCCAAATTACAATTGGCATGACCTTCTAATTGTAATTGAATTTCTCTTTGAATGCCATGGGCTAGTCTTGTTTGAAAGCATTTAGCCATTGTAATTCAAAGTTGATTATTCATCTAACTACTCAATTTATACAACTAAGAGATTATTTGATATATTGAAAAGTCAAAGGATGGTTGATATCCTAATGCCCTTATTTATATATAATAAGCAATTAATTTACAAGTCAATATCATTTTATGAAATTGATTGTACAATTAATGAAAAATGGAATAATGCAAAAGCTTAGGACTGTAGACACTTTCTTTGCAAAATGTTAGGGCATTTAGTTGGGACTCTAATTCTAAATGGATGTCATAATTAAAATAGAGATCTAATTAATTGAATTAGATTTTGTCAAGATCATTAATTGCAATTCTATTAACAAAGTGCTTTGGAACATCTAAATCAATTATTTAATTTATTAACAAGTCCACTTAAATCACCATAGATTTCTATCTTAGCATCTGTATAATATAATTCTTCAATGCAAGCCATTCATAGTTTGAAAACGCTCTCATGAACCGTAGAAGATCTTTATTAACTATATGTAATATAATAGAAAAATGTTTTCAAAGATAAGGGTATTTTGGGGATTTTCAAAAGTTATTAAACCCAATTAGACTCATTCATCATAAAACCCTAAAAGTTGCCAAATAAAGCCTAATCCTCCTTCTTTGTGCAAAAACTTCAAATCCTCTCCTAAATGTAACCTAAAAATGGTAAGCAAGTGTAGATTAAGGTAAGATTCTTGAATTTAATCCTAAAAAAATTCGTAATCAAGTTTCCTAGCATCTTAATCCTCTTGTATGTTGGTTTCAACTTCTCACTAAGAGTTTGAAGTTAAGTTTATTGACTATCCTTAAGTGATAGTTCTAAGTGGAGGTTTTAGCAAGATAAGCTTGATTCTCACTTAAAGAACTTCTTGAAAGAGATAGATTTAGTTTTTTATAAAGGGTTTAATCCAAAATCAAATATTTTATAGATCAAAGGTGGCTTCTAATCTTCATTTTGCTAGTCTTACCAAGTGTTTGTGTTTTTGCAAGTAAGTTCTTGGACTCTCACTCTTAATTTTGGGATTCTTATGGGGATTTTTATCTTTTGAACTAAGAATATTAGAGTTAACAACTAAGATTTAGGATAGAAATCATTGGAATATCTATCCTTAGTATTCCCTTAGAAGGGCATAAGTTCCTAGATGAAAAGTTGGATTTTTTGGTGTGAGGATGAAGTGAACTATGCCTTGCAATACACTGTCCGGACACTAGGCCTTTGTGCTTGATAGAAGATTATGGCTTACCGAACATTGGCCCATTCACATCTCAAAGACCTCTAGTCCCTCACCCGAAAAATTCTCTCTCGTCAATCTGCTAATAACGAGAAACAATACATAGAAGGTAAACGACTAAATTCCCTGAAAGCTCCTGCTTGTCATACTATGCTTTGTTTTCCCTCTTGGGCCGATGCTGACTATTCTCTAGCCGAGTACTCTGTGCCAAGTGATCTGACCCCTTATTACTGAGAGTTCCTTCCGAGTAACGAAAGCTAGCCTCATGTTGGCATAGTACTTTTCTCTTGGCCTCCTCCCAATTCTTACGGCAACCCTTCTTGTCTTGACTTCTTTATTGCCATAACATCTTAATTTCTCTCGCTTACTGTGATTAGAGAATCTTTATATAGAACCAATGTTACGTTGCTACTTGTTCGTTTCATTTGACATTGTACTATTTTTCCCTTTTTTGTTGTTTTCCTTTTTGCCCTTTTTCATATGTACTAAGAATCCCCTTTTATATATACTTTTTTTTTGTAATTTTTTTTATTTGTATCGTTGCCATAAGAATTTACTATAAATAGTTCATTCTCTTTGTAAACTGGAATCATCTTACTCTCCAAATAGACATTAGACATTAAATATACTATTTTTGTGAGACAATCCTCTCCAAGTCCATTTTTTTCTTACAATCTAATTTTGTCGAATAGCTCAGGATTAGCGACAAGTAAACCTTAACATCAGCTTGTGTGTCATATTAGTGAAGAGTCAAGTTGTGTTGTGTTTGTTGGTGAGTTTCATCCTCCGAGTAGCTTTACGTCAGCTACCGTATTTCATTAGTTGACCTCATCACTCTATTTTCTTCGATATTTTAAAGGACTCATTGATTTCTCACTTCTTGCGGTAAGCCCTAATAACTGAGCTCCTAGGCATATCAGAAAAGTAACATATGGATGTTATATTCTGTGCCATCCGAATGCCATGCCTTGTTCCTTATTCCTTTATTTTCTAAGCCACTTTTCTACATAACCAACTCCGCATCTAGTTCTTTAGTTGCTAAATGTTTCAATCCTTATTTAGAGAATTAAGTTTAAAAGGCACCTCTAAGTTGATCAAACAAGAAAGCAAGCATGAAAGATTAAGTTAGTATTATGCATCATTGGGGTCTTAGGAGAATTAAGTGGATAAATAGTTATGAATCGGAGTAATCATGTTAGAGATTGAATTGAGACTAAGATAAGTATTAATAATCAATCGATTTGACAAGTAATATGCTAGCAACTATTTGGAGTTAGGTATAAAGGAACTAAGTGAAAACTTTTATTTCTTAAGTCAGGTCCTTAGATCCTTTTACTTTAAGTTATCTTACTGGTTTATTAAGTTGCTCAATGCTTAAGTACATCGTACTTATGTGTATAGTTGTGCTTGCTAAGATAGAAACAACTTAACTAGATAAAGTACTATTCGACCTAAACGTATTACTTGTTGCTTGTACTTAACCCATTCGGCCTAGAGGCTTGCAGTAGCAGATCTCTAGAGGATAACTGTTATCTATATGTGAGGATTCTTTAGTGGGATTTCATATGGGATGACATAGCTAGATTTAGTGTTTCCTAGTTTTTAGGTGTTGGTCATATAACTTTCACCGTAGTATATGTTAGTAAAGTTAAAAGATGTATATTATTATATCTACTTATGTGTATAAGAGATTACGGCGTAATAGGGTTATGAGTGCTCCTTTGTTGTATATTGGTTAACATTTGAGATGATAATCGATTGTTTGTTTATTTAAGTGCATTTTATGCATGTGATATGTATTGTATGGCATCCGTGTGTGCCTGCATATTGTATATTTGGATTCTTCTCTTTTTTAGGCACTACTAGCGAGGACTATATTATATACAAAGAGCCTTTTTCTAACAGGTTTGAAGAAAAAGTGGGCATGGATTATCTTTACTTCTATGATGAAAAACAGTGTGATGTAGTACAAATGTTGGGATTGAGATCCATTTTAGGAGACTTGAAACTATTAGAGACTTAGTTGTTTAAGATATTTGATCACATTTCACTGGTTTATGTTATTTTTTGATGTAGATGTTTAGGAGCATGAAAGACTCCTGTGACCTTACGATTCATATGAGTGGAGGAGTATGTAAGACTCCTCTAATTCTTATGTTTAACTTAGAACGTTTTTGGATAATTACAGCTCATGAAAGTTGATCTTAGTTAGTTTTTATAACTTCATTGTGATTTAGGAGATTTGATGTTTCTATTATAAATATGGACTTTAGAACCTTAACATACTCCAAGCTAGTCAAAGTATATAGTTTGTAATGCCTAATAGGGTTCTTAGGGCATCACACCGTATCTTACATATGCATAAAAAAACATTCAATGATATTAATATACTACATATTTAGATGAACGGCATACAAATATAAATATTATTACCTAATTTTAAAAAAATTACCATTTACATTTTCATGTAATATAATTTTATTAATATTTACAAACCATTACTTTTCTCCATAAATACACTCATCTTCTTTTGTTTTGAGGTGTCTCTGCTTGGTTAAGGACTTAGGGTTCTTATACTGACAGCTTGTTTAATTTATTTCTTTTCAGATAAGGATTCTAGGTACTTGTTAAGTTATTATACTTTTAAATTAATTATATACTTGTTTATGAAAATAATATATACACAAAATGACAAATCTTTTTATTTAGCACACTAACAAGTATACTATTGTTCAAACTTCAAATGCCAATATCATGTTTCGAACTATTATCACTAATTTGAATTTTATATCTAAATCTATATAACATTTATAATTACATTATATACAATTTTAGTAGCAGAAATTGAACCCGAGCAATATAAACTGTAAGTTAAAATTTGTCACATAAATAAAATCGTAATGCTCCATGACCTCAATAATATTCGTCAAAGAGGAATATATGACTATCAGCTACAACAATATGCATGTAAAGTTCCAGCCATCAAAGATTTTTTAGTGGAGACAAAGGGCATTTGGCAGTTGACTTGGTAAGGGAACACAAAACAGCTAGCCACTCAATCGACTTTCAGTTTTTAGTAGAGATGCAGCTCCACGTATTGTTATGGAGTACTTGATTTCCTTGCCTCAATAAAAAAAAAAAAAAATCTTATAATATTTGAAATATGATTTAAAATTCTATAGGGTTTATGTTAGGTGTTAGGACCATAAGAAAAAAAAATTAATGGAAAATCTAAGCCAGTAAAAATAATGAATTAATAATATTACAATATCTAGCCTTTTTCATATTGAGTATTTGTTTATAAATAATGATGCTATTATTAATTTTATATTGTATATTTTTATTGTTTGTAAAATACTTTTAAAGATATGCTTATAATGGCTCAAAAAATTAAAAGTAAAATGAATATTTCATACGAGGGTACGAGTCCATAATGGGTAGGTTTCGATAATAAGGAGAAAGATCGCTATAGCATCATATAAGGTTTTGGGGTACAATTTTATAAGGTTTTGGGATACAATAAACACCATAGGAGTTATTCGAGTTTTATAAGACTCATTTTAAATCCATCCAATTGTATCACTAAATTTTTCCTTGTTAATGGGCTTCAACCATGCTTGAAAGATATTATCAGTCTTGAACAATCTAGCTTTATTCCTGCTAAGTCCACTAAGGATAATACCATTATATTCTAAGAACTAATGCACTCTCTAAAGTGAAAGAAAGGTGCAAAGGCTTGGATGATGGTAAAGCTAGATCTTAAAAAGGCATATGATCGGGTAAAGTGAGACTACATTTAGCATGCCATAATATGTTTAAACTTTCCAAGAAAATGGATACAAGTTATAGGCTCCTATTTGGCAACAAGTTCCTTTCAGGTGATTTTAAATGGATCAATGCTTAAAGAATTTCAACTAAGTAGATGTGTTGGGGAAGGGGATCCTACATTCCCATACCTATTCATTTTGGCATTAAAAATTTTAAGCAAACGTATAAAAGATATGGTCCACATTGAAAGTTGGAAACCGATTGGGATGAGGAGGACTCAATTTGAGTTGTCTCATACGTTCTTTGTTGATGACTTGATACTGATAGATGAAGCCACAACAGAAAATGCTAGATGTATGCATCAGACTATGTTAACATTTGACATTATGTCATGAAAAAAAGTAAATTACAACAAATCATGTGCCACATTTTCGGCTAATACCGCAAACCACTTGTAAGAAAAAATTGGTAATATTTTCAAGATTAATAGGAATGCTGAACGGGGAAAAAACAAGGGGTTGCTAGTTGAAACGAGGGGAAATTTAAGTTCTAGAACTTTTACTTTTCAATTGAAAAAACGAGGAGGAAGCCCTCGGGGTGGAAAGCCAAACTACTAAGTACACTAACAAGGAAACTTTTGGTTACAACAACTCTTGAGAGTATAAGCAATTACTGCTTTTGAAATGGTACCCCTTCCAAATAAGTTTACAACGCGGCTGGAACAATTGTATAGAAATTGCATTTGGGGTGATAAGGAGGGGGAGAAGAGAATTCATTGGATCTTATGGGATTGCCTTAAACTCTTACCCGAGCATGGTGGATTGGGACTTTTTGATCTATAAAGAAGGAATAGGGCAAGTTTTGTCAAGCTTGCGTGGAATGTACATGCAAAGGACGTGTTATGGACACAATTGATTAAAACGAAATATCGATGGGCTAATGGAGAATTTCAAAAGAAAAAAGGACCGACATTCTTTGCATTATTCAGGAAACAATCAGCTTGATTACACAATAATATGATTATCCCGCCACACAAAGTAAGAACTGAGGGGGAAAGCTATGTAAATGGCTTTTCAGCCCTCTTACTAGGGATGGAGAAAAGTTAACTATCACAAAGGTTTGGTCACATCAAGGATGGAGGGAAGAAAAGATTGGCTTTCCGCTACATGAAATGATAGAGGCGAAGCTGAGGATTTTTTATTCTACCATTCAAGTTGAAAATGATGACATTGATGGACTGGACAGAATTTGGCCACATGATGCCAACGGTAAACTGCACTATAAGACAGTTAATGGCATGCTCTCCAAAGAGGATGGGGATTGTGCATCCGAAAAGTGGGATTGGATATGGCATACATATACAATTGGTTTAGAGAATTACTCAAAATAGGCTAATTACTGTTGAGCCTAATTTTTTGGTTTTTTTTTTTTTTGTATAATTTGATTTTTTACTTTCTAATTAATACTAAACCTAAACTTATTTAATATTAATCTTCAATTAAAAAAATTGAAAAGTTTTGATTTTTTTATTAAAAAATTTTTAAGTCGCCACCCAACCGAAGTTAAGAAAAAAAAAAAGAAACCATAATCAATTAGGTGTATTGATTGGCTATCAATCTTCGATTTCAATTTTATACAAATTGGAGAAATCTAAATCCAACTGTTAACCTATTAAACCCCTATCAGGTACTACTATATATTTACCAAAATTAAGATTATTCTTTAAATTATAATATTTTTTTAATAAAAAATCCAAAATAAAAAAAAAATCTAAATTTTTACATATTTTATCATTACCCCAAAGGTATCTATGTACCCACTAACCAAGATCAGGCAATCGTGGTTCTTTCCAAAAAACTTTAGGATGTTAACTTATTTTAATTTAAAAAAACAACCGAGTTTACATTTTAATTTATTCGATTTATTTAAAAAAAAATCGAAAGGAGATCCTAACTCGTGAGTGATCAAAAGACTCTATAAGATGCTATAATTTTTTTGTAAAAAGTTTCTTTTTTATTAATTTTTATTTCTAAAAAAATAATTTTCTATATGATGATTTCTAAAAAAGAACCTAAAAAAAATCCTAAGCTAATATATTTACACCTATATTTCTACTGTTAATAACTATCCATCTAAATAAAGTAATTATGTAATCTACTTAATATATAAAAACTAATATTAAAACTCTCCTAAACTAGTATATAGACATATATATAGATATATCATGCTATGAATTTAACTAACCAATCAACAGAATAATAACATAATGATTATAAAATAATAATAACGAAAAGAATCTCGAACCTGACTTGATATTCAGTGAAGGATAGTGAACGTGCTCTGATTACGCTTGGGGCTTGTTGGCGCTCATGCTTACGTGTGGCTTAGTTCAGTCGTTGGTCGATGTGGCTGATCAGGTGTTATGTTTGTGTGTGATCCATGAGCAGCAATGCAATGGCGTCTGTAATGACCATGGCTGTTTGCGATGGAGTTGTCACGGACGAGTGCTGTTAGTCATGAACTATGTGCGTCGCTGATCATGTGTCACGACTGCTAGATGTGCAGGGGTTGTGCAAGTTCGTATGTTTGTAATCCGCATGGAGAGAACAGTGCAGTTCTCTAATCATATGTGTGTAAGAGAGAAGGTGATGCTGTGACATGTCATAGATCATGGTTGATCGGTGATCGTGCCCTCGTGTACTATTGGACAAGGAGGATGGCGTTGGTTCTGAGTTACAGGCAATTATGAAGCTGCTGTTTATGTACTAGCTGTGGTGATGAAGTTGTTGTGTTATGGTGACCAACAATGGATGGTAATCAACGTTGTAGGGCTACTAGCATCGATTGTAGAGTGTCCAACAATGATCAAAGCAGTAGTAGTAAAGTGGGGCGATGTCAGGGTGTGTGTGACCAGTGATTGTATGGTGTTTTGAAGACGCGTGGACAGTGGCTACTATATGTCTGCTGTTGGATAGTATCATGTGGTTAGTAAGCGTTTTGCAATGAAGACAGTGTGTTTAGCCAAGGATACGAATATGTATGGTCGTTAGGTTTTGTGGATGCACGGCATGTTCGTGCGGCTTATCGGAGTTCCTTGCTGCTCGCTAATTCGTACACTGCAGTTGTGGGCTAATCGATGCTTGGTATAAGAATTGTTTGGACTTTGGGAGTTAGCTGCTATGCGTATCCCTACGAAGTGCAATGATTCAGGTGTGAGCTATGGTTTGGAGTGCGAACAGTAATTTGTTCGTGACAGGGGTGTATGCGGATGGACTTGTGTAATCGTTACTAAGTTAGAACATGTATTAGAGCATATAAAGTGCAACGACTAAATGATTGGTGCGCTGCGTTGTTGATCATATGTGTAAAAGGGCGACTGCTGCTATTGATATGAAGAGGACGATGCTTAGTTGTTGGTGTACAATTCATGTGTTCTGCTATTGATGGAACTTGGTTGCCGCTATGGCTTCCGTAGGGGACTGTGTTGATAGTAGAGTGGCGTAGAGCTTATGTCAGTAATTGTGATCGTAGCTGATCAATGGCCTTAGAAGTAGCACGTGATAATGTATGAGCAGTAAATGAAGTAGTAGACGAAGACGATGTGAATGTGTAGTGAGGTGCTCTATGTGCATCGTGTGTCCGTGTCCAACGTACATGAATAAGCTGCTCCTTGTAGGGAGGATGAAGGGGCTATGATGGAGCTTAGGGTCTATTGTCCTCCCCATGCATGGGAGGAAATTATATATATATAGCTCGAAAACAAATCAATCTTAAATCATATTTTTAATTCTAATTTAATAAAGATTTAAAATCGATTTATATTTGATTTGATAGAAATCAAATGAGATTTGAATCTCTTATACTGATTCAAATCTGATTTGATAAAAATCAAATTTAATAGATTTAAAAAAATTGATTAGATTTAAAATTATTTTTAAATCTCATACGCTCAACCAATTCTTGCATAATTATAGGTAGAAAATAAAAAGCACAAATGTGCCTAATGAGATTCGAACCTATGATTTCAAGCTATTCTAATACCAATACTTCAATACTTATCTATTAAACCGTTGATCTATACCTTAATTTATAATACAATAAAATTATACTTAAAACACACAACTCTTTAAAATAATTTTTTGAACTAAGCTAAAGCTAAAGTTAAAACTAAAACTAAAACTATTTGTTTCTAAAATGATTTACTTCTTAAAAAATTTTTATAATTTTGCCTTTCCTCATTTTTTTTTTTTATTATTTACTATTTTTTATTTTTTTATTACTTTTGAGTTAAAGACCCAATTTTTTAAAACTATTAAAAGGCAAAATTGGAGTATCTATACTTACAAAAGACGATCTATTGAAATGTGGTATTTGCGGAAGTGATGTGGAAACATCGAACCATCTATTCATGAGATGTCCAGTCATCCAACAGAAGTGGCCCTATTGGGGGTGTAACTCAACACCAAATTTTACCTAAGAGGAATACTTAAATGAATGGATACGATGGAATGCGTGTACAAGACAGATTCCTCGGAGTATTGACATGTTACCCAAGCGTTGTCACTTTCTCTTTACTTTGCATGGCATCTGGCAAGAAAGGAATGCCCAAGTCTTTGATCATAGTTCAAACGAGCATGAATGGAGGGTCTCATCCGCAAGGAAGAACATGAGTGGTTGGCACTAAAAAGAAGGTAGAAGATACATGGTTCGGGTGGAGAGTCTATATGGTGTTGGACTAAACCACCTAAGGACTGGTATAAAATAAACTGCGATGCAGCAGTCGATTGGAGGGGACTAAAAGCTTCCACAGCAGTGATTGGAAGAGATTGCTAAGGAAAAATTATGGGAGGCCTGGTGAAGAAACTGGTGGGACTAGCTCCGATTGAGGTCTAAATGTGAGCTATTGTATATGGGATTCGTTTTGTTGTTGAACAGAGATGGAGCAATGTAAACATTAAGTCGGATAATGGAACAGCTATAGACCTTGTTGGAAAAGGATTTGTGGAAATCGTGGTTACTTCTATAGTCATTGGATACTGTAGAAATCTCATGAATAATTTAATCAATTTCAGTTTTGTAGGATCCACAGTAAATAAATGAATGAATGAATGAATAGTGTAAGTATCAATAATATTGATTAGTTTTTCAAAAAAACTGCTATTTACATTTTTATGTATTGAAATTTTACTATATTTATATATATTTATTCATTTATGTGACATATTAGTATCATTCAAACTTTTCTTTATATATATATATAATGGATGTCCACGTAGTTTTTATTAAAATAAAAGTAATGGTAAGTGACAAATTACCTACTCACCCTCATGTTAAAAAAAAAAAAATTTAAATACTTCAACAATGTTAAGAAAACAATTTACTAAAGGATAAAAGCATAAATATCTATCTATCAATTGTTTAGAGTTTTAGGGAATTAAAATCATATATTCTCAATTTGGAAATGCATTCCAACATAATCAATACACATCTTGTCCCAAAGTTTTATTTAACAAATCATTCGAAGATTCAAATTAGCAAGACTTTCAACAATATCAATGCCATCTTTGAAGCTCCTTAGGACATTTCTTTTTTCTTTAATTATGCACCGAACGATTACGCTCCTCTAGCACCCATAGAACTCATAGTTAGCGAAACATTTATTTAAAAGAATATTTAAAAATAAAATAGTATAATTTTCTTATTTGGAGAAAGAGGGGGACAGAGGAGAGACTATATTGGGGAGGGAATTATAATAAAATTATAAACTTAACTTTAAAACAAAAATATATTTTAAAATTCCGTGAACATTTATGGTATTCTAACAAAATAAAAACTTTTCTTTCATTTTTTATTCAAATAAGAGGATCTATATTCTTCCTTTTATTTTCTTTCTTTCTTAAAATTCTTTCCTTCCCTCTTACACTGTATGTGAGATGGTGCAAAGAATAAGGAGGGAAGGAAATTAGAGAGAAGGAAGAAAGATGCCATTATTTGTTTTAGGAAAGGAAGTTAGGGTAGGAGAAGGAAAATTGGTAGAATTTTTTCCATTAGCTCATTATTTTTTTCCCTTCCAAAGTAAAGAGAAAGAAAGAAGGAAATGGGGGGAATGATTTTGTAATTACCAATCTATCCTCATTTTCACTTTCTTTTTCTTATTATTATTTTTTATGAGTTTATTAATCAATTTATACTATATTTTATTTTATTTTTATTTATTGTTAAGATTCATCCTATTTTCCTTCTCTTCATTATTTAAACATATTAAAAGAAATCAAATAGCTGTATTTCTTCCTCCTATATTGTTTTGCCTGACTTTCTTTCTTTTATGATTCCTTTCCTCATGCCAAGCATAGTGGAAAGGGGAAGGAAAATTTTGATATTTCATTATTTTGGAGAAAATAAACTTGGGAAGAAAGGGAATATGGAGAGATTTAATTCCCGGCCCAAAAAGAAAAAAATGTTTTCTCTAAATACGAAAAAAATGAAAGAAAAATTCCTAAAATTTCTATTTACACATTATTAATGCCACCATTTTTAATAAAGAACTATGCAATAATAGTGGGTTTCAATTCTTTAAAAATCTGCTTCTCATCCACTCATTTCTTTCGATTTCCTTCATTGTAACTCTCATCCCAAGTACCGAACATAGTTTGGGTCATGTCTTCGTTTGGGTCAGATCTCCTGGATGATGTCCCATCCACAGCCTATAAAGGATATTGTCATGATCCCACCAATATAATTTACAAATTGCGACATAACTGACAAACTGGCTGCATGTGGCAGCAGTAGGGCACGTGTCCCAAGAAAAGGAGCATCTCCATCTGCAAGAATCTTGTCCACCACAACTACCAACGTCATACTATTTCCTAGTATTCCATTCTAACAGCTTTCAAAGCCCCCTCGTCGAAATTTTCTAATTTCTTAAAAACCTGTTTTAGTTTTTCCATACGTAAAGTACGCTGATTTCCTCAACGCAAGTATTACCTCGTATTTTCAATTTTCAGACAAAGATACTGACCCAATAATTTTTTAGTTTTAACAAAAACCGCTTGCCTCTTGATGAAAGTCGCAATTAGAATCGACTGGAAATGTAAAAACAACGTGCGAAAGCCCCTCTCTCCACCGCGTTCTCAACTTCTATCATTGAGTTGCATGTTTCTTAAGTAATGTGATGTGTAATGTACCAATGTATGACGCGACTACGACCTTTTCTCGGGTGAGTTTCAATCCCACTTTAAAATAGGTAAAAATAAGTAATTAGCCCACTAATTTATCTATTTTTATTATCTCTCAATTTATGCTATACAGAAAAAGCGATTCTACTCACACTTTCACAGTTAATTCAATTTTTTATGTACCAATATTTTTAAGGTAGGTAGATCACTATTTTATCTATCTATTATTCAACTGTGAGATCAAGTTTTAATTAATTAATTTTATATATGAGGAATATATATATATATATTCTTTTATTTTTCCTTAATTATTATAATGATGCATATAATAAAGAGTAGAGATACGTAAATGGATTTTAACTTATAGATCAACTCATTTAATCGACTTAGATAACGAGTTAGGGCTAAGTATTTTTAGCTTATTTAAAATGTAAGCTAAACAAATAAGGTTAATTTAATCCGCGGATTAAAGTGGACTAATTTGAATTGGTCTATTTAACTCATTTATACCTTTGGTCCATGAGCTACTCGTTTAATCTACTTTTTAAGCGAGTTAAGATCAAGTATTTCTAATTAATTTAAAAAGTGAGTCAGATAATCTCAACTCGTTTAATCCGTTAGTTAAAGTGAGTCGGACCAGGTTGATTCATTTAGCATACTTACACACCAATAGTAAAGAACTTTCTATTTGTTATAAATATAACAAAGTGAGAAATGTATGATGAAAAATAATTATGAAAATCCCTGTAGATTGTAGTATCAAAAAATGTTTTTTCTTTCCTTTCTTTTTAGGTTTTGGGCATGCATGAAAATCGCCTTGTACTTAGGGACCATTTTAAGTTGTGCCACAAGGAAATACCTATTGAAATTTCACATTTCTTATTTATGATTATAGGATATTTTATTTGTTGAAAATATAAAGTAAGGAGTCGAATATCATCATAAGATGCCCAATAAAGGTACATATAACTTAAAATAAATTGCAAATGTAAAAGATAACTTTTCTTTTTTTTCACATTTCATATTACAATTTATAGAGATAGGATTCAAACCTAATTCATCTCATTAGGAGACCGGTATTTATCCTATATGGTTAATTGAGTGTCCAAAAAAAAAGAAAAGTTTCAATTATACTAACACGTCACGTAAATTGATAAGTCAGGTATAATTATTAATAAAATTTTAACAAGTAAAAATATAATTTTATTTTTTCAAAAAGAACTTGTTTTCATTATTATCTGTTTAAAAATCACTAATATTTACATGTCACCTATCAATTCAAATGATATATTAATACTATTGAATTTTTATATTTTTTTTTTTCTCTAAAGAAGCCCTTTTGTATATCAACAAGGCATTTCATAATTACTGATTAAAAATAATATTTCATTTTAAAGAAATGAAATAGAGATTTTTCATAATAGTAACTAATAAAAGCTTACGCCGAATTCGATCCACCCATGGATGCGAGATTTGTTAGGTGCATATGTTCCAACATAAAAAAGAGTTATTAGGAATGAAATGTGATATGTAATATTTGGTAGTAGGTAACATTCAATATGAATTAGATATTTCAGCGATCATATTAGTATAACTAAGATAAATGTAGAGAAACTTATAGTAGAGGAGATCAACATTTAGGATTAAATTCAAAATAAAGGGTTCAGCCTTTCGGTGATTAATATAAAGGATTAATGTTATGCTAAATGGTTCAAATAATTTATTCAATTTTTAAGTGGTTAAAATAAATGATAAACTTATGATAGATGATTAATATATGATTAAAATTGAAATAAAATTAGGGTTTTAATTTTTTCTTGAACTACTTATTATAACTTTGATAATATATTTTAACCATTATAAAGTTCAATCTTTATTTGATGAAAATGAGATGTGATAAAAACAACTAGATTTTTTTAACCAAATCGAACGGCATTTGACATGATGCATTTCTGAATATCAAGCTATAAGAATCGATTCAATTCAATAAGAATTTAAACTAGATTAAATTATGAACTAACTTTAATACTTATATGAATAAAGTTGAACCATTACATCATATCGGTAATTAAGGTGGATCTTGTTAAACTTTAGTGGTGCCACGATCTCATATTAACAAGAAAATAAATCCAATCGGATGTATCTCCATTTAAATAAGATTTTCCGTTAACTTTTTTATTTTCATGCAGGATATTTGAGTCACTGTATGGAAAATAGAATCAGCGATCCATTCGTTTTCTTATATATATAAAAAAATCAATAGAGATTTATTCAATTTTACACAAGTAGTTCTAGCTATTATTTTATCTGCTGAATTTTGGGGAGGGCTGTGGAGGGCTCTTGAAAGTGCTGGTCTTGCTAGGTTGGTGTGGGTTCCTTTCTATTGAAGTACTACAACAAGATGTTCCCAATTTTTTTTCTTTAAGGAAAAAAAAAAATTAAGATCAAACCAGCCAGAATAGGTTCCTAAACTGAAATTGATTATGCACCTGGCCTAATGACTATAGGAACCCTCTTAGAGAGAAGGAACCGGTTCTAGTTCTGGTTCCTCAGGTCTGATAATGGAGATTTTTGAGTATCGGTCATGTTTAAATAGTTTCTTATTTTTTTAGCACCGTACATTTACATTATGTTACCTAAAAAGGAAAAAGTGAATTTGATTTATCTCTTTAAAAAATCAATACTTTTATCACTTGATTATAGAAGATTTAAAATCTAAATAATTTCTTTTTTCTTTTTTTTTTTATCGGGAGCATCTAAATTATTTATTTAGCATCACTTTTCTCTTTATGATAAGAGAAGTCAATTTATCGTTATAAAGGGATGAAATTGTTATATTAATTATTAAGTTAAGTTCAATATTTATTTAGATTTCACTCTTTGAGTTAGGTGATAGGATCTAAGGAGTCCGCTATATATTAGGATGATTTAAGAAGAATTAATTTGATAGGTTTGGAATAAAGATCGTTGGACTGGTTCGTCTGCCACAAACCTTTTCTAAATAAGCTTATGCACTTATAAGGAAAGTTACTGGCTTTGGACACATTAACTAGCTCATTTAAGATAAATATGAATTTGGTAAGTTTCATCTCATTCATCAATCGCCAAAACAATCCAATAAATGTCATCGAGCCTAAAAGTTTATAAATATTTTGTAATTCCTCCTCATTTGACACAACTTTAGAGATAAGAGAAATAGTGTTTTAATATAAAATCTCTGCTCTCTAAAATCAAATAGTTTTTAGGTAAAAAACAGTCTTAATTGCTCGAGTACTATAAGATTGACATCTTAGGTCCTTTAGGCTCCTTTATTTATCACTTATGCATTCAAGACTCCATGATTGCCTATTTCTCCTTCCTGTCATTCTCTCTTTAATAATTCCATTGAGTGTCTTATTCACGTCATTGCTTTGAAGTCACGTGTAATGTGATACTTGTGTAACTCACATGTGATCGCTCTAATCAAAACCTCTTATCTACATTTTTATAACTCCTCTAAAGAAGAATAATTTTAGAGACATGGTACTTCCCAAGAAGAGAACAACCGGTACGTTTGATATCATATCCCAAGAGCTTGACACTAATGTTGAATTTATCGAGCATAATCCACTCTTACGACTTGAGAATGTTAGCTAGGACCATTTAGCGCCTGAGGCACCCTTAAATCATATGTAGACAATGTAAGTAATTCAGGTAGACAATGTAAGTAATTCAGGAAGCCACCAAAGCTTTAAACCAATCCATAGCTATGTTCCAACCCGTTTTCATTTGGATAGTTGCCACTTTTGCTGTGCAACAGGGTATGGCTTTGCTAAATCCTATAGTTGCGATATAACTAGGTGCTACTATCTCTACTCAACTAACTAATCTCCCAGCTATTGAGGAAGATTTTTATCAAGGAGGGGGTATTGAAACCCCCTTACCACAAAACTTGCACAAAAATTGACCCTTACAACAGGGAATGTAAGAGTTTAATCACATAGCTCTTTATTCTCACACATGCCTACTCCTCCATCCAATCCCACCATCCCAACCTTAGGTGGATCTACTCCTTACCCCAATGTTGCTCTTGCTTATGCTCCATTACCTATGTTTACAGCCTTTGCTCCAAGGACTTCCTTTATAACAAGGGAAGACTTGGACATTTATATGAAGGAAATACAAGCTAAGTCATCTACAGGAGTACCAAAGTTGAAACCCCCATATCATTAATGCTATAATAACTTAACTCTTAAGTTTCAAGTCTAAGCAACGCCCTAGCACATCGACTTCTACACCTGAAGCCCGGGCAACACCCTAGCACATTGGCTTTCACGCCTCAAGCTCAAGTAATGCCCTAGTAACTCAACTTCTATGCCCTAAGCCCAGTTAATGCCTTAGCATCTTAGTTTCCATACCTCAAGCCCAAGTAACGCCTTGGCATCTCGACTTCCATACTTGAAACTTAGGCAACGCCCTGACATCTCAGCTTTAAATTCCTTAAGCCTAGGTAATGTCTTAGCATTTCGAGTTCCACCCCTTAAGCTTAGGCAATGCTCGAGTATATTGGCTTCCATGCCTCAAGATTAGGCAATACCTTAACATTTACATCTTATATCTCAGTTGCTTTAAAGCTCAGGATGTCTTCAATTAAGTTCACTAAAAAGTGACTTCTGCGGTTAAGCAAGACTAAACTAAACATCGTTGCTAACTTGTAAGAGCATAGACTCCTAGGCGTATGAAGTAAAGACAAGCTTATATAATTCGGACTAGTAAGAGCATTGCCTCCCAAGCACATTACAAGTTGTTGCAGCTAAGTAAGACAATTCTAAATAGCCGAGTAGTGGGAAATACCCCCTCCACTAATGAAAGAGGATTATAAATCTTAGACAATGAATGCCACTATTGTTGCTTTAGCATGATCAAATACCTTCTCGAAAGGGATTGCTTAAATATTATCGCTATAAGTGAGATATTTTGCTTCAATATGCGAGATGACTCTAGAAGCTCCTTAGATCACAATAATTTAAGTAGACTTATGTTCATGACAACCCTTTAGGTGGCTCCTTAGATCATAGAGTCTAAGCAACCTTAAATACAACGAGCTCAATGACATATGAGAATGCCAATTATAGTGGCTTTCATTGTTGTTGCTAAGTAAAGGCATTGCCTCCTAAGCACATGATCATTTGCACATGCTCAAATGACCTCTATTACCAAGAGAACTTCAAGTGGCATTATGAAACGAGACAGAATAATAAGTTCATCAAAGCACAAAGTTCTCTATAATGAAGGAACAATTACTCGAGTTGCTACTTAGTCTCAACGAAACATGTTTGCAATTAGGGGAAGAGGGATATCAATAGGTGCAGTACACTACTCACCTCCATATGCATTTGAGCAGTTAACACATGAATAAGTACTAATCTCATATGCCTTTCCCTGACTAGCACAATAATGACAAGACCAATGTCAACTACTTTATGGGGATCATTTGTTTCTTTAATGTCATCATCATCACCACAATTGCCATCTTCTCAATATACTGGGGATTCCTTACAATCCACCTAGTTTAAATCACCATTGTTAGTCTCAAGAGGCATTTAAGCCACCTTCCGTGTTAAATAGGGAAAACAAGCTCCTACTACAAAGGAACTTTGTTTGAGAGCTGGATAAACTCTTATGGTATTCTACTAGAAACCGAAGCAATAGTAATGTTGGTTTGGCCTCAGTTGTATAACTTCAAAAGTTTGACAACATCTTCGAATGATAAGGTGACTCTCTCCACAAAGTAATAAACATGTGGATTTGAGCACTCCATTTGGAGATAACAGTCTAAGCATAATCCCTTCTTGTTTGTGTATGGGAACCATTGTTGAACAAAAGTAACGATGACATGAGGATCTTGCGCTTGCTAAACCTCCATCTCACTGATTGTAGGAACTGTAATCGAGCGAAAGTAGTGATGGCATGAAGGATCCTAGCCTTCTTCAAGAAAGCCACATGTTTAGGCTTTATGGTAATGTACTCTACTTAATAGCTCCATGTTAATGGAAGCAATTTCCAGAGAAAAGCAAATTGAGTATGTTAGAGAGATAACTCTCTCTTCTCATTCTTGGAATCAAACTAGTCTTCTTCAATTGTTGTATAAGGCTTGCTGGGACCTGTGGTTCATGAGGCTCATTATGTATAAGTCATGTTACTTTCATGGCTCCTTGTGCTATAGGGCTACTTAGTTAAAGCCTACAATACTTGAAGCCTATTGTAAGCCTGGCAATCAGGTATTCGGGGTTTGTCAAGCCCTATTTCAGTTTTCTTTAATTTAACCTATATTAAGTTCAACTCGCTTAATATAAATTACTTGATATTAAAGTAAAGAAAAACATATTTCTTTCAAAAAATATTTTGAAAAAATATTATTTTTTAATTGGAGTCGCCAACCAGTTGAACTGATAAAAAATGAAATTAAGGTTTTTGAGTAAGAAACCCTTAATTTAACCACTAATCCATGTATTTTCTTTAAAAAATAATTTTAGAAAATTAACAAAAAAAAAAACTAAGTTTGGGGGTTAATTTATTAAGACTTAGTTACCATGTCAAAATAAAAAAAAAAATTAATAGGCTCTATTTTTATAATTTTTTTTTCTAAAAATACTAAGATAGATACAAATATGCAAAACATAACTAAAATGAATTTTATTATTTTTTATTACGAATTTCCTAAGATAAATGAGAAATTTTTTTTTTAATTTTTTATACGACTATCTCAAAGATACCTATATACCCGTTAGTTAGGATAAAACTAACATAGTTATTTTAGAAATAATTTAGTGGGTAAATTCCTTTTAGATTTGAAAATCGAGCTAGATATATATTTATTTAACTATTTATTATTATTTTTTTTAAAAATCCGATTTCACGAATCTCAATCTTTTTTAAAATCCTTGTTAAGATTTTTATATTTTTTTAAAAAATCACTACATGTACAAAAACAAAAATATAACTTTCCTAAATCCTACATACAAGATATGTTAAGATCCATATCTTCTCTGAATATAAGAATCTCAAAGAAATGATACGCAATTTTTCAAAAAATGAGAGCTAAAAAAATGCAATTTAACTAAATTATAAAAAAAAATTGACAATTATCTAAAAAAAATATAATGAATGATATGACAATTAAAAAATATAATAAAAAGATTACACTAAAAAAATTAATTAGTAAAATTAATTAACTAAATAAATGAAATAAATAATTAAATAAAATAATAATTTTTATTACCTAATCAGGTCGAGTCGCACATGGCCAGAATGTTCGTGTTGACTGTGTTATGATCACCTGAACTACATTCGCATGCTCGTTGTGGAATTTAATCATGATATTATGTGGCAAATCATGCGTATAATAGTAAATTGTGTATGACCGCATAATGGATCATGTGTGTGTGACTGTGTAATTGATTGAAGTTAGGACGTGGCCACGTGTGCTGTATGCTATCATGTATGTGAGTGCAGTGTGCTATCGTGTGACTGTGCTCAAGGTGTGTAGCAACAAAGGAAGTGTTAGGTGTAGAGATCAAGTGTAACGTGCATGTATGGGATATTATAAGTGAGTGAATGGCTGTAAGGATTGAGTACGTCCATGTATGCTATTGTGTGAGGGAAAGTGTGGTTGGTGAGTATGTGTGTAGTGGGCGAAACGTGTTAAGTGAGTGTGTGTCATGTGTGTTATCGTGTAAGACAAGGGTGTGTTATCATATGTGTGGGCAAGGCAGAGGACGCATGATTGTGTATGAGTGCGGGCAGTGTGAATGTGTCAAGTGCAGCAACGTATGGTCGATTTGTGTGGTGTGTGTAAGTAAACAGTATGTGTTGCAGATTTGGTAATGCGTGGGTGACTGTGTGTAAATTGTGTATGCTATGGGACGTAAGTGCAAGTACTCTTGTAAGTAACGGTAGAAAGTGCAGCAGACGAATGTGTTTTGGGGCTGGTTGTGAGTAAGGGATAATTGTTTTGTATGTTAAGGATTATGAAATACATTTTTAAACTTTATCGTCAACTTATTATTTATAAACCACACAACTGAATCTTTGGTATCCTTTTAGATATAGATTTAATCTCAATAAATTTTAGATACGAAAGATTCGATAATAAATCCTAGATACAGAAGATACGATTTAGATTCTTTAAAGATTTAACTTAGTTTTTAAAAACCTTATTTTAATTTAGACTTTCTATCTTTTGAGCTTGACTTAGTCTAGCTTGATTTAGTCTAATAACCTACTTAATAAATCCTAAATCTATTTTTGCTCAATGTAAAATAGATAAAATCCACTTTATATTTTATATTGGACTGGACTAAAGTATTTTAATGAAGTCCAATCCTTTAATGACTTTAGAATTTATTAAATTGAATGTAAACTATTATTCTATTCGATTCGATTCGATTCGATACTAAACGACTTGACTCAACTCAATATGACTTGACATTTTATTTTTATATATTTTTTAATTTTCGGTTTATTTATTTATTTTTATTTTTTCTTTTTCCTATAGATTTTTTAATTATTTATTCTCTTTCTCTTTCTCTTTTTTTTTTCTTTTTTTCAAACCTAGACCAATAAAAATAATAAAATAAAATAGCAAAAATAAGATATCTATAAGGTTTGATTTGCAAAATTTATGGCAATCGGATAAGTTGTTCGATTGAGCTCAAATTTTACGACGAAGTTAGGAATATTAGTAAAAGTAATTCTGTGAGTTTAGATTTAAGAAAATAAATAATAAGTAATTAATTATTATAATATTAAATTATATCTATTATTCGTTATTTATCGGAAACATGTAAAACGAATTCCGATAATTAACGAATTGATAAAAATAAATTATATGTACACTAAAAATCATAAAAAGTATTTATTTGTAGGTAAAAATACGTCAAATTACTTAAAATACTTGAAATATGCTAAAATAATGCTAATTAATTAAAGGGAATTCATAAAAATTAAGAAAAATAAAAAAAATCATAAAAGCATGTGGAATTATCTAAAAATGGGTCATGGCAAGTTACAAGTGAAAGAAAGAAAAACAACCAATAATAATTAACCAACTAGAAAGTGAAAAAAGAAGAAGAAGATAAGAACAATTCATAATAAAAAATCAAAAGAAAACCTTAAAACACTACTATAAATTCATATCAACCCAACAAAAAATCATTTTAGTTAATGGGGAATCAGAAAAAAAATTAGCGAAAGGAGAGAAGAGAGGAGAGGAAAAACCAAATTTATCAAAAATTAGAAAAAAAAAAGTGTATAAATAAAGCTTATAAAGGGAAATCATGTCTGACAACCACTTAGAGAGGACGACCACCACTACTAGACAGCATCCTTACCATCTAGGGCTGCTGACACAGTAGTAGCCACCGCTGGTGGCTGGAGACCCATTGAATAGTAAGTCTAAGTTTCCTTTCTGATTTTATTTAATTTATTAAAAATATAAAGAAATATTTAAAAAATTATGAAATTTAGTATTCTGAGGTATTTTTGCATGTAGATTTAAGAAAAAAAAAATGTTAATTTGATAAATTTAGGCCTTGTGATATGTAGTACTTAAAAAACCCTTAAACTCGAGCTAATTTTTGATATTGAAATAAATGATCTTAATGATGTAATTTTAACTTCAAAAATTTTTTATAGACTATTTAAGATATAAATTACAGTGTTATAAAGATTTTTTTATTAAATTTAATTTTCTAAATTTTTACTTAATTTTTAGGTTCTAAAATTATGCACAAGAGATAATATTTAGGCTTAATTTTGTAATTTAATATTAATTTGGTGAAAATTCTGATTTAGTAGGCAATTAGGTATCTTAAGATGTTAATTGCTGATATAGGATGATATTTGTAATGTTTGAGGTGTTAGATGTAAGTATTATGTATGTTATGTACTAAATATATAATAGGTAAAATGGTATATTTTAAGTTAATTTTGTGATTTATGGTTAATTAGGTATAAATTTTGATTTAGGCTATAATTAAATGTTTTGATATGTTATTGGATGATGAAGGATGATATATGTAGCGTTAGAAGTGTTAGATATGTGATATAAATGTATAATATGTAATGATATATAATATGTGTTTATAGGAATTAAATAGGTAAAAAATATTAAGTAAAAATTAATGGTATTATAGTATTAGGAATATGATATAAATATGATTTGGAAGGTGAATTTACGGATTTATATGAAAAATGTAAGTTATTCTCACATCGAGAGCTAATTCGGTAATTATATTAGGAATATAGTATACCGTACGGATTAAAATACTAATTAGAAGCTAAATACGAGATTTATGATACCTAAGTGTGATGTGACTAATTTCACATAATAGTTCGAAATGAGTTCCTAGAGTTTGTATATAAAATCTCTAATCGAAAACTGAATTACAACCTAACTTAGAAACTGATTTGGAAACTAAATCAGAACCTAACCTAAATTAAGAATAATTGTAAAAGATTTAAAAATATGAATAATTAGGTATAATAAAACCCTAAACTAAAGATAACATAAAGAATTATAGAATAAAGTTTATATAAGATAGTTGTATGAGTATTAAAACAACATTTGTATTATAGGGACTATTGTTAATAGCCTGTGCAAGTCACATCTTGAGTGAGCAAGCGAGAAGTCCAAGCGAGTTAGGATTGATACTTTACTATATTTTGCAGTACTATTTTATAGTACTCAGAGGCTTGAGATTATACTTAAATGTGTTTGTCAGATAGTTAACTGTGTGCATGCTTGTGTATGCATGTTTTTGGATGTGATTATATAATTATAGTTTGATGTTTTGGATTAAAATTTGTGTGATTTGTATAAAATACTTGAATGCCTTAAATCGGATCTAACTAAATATATGACTTGTAAGTCTAAAACGGACCTGCATAGCAACCTAATAGGGGAAACACTTAAGGTTTTCCGACTAAATACTGACCATTTCGAAAGGAATATCACTTAATCGCATAATGGGTCATTTTTTCATCTTTAATCGAACTAAGTGATAAGAGAGGAGATCGTGGCAACGGTAAAGTCAATGGTTTAAAGGTAGTCATGAGAGGAGTAATGTTTCAATTGCATAAGTTTAGGTTTAGTTGTGAACTATTAAAATATGCGCTAAACTCCTCAACTTAGATTAGAGAAAGTATAACATCGTGCGATGGCATTTTCCTATACATACATTGCATTTAATTAATTTGATCGATAACCTTGTTTATGTTTGATATATAGTTTGAAGTCTCTATACTAACTTACTGAGTGGTTGGTTGCTCACATCCCTATAGATGTTACAAGAGTTAGCTACGAAGCTGTTATGGATCATAACTAAGAACAAACAAAGCTAGTTGTTGGATGGGTCCAAGCTTGTAGAAAGCTCGAAAGGAAGTGATGGTGAATGTGCGAAAGGACAAATGTGAATGAAGAGTAAGCAAATACCCATGAACAGCTGCAAATGAATATGACGCATCAATGGAACTTTTGAGAACTCATAGCACAATTCGATATGATACATGAATTGGTCCGGTAAGGTTATTTGTTATCTAGCCTTGCTCAAGAGTTAGAATAAGAGTGATGTTAAGAATAAACGAGCAACGTTTACACAGGAAAGGAAACACTTAAATATATTAATGATAATCTAGTCATGCTTATAGCTATAAGTGTAAGGGGTATTTATATACATAAGTTAGGGCAACTTGCTCAAAAGGGAAAAGACAAAAGGGCATTTCCTAAGGAAATAATGTATAAGATACAAAATGGTAAAAATGAATATTCAAGAAAAACAATTATTGGTGTAACGGATTCTACACATGATTCTGTATACATGGCGATATTGTATTAGTGATGACGTTGGAAGATGTGGACAAAAAGCATGGTTAGCTTGTTTATCTGAGCAGGGGTAGCTTAGTCAATTCGAAATCTCTTTATCTCGACTTCTCGGAAAATAGATGCTAAGTAAGTGATTGGTTAGGCATAAGTGAGAATGAGGATTAGCTATCATCTAGGTCTTTCACTTCTTAGCACATTATCTACAAGACATATGCAGTTATTTGACTCGACATAAAGAGTGACTCGGCAAAGCAAAGCGGTACTTAGCCTCAATAGGAGTTAGCTAAAGTAGGAGAATCTGCCTTGCCAAGCCTTCTAGTCTTCGAGCTTGGTTACGGGTCAAAGGCATTATAGCCTGATTCCTATCATTCCTTTCAGGTTGATTTGGATTTGGGATCAAATCTGAATGGTCTTCAATCAACTCTTCATCAGGGTGATATGGACTCAGGTTGGCAATGTTAAAAGTATCAGAAACCTCATAGTCCTTGTGTAGCTCTAATCTATAGGCGTTATCATTGATCTTTTAAAGGATTCTGAAAAGTCCTTTAACTCTTAGGGATAGTTTATTCCTCCTTTTGCTCGAGAACCGTTCCTTGTTAAGGTATAGCCATACAAAGTCCCCTTACTGGAATTCTTTAATCGTCCTACCCTTAACCTTTTCTTACATTCTTCTAGTAGCTTGGTCGATGTGTCAAGTGACCTTGTCATAGATGTGTTGAAGGAATTGTGCTTTGGCTCTTCCGTCTAGGTCTTCTTATGCGGGTATAGGTACAGAGGTATAATCGAAGGACAACTCGGGATTGAAACCATAGACAACCTCAAAGGGGTTCTGCTTGGTGGTATCATGCACTATTCAGCTATAAGTGAATTCGACTATTGGCAATCAAACGTCCTAATCAACCAAGTTCTTACCCACTGTAACTCAAAGCAATGATCCCAAAGTGCGATTAATTACCTCTGTTTGACCATTAGTTTGAGGGTGACAGGAAGTACTGAAATGTAGTTTGGTCCCCCATTCGACACTATAAGGTCCTCTAGAAATGGCTCAAGAACTTCAGGTCTTTATTAGAAACTGCACCTCTTGGTACACAATGTAATCGTACAATCTCTTGCAAGAAAAGAGAAGCAATAGCCAAAGCATTATTAATTTTGGTGCAAGGCACAAAGTACGCCACCTTACTAAACCAATCCACCATAACCATTACAAAATCTTTGCCTTAGGCAATTCATGGTAATTTGAGGATAAAGTTCATGCTCAACTTGATCCATAGCTTCATCGAAACAGGTAAAGGCATTACTTTCCCTTTTTCGGTTTGACACTTAGCCCTTTTACACGCGGCACAACTTTTAACAATTCAATGCACATCTCGCCTCATCTTAAGCCAAAAGAATCGACCACTCAGTAATTTGTATGTCCTTTTCTCCTCAAAATGTCCAGACAGTCCTCCACCATAAGCTTCCTTGATCAGCAGCTCTCGAAGTGAACAAGTCGGCATATACAATTTCTCTCCTTGAAATAGGTATCCTTCCTCTATATGATACCTATCCACTGTCCTTCCATCAATACAATGCGTAAGTATGGGTCCGAAGTATGGATCCCCGAAATACTACTCTTTGATGCTGGCAAACCCAAACAATTTGGTTTGTAATTCAGTTAAGAGTGCATTCCTTCTCAAAAGAGCATTAGCAACTACGTTGCTTTTCCCTTATTTGTATTTTATTATAAAATTGAATCTCTCAAGGAATTCAACCCATCTTGCCTGCTGCTTCGATAACTTGGTTTAACTCCAGAGGTACTTCAGCGACTCATGGTCAGTATATATGACAAATTCTCTCGACAGTAAATAATACTGCTATTCTTGCAGTGCTTGGATCAGCATTAAAGTTCTTTGTCATACAATTTAGTCTGCAATTCAGTCAAGAGTACATGCTTCTTCGAAAGAGCATTAGCAACTATGTTGCTCTTCCCTTATTTGTATTTTATTACAAAATTGAATCCCTCAAAGAATTCAACCCATCTCGCCTGCCGCTTCGATAACTTGGTCTAACTTCAGAGGTACTTCAGCGACTCGTGGTCAGTATATATGACAAATTCTCTTGGCAATAAATAGTACTGCTATACTTGTAGTGCTCGAATCAATGCCAAGAGTTCTTTGTCATATACAGAGTAATTTAACTGAGGTCCTCTAAGCTTCTTACTGTGAAAGGCAATTAGTCCCTTCTTCATCTTTAGTTGAATTAAGAGATAGGTGAGGAGGTTACGATAAGGATGAAGGCAATGGCTTAAAAGTAGTCACGGGAGGAGTGGTGTCTCCATTGCATGAGCCTAGGTTTAGTCGTAAGCTATTGCATTAAATGAAAACTCCTTAACCCAAATTAGAGCGGGTGTAATTTCTTTAATCTTACGACAGGCTGGACAACATCATGTAATGGCATTTGCTTGAACATGGGTTTTATCTAATTGATTTGATTGATAACCCTGTTTGTGTTTGAGGTATATTTTTAGTCTCCATCCCAACTTATTAAGCTATTGGTTGCTCACATTCCTATAAATGTTATTGTAGGTGCTAGCTAGAAAGTAGCTTATATTTACCTTGAAGTTAACAACTACTGGATCTTAAGGAATGAGAAAATACATTTAAAGAACAAGTATATTTTTAAGGTCTTAGCTCTTATTTTAGAATCTTCAATTTTCGAATACTGTATTACTTAGGAAATATAGTACAATGAAACTCTGTAAACATGATTTGTAATATTTGGATCCTAATGTATATATCTATATTTTCATACTTTTTTAGGTAAATAATTTATTTAATTTATGAATTGTTTACTTCAAAGAGGATTAGTCGTGAACGCCTTCTATAAATCAGGTCTAAGATAGCGATTGTATGATTAGCTTTTATTTTAAAATGGTTCATACAGTAGAATTGTTACGACTCTACCACTTCAGGGCGTGACATTGCCTTGGGGGGCAATAATACTTCTACATGTCAAAAGCGATACACATAATTAAATGATGCTACAAGCTTGCTTATTGAGGCATATAATAAATGAAGTTGCAGCGTTAGCACCATATGAGGTTTTCAACTATGTGAGTGTGCTTGGCAGCGATATAGCTAATTCATAACACACCTGCATCGAGTAGTGACCTAGCTATTCAAAGTAAGTAATTGATGTTTGTCTAAGTATTTTGCTTAAGAGGCAAAATGTAAAGGGTTAAAATTGTTATATTAATTATTAGGCTAAGCTCAATATTTATTTGGATTTGACTCCTTAGGCTACATAGTAAGGTTTAAGGAGTCCGATCTATATTGCAATGATTTAGGGAGAATTGGCTTAGGCAGCTTAGAATAAAGACCATTGGATTGGTTCATTTGCCTCCAAACTTTCCTAAGTAGGCTCGCATACTTATAAGGAAGGTTACTAGCTTTGGACCCATTAGCTAGCTCATTCAAGATAAATATGAATTGAGTAAGCTTTAGCTCATCCATCAATCGCCAAGATAATCTAATGGATGTCATTAAGCCTAAGAGTCTATAAATACTCAACCACTTCTTCTCATTTGACTCAACTCTAGAGATAAGAGAAACAGTGTTCCAGTATGGAACCTTTACTCTTTGAGATCAAATAACGTCCAGGTAAAGAACAGTCTTAGTTGCTAAAAAATTACAAGGTTAATGTCCTAAGTCTCCTAAGCGTCCTTGTCTATCACTTATGTATTCAAGATTTTAAGATTGCTTGTTCCTCCTCTCTATCATTCTCTCTCCAATCATCTCATTGAGTGTCATCTCTACGTCACTACTCTAAAGTCACACGTAATGCGATACTTGTATGACTCACCCATGATTGCTCTAGTTGAAACCCCTCATCTACAATCATATATGAGAATTAGTAGCGTTGTATCCCAAAAGCCTATTAGCATGTAGGAACGATGGTTGCTTTCCTTGGTGTGTCTTCATTATGTGCAATACAAACAACTTGTTTTCCTTTTATTAGTAAGTTACAAACATATACAATTGTAAAAAAAAAAAAAATGCTAAGAATATACTCAAAATTTTTTTTCCTTCATTAGAATAGAAATCGGTGTTTTATGAAAATATCACTTATAGTTATTTTTCTAGTAGTTTTATTACTTGATTTGAGATTATTTAATAATTAATTTAACATTTCAATCAACTAGATGAAAGAGAATTTCTTGTTGATCGAAAGTTTCCATTCAATTTCTCTCTAACTCATGAATATTGGCTCTATAAAGATGAGTTTTTTCACTATTCAACTCTTAGAGAGATCGATGTTTCCATACCCATCAGAAGGTTGATGAGACTTTAGTAGGTAAAAGGGCTTATAGATATTTTAAAAGGATTCCTACATGGAAAGAGGAAAGGCTCAATAACCTTACTAATGATTGGCCATAACCTTCATTTCTTTGTTGCTAAACTTGATATTCTTCCTAAATTAGAACATATAAAATCATGATTTTCTTACAATGTAATCCTTGTTTTTAAGGGGATCGCTCCACTTTTCCATCCTACCTTTAATTTACATTTTTTAAAATTTGAATAATTGAACTAATTATAAATTCGATCATGAAGATTTAAAGTAATATAAATCAATTGTGAGATGAAGGGTTAGATTGATCTCGTCAAAATCAAGCACAAGACTGTAGAAACTCTTATAAAATCAATAAAATTGTAAACTTATAGAATTATACTTTCAAACTCACGATTTTACCAAGAGAGTCACCTAAACAATTATACATTTGTTTTAACTAAAAAAATCTCATTAAATTATAAACACGTAGAATTATACGGTTAAATTTGCGATTTTAACAACCATGATTTCAATGGTTAATACCTACATTTCGAGTGATCAATTGTCTTAAAAAGGTAACTATGATTAAGGAGTGTTATCTTATGATTCTATTGATAGAATGATGTAAACTTTAGCTTTACGTTTGAGTAAGGAGCCTGCAAAACAATGCACTATAAAGGGTAATGAAATATTGTTTGGTGTGGTCACTCTAATACTTAAGTTAGCACTTTGTGTATGAGGAGAGAGTAAGGACACAAGAATACTCAATGTAGGCAAAGTGCACAAAGAATTTAAATGGATTACTATTGGGATGTTGGTAGATATTTATAGAGGAAGGTAGTTGGAAGTTAAGAGATTTAGAACAGTACTTTGGCACGTCCACATGTCATGGATAGTGGGAGTACCCAGTCCAACATGTTCCAAATTCGTTGGGGAGTAGTTGTTACTGACTCTTCAAACCTTATCTTACTATCTACTAGTTGTTGTTGGCCTATTGTAACTTGGGATGCCATGTAGTAGGCTTAGGCCAAGATTGGTTAAGAGGATAGTAGAGTTAAATATTGCTAGGTTAAGCCAAGCCATGAGTTTAGATAAGTCAGTACGAGCTTGAAGGGCCTAAGTCTAATATATCTTATCAGCAAGGATAAATTTTAAAATATAACTTAAAGTCACAAGTATTTATGAAATTGTTAAAATGGTCTTCCTACATTTTAATGAAAAAAGAAAGGGTAGAGAATCGAAGGTCTTTAATTATATTTGTGATGTTGCCTTCACGATTTTTATATGATTTTATTTTCTAGCTATACCTCTACAACCTTTTCTTCTTTCGAGTTCATGATATATACAAGCTCCATTTGTTTCCTAAATTTAACTTCTCCTCTTAATCAACACTCTAATTTCATTTGCTATCTTTTATGAACTCCTGAATACCTATCTTATTGACAAATTACATCATAAACATGGATTGATTTAGGAGGGTCATAGGGGGCTAGACCCTTAAACTGGGGAAAAATTAATTTTTAATATTTTACTAAGAGAAAAAATATTTATTAAATATATATTTTTTAAAAGCAAAATATAACATGAAATTAGATATAACATAGTGGTTAAATATTTAATCTTATAAACATTAGGTTTTGAGTTTAATTCTCATATTTGTCATTTTACTTTTTTTATATGCATTTATTGCATTGTTTTACTTTTTTCTATATGCCTTTATTGTTTAAAAGGCATTTGTCCTTTTACATTTATTAAACTCATTTTTGAAAATTTTATTAGTAATACACAATAGTTAATAATTATATTATTCTACTTTTATCACATAAACTATTGATAAGTAATACTAAGTTTACCAGTGGAAAAAAAAAAAGAAAGAAAGAATTGCTAATGAAAATAATGTTATGAAAATAAATATGAATTATTGAATAATAGATTGGTGAATAAATTATATTCAAGATGATATATTTTTTTTCTTTAGATTTGCTAATGAAACAATTAAACAAAGTTATCATGAAAAAATATAGTATGATACTTATATCTATGTTAATTTGCTTTTTTCCTATACTAGTAATTTCCAACTCAAATATTTCTTTTTATCTATTTTTGCTAAAAACAAAACTTACATAAGTTTCTATATATTAGTGTAATTTTTTAATAAATTAATAGCAAAATTTTATTTAGTATATAGCATAATAAAAATGTCAAGAGTTTATATTTTAAACTTATAATGAAGTGTACCAATCATCCTTAATCAATTTTAAAAAGATTTCTTTCCCTCATATTAAGTTTTAGGAATTATTACTAGTTAAATTATTAGTAAGATTCTTTAATATATATAAGATGTAATATTATTACAATAGTAATCAATTATTTTTTTATTGAGGATTTTAATATTGACTTAATTAAACTAAGTTGAGTCACTCTCAATAATCTATATCTGATCATAAACTTACTATTAATTATGGTACCTTTCAAGGAACCATATTATGGATCTTACTGACGAATATTCGGAACATTGGTCCAAACCCAAAAGAGGGAAGGTTTCTTCACACAAAACGGTAAGCATAAGACCATAAACTAAAACAAACCAATGAATAAATTTTGACAGTAAATTCTAAATTAGTCAAATTTAGATGTAGGAAGATTGACATTTAAAGAGATTAATTAACCAAATAGGTCCATCTTGTGTTGTTATTATTTTTTCTAGAATTTGTTTTGAAATTAAGCATTTTATCATCTTTCTCCAATACACAATTTTATTATATTATAATAAATTTCTTTTTATGTTACTCTATTTAATTTTTATACAATGCAGGTGTACTACTACTAAGATAAACCCTATATTAGAGTTGAAAAGGAAAACTTTCATGTTTGTAATTTTTTTTTTTTTTTTGTTTACCAAATATCATATTCCGTAATCGTTTTAAGGGGAAATGTTAGTGATTTTGAAAATTACGTTATAACAAACCTCCAATAGTTGCACATGTGACAGGGACTTTCACATGCAAGCTTGCAAGGAAGAAAAGGTTTGGCTGTATCATCAATATAATTTCGCGAACGCCTTCCAAGTGTCGATTATTTTTCTTCTATTAAATGACAAGTAACAAGAGATTAAAATTTGTTGCTATGATTTTACTTTCGGTATTCATTAAATGGATCATTTTATATTTACATTTCTGTATACGTCGTGTATTACTCTCATGCCTCGTTTGACGAAATCCCCGAAATATCAAACTGTGAAATCTAATGTGTGTGTGCAGACTTTTTTTTTTTTTAAATATTAGTGAGAATATAAAATTGCGATCAATAATGTCTACTCATCTATTTCAATTCCATCAATTTTTTTTTCCCAAGATTTTATGCGACGTATGATAGCATAGGAGTGAACTATAAAGAAATCGCGATCGTAAGTTCCGTTTTCTTTCTTAATATTTGGAATTACATTTATGTTATATTTGATATATAAGAATGGTTTGAAATAGAATGTAATGGAATCGATTAAAATAAAATGGAATAAAATAGAATGAGTAGTGGAATGAAAAATCACTTTTCATGTTTAGAAATATCTATTAAATAGAATGGAATGAAATTAAATATGTATATAGTAGTAATTGTAAAAAATGTCCTTAAATAGTAAATGCAAGAATTAAATAAGTAATTTAGTAGATAGTAATAAATGAACGAGAAGTGGAATGGTCGATTTCACTTTTGAGAAAAAGTAATTAAATTCTCCTTTAAACTAGAATTGCCAATTTTATGAAATCACGATTCTAGCTTCTAAATACGCTTTTAAGCATCATAGGGAAATGAAACGGAAGTTGGAATGATAATTTTATTTTGATCAATTCCTACGTACCATTTTGTCTTTGAGAAGGTTGGAATAACGATTCCATTCCCCACTTATTCATCATTATTAATTAAAATTAATTATTTAACTTTCAAATTAATTATGACATTAATAATAAATAGTATTGTTGACATCTAATGCTATATATATATTACATTTTATACCATTCCTTGAATGTTTTCAAATATAGAAATGAATTTATGGTTCCAATTTCAATTTTATTCCGATTAATTCATTTCACTCTATTTCAATTTCTTCTATTCGAAATAATTCACTCAGATTAAAGGTCACATTAAGGAAATGGAAACCATGTATGTATTTTTTTTTCCCCAACCCTTTAGATTTCTCCCTAATATTTTGTTGCAACAAGCAAATTGGATTCAGTGGAACCCTAATATCATCAAAAGTACAAGACAAACAGACAAACTTTCACGCACTTTTAATGAAGTGTAAGATTAAATTTTTTTTTTTTCTTGAAAAGATTAGAAAAAAGTTTCTGCCCTTTATTTTTTGTGTTCATCGATAATTTCTTGGGATTCTTCTATAACCAAGTTCGTAAAGGTTTGATCACAAACCATTCGATATGTAGCAAGTGACCGGAATTTATGGCCAACACTATACGATGTATCGATCATTTGTTCTTGTTTTCAGTCGAGTACACGAACACGGAATGCAAATGAAGTATATTCCCTTAACACGAATGATTTTCATATCTTTCGGTATTTATGACTCATACTATAAACAATATACAGTTACACATTTTTCGGGCCACGATACATAATATCCGAAATATCTGAATTTTCTTTCTTTCTTTTTTCCTTGCCAATGAAATATCTGAATTACAACAGTGAAAAACACATTTTATTATAGCCAAAAATTTCCACTGGCCAATTTCTTTATTTTAAAAATGGAAAGTAAGGGACTCTAAATTTGGGATATTTAACCTTACGTGGCGTGCAGTAATTGCCCGTTGAGAGAGAATCGGATCAGACCAGAGATAGAAAGGGAGAGAGTGTACCAAAATTTTGTCATTATTTTAATCGGGTCACAAATCACCACCTATGACTCACAGGCACACAGCACCACCCAAAACCCTATATAATCCGTCCATTTCGCGTTTGTCCCCAACTCAAATGCACACTCGCCCCCACCTTGTCGCGACCGAGTTTCCCTCATCATGGCTCAAAACGTCGATCCGACTCGCTACTTCATCAAGGACGTTAAACGCCTCGTCATTAAGGTCTGTTCCGTTTTGAACCCTTTTCTCAACTCAGTATTGCGTTCGTCGTGTTTCTTTTGTTAATGTGAATCATATTAGCGATTTCTCAACTTGTTTCGTGGTTTTCATTTTATATTTTGCTTCTTTTTTTTTTTTTTTTTTTGGTTTTTTGCTTCTCGTTAAGCTGGAAAGCGTCCTTCGTTCTTGTCGTTTTTGCTGAATTTATGAACGTTGCTCCTTGCTTCATTTCGCATGCGGTTTTGTTTTGTGCCCGCTATTTTTTGATTTTTTTTTTTTCTGGATGCTTATTTTTTTGTTACTTTTGAACTTGCTTAACCAAATCACTGGCGTTTTCGAGTTTTGATTCAGGCTCGTGCGGGTTAGCTGAAGAAAGGATCTTGATAAGTTGAATGTGAATTCTCATTTACTGGAAAGATGATTTTCATTGAAAAGATCGGGTTTTGATCTCATTGATCAAAGAAAGTATTTTGATATGTTGAATCTGAATTCTCATTTGTTGCACAGATAGTTTTTATTGAAAAGATCGGATTTTGATAGATTTTGGATTCTAATTTGCCGCAGTGATAATTTTCATTAAAAAGATGGGATTTTGCTTGAAGAAGTACATTGTATGAGTCTTTCGTGGCTTTGCATACCTTCAGTATTGATATTTGATTAATTTAGCAAGATTTTATTGTAGCGAAGTTTAGATATGGAAAAAAAGATGAATTTTTTAATTTTTATTTTTGGTGATTTGATATATAAAGTTGAGCTCTTCTTTGACTTCCTTTATTGGATTGTCTATCACATAATACATGTTCTCGCCAATGCATTATGCATGTCATGGACGGGTTCTATTTCTCGAGAATGCTGATGTTATATGATATGTTGTTGTATTTATGGTGATTGAAGGTTGGGACTGCGGTTGTGACCCGAGGTGATGGGAGGTTAGCACTTGGTAGGCTTGGAGCTCTCTGTGAGCAGGTGAATGAATAATTTTATGCATCAACTGTTTCTCTGTCTTCTTGAGGCAGTTGCTATTGACATTTTTGAGTGGTTTATTGTAGAAGTGACTGGTTTGAGTATAATGCAGATTAAAGAATTGAATTCACAAGGATATGAGGTCATCCTGGTGTCATCTGGTGCAGTGGGCCTTGGTAGGCAAAGGCTTAGATATCGGAGGCTAGTAAATAGCAGGTTTGTTCTTTTGGAAGCATGGTATCAAAAGCATAAAAACAGAAAAAAAAAAAAAAAAAAAAAAAAGAAGAAAGAGAGGAAAAACATCATGATGAAAATCCTTATGTCCGATTGTGCAAAGCATTCTTTCTCAGATATCCTTTGTGAGAGAAATGAGAGTGATAATTTACCTTTTTCTTTTCCTTTTTTGTGGTTTCAGCTTTGCTGATCTTCAGAAACCACAAGTTGAATTGGATGGAAAAGCTTGTGCTGCTGTTGGACAAAATAGTCTCATGGCCTTATATGATAATTTGTTTAGCCAGGTGCTTATTAATTAATGGAACTATTTTTCCCATGTTCATCTTTCGTCTGCCCATGTAGAGTTTTTGGTTGGTTTTTCCACTACATATGAAATACTTATTGTGTTATATGTTCCTTTTCTTTTATGTAGTTGGATTTAACATCAGCTCAGCTTCTCGTAACTGACAGCGAATTTAGGGATGCAGACTTCAGAGGGCAACTGACTGAAACCGTAAAGTCACTGTTGTCATTAAAGGTCATTCCTGTATTTAACGAAAATGATGCAGTTAGTACAAGGAAAGCACCCTATGAGGTACCTACTTTCTCTTTTGCCCTTTTCTTCCTATAAAATTTTATTTGAATAATTAGATTCTTTCTGAATGATGATGGTTTCTATTTTTCTTATCATTTCAAGTTCCACGGACAGTTTTGAGAATGATGTCAGTTTTTATTATCTAGCACAGCCATCCGAATCTTTGACACATTATTGGTCTTTCCCTGCGGACATCATGGTAATGAGATTACCTGGTCCAAGCTCTGCATTGGTGGATAGAGCACTTGTAGGTTTTAAATAAGCATGAATGATAAGCAACTGAACAGAGTTTTACCTAATGAAGTATTTTGAGAGTTGATTTGTCGATTTCATAACACAATGGTTCCCATGGAAGGTGGAACCATTCCTTGTTGCACATGCAAGTTAACAGTTTTCATATTGCTCGTAAGTCGAAGATTCTTTTTATCTTACGATTACCCAACTATATATACATATTGTCCTTAGATGGATTAGATTATTTGCTCTTCTAAATGTTGATGTCATCATAAAGTGTTAGCCATCAAGATAGTCCTCCTTGATATTGCTTTCTGTTATGTCAATAAACAAATACGCAAGACTTCGGCAATAACTTGTAATAGTTCTTGATTTTGCAATTTATTTACAGGATTCTTCAGGTATTTTCTGGGATAACGACAGCTTAGCTGCTCTCCTGGCCTTGGAGCTAAAGGCTGATCTCCTTGTGCTGCTAAGTGATGTTGATGGTCTTTACAGTGGTCCACCAAGTGACCCAAGTTCAAAACTGATTCACACTTATATTAAGGAAATACATCAAAGTGAAATCACATTTGGAGATAAATCTCGTGTTGGAAGAGGGGGTATGACTGCCAAAGTAAATGCTGCTGTTAATGCAGCATATGCTGGCATTCCTGTGGTCATAACTAGGTAGGCTTCCTTACAAGATATCATTTTAAATGCTGTTGGATCACGGAAGTTTTCTGCTTAGTTTAATCGAATGGGACTCAGTTATATAGTAGTAATAATCTCTGGAGGGATAAATCATGCCCAATTGCATGCTGTCTACAGAAGTGACTGTCAGTGAAATATAATTGATTACATTAACTAGAGTATTAGCAATTGTATATTGCCAATTTGTCAGTGGTGGTTATTTACTTTTGAACTTCTATAGTGGGAAGGCCACTGAAGGTATAATTAAAGTCCTTCGAGGTGAGCGTGTCGGTACTCTCTTTCACCAAGATGCACATCTTTGGATATCAGATTCAGAGGTGACTGCAAGGGAAATGGCTGTTGCAGCAAGAGATGGTTCCCGAAGACTTCAGGTGGTTTACCATTTGCTTTCAGTTATTGATTTTACTAGTTCTCATGGAAGTACGTTAAAGAACAGTGTATTACATTAAGGAAATCTGTCCTTGTTATTATTCATTGTGCCAGATTAGAACCCACAAGCCTCTAAGATTATGCTGATTACAAAAATAGTAACAGTGGACTGAATAAATGGAGCTCATATTCTCCCCCCAGCCCCTCTTTCTCTCTCTCTCTCTCTCTCTCCAAATATCTTGCCTTTTGCCCTCTTTCCCTTGTACCTTGTTGTAAACATCTACTAAACCATATATGCAGCAGAGGATACATAGATTGCTTTCAGTAACTTTATGGGGAAGTGTTAATGTTTTGTTTAATATTGGCATTTCTACCTTATAGCTGGTAGAGTTGGTTGTAAAGTTAGAATTCATTTGTTTTACTGTTATATCTTACAGGCTCTGTCTTCAGAACATCGGAGAAAAATTTTGCTTGATGTTGCTGATGCCCTTGAAGCAAATGAAGATCAGATCATGAACGAAAATAAAGCTGATATCGAAGCTGCAGAACAAGAAGGATATGATAAATCCTTGGTAGCTAGGCTGCATTTGAAGCCAGGAAAGGTAGGAGCAAGGCCTCCTGTTTGGTTAAAATTTGCTTTATACTTATTCCAAGATGTGATGCAGGATCCAAATTTCTTTCATATTTTTCCTTTTAATTTCTTATGCCTCAAAGGTGTGGTGGCAAAGAATTTTTCAGCTTCTCATTATGTTTCTGAATTATATGTTGGGCGGTAACATGCAGATAGCAAGCCTTGCTAATTCTATCCGTGTGCTTGCCAAAATGGAAGATCCCATTGGACGTGTTTTGAAGAGAACAGAGGTTAGCAGAGTTATTTTAGGAACATGTCTCATAAATTTGCATTGTGATATACCAGCTTTTGAAGACAGAGAGAAGGGCAAGAGCTTATTGATTGTAGAGAAGGCATGCTTCACAATTCATAATGATGATGGATTGTGTTTCAACTAAACAGTTACTAGATCCTTATAGTGATGATTGTTAATTGCATGGAATAGGATATAATGGAATCTAATTCATTTATGTTTTTAAAGTTCGGTTCATATGTTGATGAGGATCAAAAAAAGTTCACTGAAAAATCCTACTAACTAGCAGGAATGGGAATTGAATTTTAAAAAAATTTCTTTTTTGCTCCACAAATTTGATGAAATTGGAAATCTTGGAATCATATATTTATCCCCATTCTTGTATTCTTACAAAGCTAAAATCAAATAAATTACAAATTGGATTCCATTAAATTGACCAAACTAGCTGAATTACTTTACTGTAAGTAAAACCATTTTCCTAACTGATAATTTACTTTACAGGTGAGGCTAATGGTTCCTTGTGATTTAAGTATTTGTAATTTCTTAGAGTTCTCGTATTTACACCAATTGGAAAAACTATCTTCTTCTCACTAGAATTGTAATTTTCATTTTTATATTTTGCTCCAGGTAGCTAATGGAATGATCCTAGAGAAAACATCATCTCCATTGGGTGTACTCCTTATTGTGTTTGAGTCCCGACCTGACGCTCTAGTCCAGGTAAATTTCTTGTCAGTTATTTTTCTCTTCCCTTGTATAATTTAACATAATGGTTCTCCTTGGATTTTTTCTTTTTTTCCAAAAAATGGTGTATATCAACAAGGCCAAGATACTTTCCCAGCTAGGTGGTGTTACAGGAAGACCGTATGTGTATGCAATCTTAGCTTCACATGCCTCCAATCCATGATCTCTTGATTATCAAGGGACTGAGCCTCAATTTCCCCTGATTTTGATTTACATTATGTCAATTACTATTGGATGTTTAAGGCAATGGAATGACCAAGAAACTTGTTTTTCTCAACACATCTTTTCTTCGAACAGTTTATTAACAGTGAGGGGTGATTGTATTCTTTGTGGAATTGGAGCTCAAAATAGTGTTTCCTCATAGAACCATGCCTTGCCCTCACTAGTAATCTTTGCATTTGGATAAGGGCATTGGTGCTCAAATTGATCATCACAGTCATGAGATTTTGATGACAATATTCTTGTATTCTCCTAATATTTTGTCACTTAAAATTACAGATAGCTTCATTAGCAATTCGGAGTGGGAATGGGCTAGTTATGAAAGGAGGGAAGGAGGCTAGGCGGTCAAATGCGATTCTCCACAGGGTTTTTACTTTTTTAACACTGATTAACTAGTTGCCACCTCCTTTAGGCCTTTATTTTTTTATCCCCAAATTGACTGGGGTAATCACTCTGCTTGTTGCTTTTTTAGGTCATCACTGATACCATTCCTGAGAGTGTTGGTAGAGGACTTATTGGTCTTGTAACTTCGAGGGAGGAGATACCAGATTTACTTAAGGTGATCAGATTTCCCATATTGGTAATTTGCAGCCTTATATTTTTAGTGTTTTGGTGGTGATAAAAACAAACTTTTCTTTTTGTGCATGTACAAGCTTGATGATGTTATTGATCTTGTAATTCCCCGAGGGAGTAACAAGTTGGTTTCTCAAATTAAGGAATCAACCAAAATTCCAGTTCTTGGCCATGCTGGTAAGAATGATTTTGGAGATTAAATTGCATTTTACAAATCAATATGACTATTTGTTTTTCTCTTCGAGGGAGAGCAACTTGCCTACTGAATGATAGAATTGCGAACTTTATGGGCAGATGGAATATGCCATATTTACGTTGACAAGTCTGCAAACATGGAGATGGCAAAGAGTGTTGTCCTGGATGCCAAAACGGATTATCCAGCAGCTTGTAATGCAATGGTGAACATCATAGCTCTACTTTTTGCATATTCTCCAGTAGTCCTGATCATTGAGTGGGTTGGCCCATATAGAAAACTTGCCCAGACACAGTGGGCCCAGCACGAGCTGGAGCTTTCCAATGATTAAGTCTATCGTCATATTTAAATTGCATTCTAGAATAGATCCAGCTAGTTAAGACTTTCTTGCCTTCTCCGTAGTTTTCTGGTTCTGAAACCACTCTTTCGACTTGCGATCTTCAGGAAACCCTTCTTGTTCATAAGGATTTGGCAGAGGATGGTGGACTTCATGAGATTGTCGTTGGCCTCCGTTTAGAAGGTATTACCTGGTCTTCTGTAAAAGAAGAAGAATATTTAGCATGGTTTCATGTTTTTTTAGGGTCACTAGCATTATCGTAGCCTGCCTTGTTAATTTGGAGTTATCTTTTGAATGATCCTCTTTATAAGTAATTTCTTCTTATTGGTTTCTTTAAATCAAATCGTTAGGCAATAATGACTTCTAGACAAGGATGCATTGATCTTGTTTAGCAGAGAATTTTTCTGCTATTGCTGTTGACATCAGTGGCACCAACATAGGCTCATCACATCAATATATCTCTATACTTGAATAAGAATTGGCTTCTTGATGCAGGTGTTACTTTATATGGTGGACCACGAGCAAGTTCTATGCTCAATATTCCAGAGGCCCATTCACTCCATCATGAGTACAATTCCATGGCTTGCACCATTGAAATTGTGGACGATGTAAATGGGGCCATCGATCATATTCATCAACATGGAAGGTGCTTAGCTTTTTAAATTTTTATCTGGGTTCTTTATTGGCCATAAAAGAAGAAGAAATATTCATCTAAATTCTCATCTCATTTTATTTCAGTGCACATACTGACTGTATTATAGCAGAAGACAGTGAAGTTGCAGGAATCTTTTTACGCCAAGTTGACAGGTAGGGACATATTCATCAAAGAACTCTCTACAAATAATTAGAGTCCAATTTAGCAAACCAAACCACCACCCCGTATGCACCCCACCCCACCCCCCCGTTTTCTGTCCCCGCCCCCCAAAAAAAAAAAAAAAAAAAAAATAACGATAGTTTTGCTGATAGGATAGAGAGGACTGAAGACGACTTCTATTGAAGAAATAGTAGTTACAAACCTAATTTGACACAATAAGAGCTAAAGAATTCATCCCATAGCTAAAGCTCCTGATCTCCACAGCTCATGGCTCCTATTAGTTTCACTCAAAGAAATGGAACTGAATCAATGTAGCTAACTCTACTTTTATACTACTAATGCCGCCAGATCACTTTCCACAGGGCAATAATCTATTGAACTACTACTGTTTAATTCTACTATTTGACTTATAATACTATTTATATTGGCTGGTTATCTAGTAATTCCAATCTTGCTCCATTTGACGTGCTATTTTTACTCTGGAAGTGAGTTGTCCTAGATAATGCACAAGAAGTTATTAAAATTGGCCATGTCCTTGTATTTTATCCACATAAGGGAGAATCACCATGTCCAGCAATAGTCCATCTTCCTTGATGAAATTCACCAAAAACTACTACTAACTCTCCTTCATTCTTTACTGAGATTACCTCCAGCTCCTCCAAAATGAACTGCTTGTGGAAGAGTATCTGGAGCATGATCTCAAATCCTCCTTCAAATATCATATCTCAATCCATGAAAAGTGCCCTTGTAATTGTGTTATTTGTAATGGTGACACTTGAGCCAAAAGAAATTTGACTTCATGTAATCTTCAGCTCTTAGTGTGAACTGCTCCCAAGTGAGATTTGCATACCTTCATCAAAGCACATTGAACCAAGAATCAGCATTACCCTCCATACAAATGAAAACCAAGTATACCTTCATATCCGGTGCCATTCCATTCACTTGAGAGTTCCCTGCTCTTGCTATTGACCTCATTGGATTGGATGCATCAAATGAAGGGCTTCTGTGCGCTTGGGCTGCAATATCCAAACAATCTGCCTATCGCTCCGTTCTTCCTTGTTCCAAAGTACCCTCTCCATCATTTTCTTTGAATCCTAAATGATTGACTTGCTCAGCCATTACTGACATAGCCGATCCATCTCTACCAATTGTGCTTGATATCCATTTTGCACTTTCTTCACTTACATTGCTGGTGAGAGCCTTCTAAAGCAAATCAACTTGATTCTCCATGCAAGTCATTCTTCTCTCTTTCTTCTTTTGGATCTGCCAGTTTGTCTCCTCTCTCCAACAAGTATTCAGCAGGTCAGGCCACTTGACAGGATTGAAAAGATGGAGACTAATTGTACTAAAGAAATGGTTACAAACCCGAATTAGGGCTAAAGGACTCACAAAGAAGAGCTAATGCTGTAGTAAAACATTGTTGTTCTCTACAAAATTGCCATTTTCAGTGCAATGCTTTGTTTTTTCATTTTGCAGTGCTGCTGTTTTCCACAATGCAAGCCCAAGATTTTGTGATGGGGCTCGGTTTGGACTAGGTGCAGAGGTATGATTTCCACCAGCTGCATATCTTTATATATATCCGGTACTATGATTCTAATTGTGTTGCTGTCATAAATCATTAGGTCGGCATAAGTACGAGTAGAATTCATGCTCGTGGCCCGGTAGGCGTTGAGGGTTTATTGACGACAAGATGGTATAGATCATTCTTCAACTTTTCCAGAAACAAGTGGCTGCTATATATAGCAAATAAAATTTCTTACTTCCATACATATACCTTCAACAGTTAGTTTACTTTTATCGGTTATGTTGGGTGCAGGATACTTCGAGGCAGTGGACAGATTGTTAAAGGTGATAAAGGAGTAGTTTACACTCACAAGGAGCTTCCAGTAGCTTAATATCTCGCCAGCTCACAGCTAATATGTCCAGTTTGTAATCTTATTATTTATTTTAGCATCTCAAGTCTGTCTTGGGCCGTTTATCCTTACTATGAGGAACTTCAGCCAGTGAGGATTGGAGAGTTAGAATAAGGGTTGATGGCCCATTCTTACTGGCTTCAACCTGGAGGTGAGAATCCATTATTTGTAGCAATTATGCGATAATAATTATGGTGATTATTAGTGTTCTAGAGCGGTCAAGTTCTTTCCCTTTGATATCTAATAGGGTTTAGTCTCCATCCTTACTTTTCTAGAATAGGCACCCCATCAATGTCTTTGTAAGCTTGTTTGTTCAATGCATTCTGGAAATTCAATGAAATAAACCGAGTTCTCCAAAGCCACCTATCTATTTAGTTTTCTTATATTTAACTTAAGTTGTTTTTCACCTCCTCCTCCTCCTCCTCGTTTGTTTGTTTGTTTGTTTTTTTTTTTTTTTTTTTTGGTTTGTCTCTGTGTGTGTGCGTGTGTGTGTGTGTGTGGAGATTGGATTGGTATCTGGTGTTTACTCAAAGTTTGATCGACCAGGGATCAAATGAATTCTGGAATTTATTGTGTTTATTCCATATATTTGCAACTAGCAGATAATACGCAAAAACATTCCTGAGCAATGTGACATAACCTGTCTAGGGTCCTGCTTGATCCTACTTAAGCATACTAGTGAAGACTTTATTGTGAAGCTTTTGTCAATTCTTTGAGCTTATTTTAGAAGAGCAAGAGGCACCGGCCTTGGGTGAGTTGAGGGGGATAGCATAATTGAATGTGTGTTATGTAAACCAGTTAAACACGATTGTTCTAGGAGGGACAGGCCAGTCTCTGATCATAGAGAAAGCTATCCCTGGGATATTTGATTGCGCAAGTCCATTCAGAGGACGGGATGAGTGGAATGACGAGTAGTGGCTCTCGATAAAACAAAAAAGAAAAGTAGTCCCAAGATCTTAGTTAAAGTAACTATCTGTATATTAAAGGAACTCTCAGCTAACATAGCGATTCCTTCTTGTAAACATTATACCATAGAGAAGACTCCTAACTTTGGGAGCTGGATGGGTGAGATAAATTCAGCAATGGCCAGCGGCCTGTGGCCGGTGAAGAACACAATCAAAACAGGAGCTCAGGCATTCTTATACTACATCCAGAGAGGGAAAAATAAAAAATAAAAGTTAAAAAATAAAAAAGATAAAATGAGAGAGAGAGAGGCTAACGGGGAAGAAGACCGGATGACATAAGGGGAGCGAACCAAAAGAATAAGTTTAGTGGACCAAATCATTCTTTGTTACCTTCTCCCTTGCTCTCTCTAAGGCTTGGGAGTAGCATAAAGAAATAAGTTATACTAATGTTGTAGCAGATGTGTAAGAGCATAAATCTAAATGACGATTCTATCTGCGGTACTTCATTGGACTGTGGAGATAAAGATCTATTTATGTTAATACCGTTATTTATATCTAGAAGGTAGTATGTTTCCGAAGGAGCTTGTACAGATTGAAAAGAGTTTTTGATTGATTAAAATAGAAGTATCTACTTCAACACACATGTCCTCTGGCATGAGGCATGCATATCATAAAGATGACACTAGTCAATATTCCTAAAATGGTTTTGATTGATTAGAAAGAAGAAAGAAGAATCTGCTTCAACCAAATGCCTTTAAGCATGGGTCATCATAACATGAAGATTACACTAGTCCATACTCATGTCATCTTCCAAAAACTGAAAATGCCACCGAATAATTCCAGATCACCATAATCAACCAGTTGCAACTTTCTTTTGCAGGGAATGTGGACTAATTAATTATCCATAGCGAACTTCAGTATTACTATTAATCAAAGTTAATCACACCACTCATTTCCACTTAGAAAAACATAGAGGCTGAACTATTCTTGACCGGTTGGATTGAGCTTAGAGTGGAGCAGGAAAGGGAAAGGAATGATTTGGAGGAAGAGTTCAATTTCCAAATTGATTAGATATATCCTCATCGGTCTATTTATCAAAATATTTAAATAAATAACTAGAAAATGACAAGAAAAAACTTTGATTTTGAGTATTTATACTCCATTTAGACTATACAAAAGAAAATATAAGATTTTTAGGAAAAATCAAAGGGTTGTTGAAATTATGAAATAAATTGATTAACTCTAAAATTAAAATTTGTTTTGCAACTTTTTGAATCAATATATTATTTTTTGAATTACTATATAATATCTGTCTCTTGCTTTCAACTCTAGAGTCCTTTTCTTTTCATTTAATTAGGTATTCGAATTTTTAGGTAAGTATTTACTATTCATATATGAATAATATGTGAATTTGAAGTAATCCAAATTGGATACTATGTTTGTAACGGAAGATTAATCGGTCTTTCTAATTAAATTATTGAAAAGAACTTTTTGAGTTAAAGTAGGTTAGTAGCAATTATCATAAATAAAAAATCAAAACTTTTTTTAGACAAGATATTAAAACCAATATATAATTAGTTTAATAAATCCTAAATGAAATTTTCTACAGGAAAAACAAAACAAAATAACAACCTAATAGTTAATACAAAGTTCTTTAAATATTTACATAATTCCATCGATCTCGCGATAAGCTATGATGTGATCCAACAAAATGTTTTTTTTTTTTTTGCTTAAAATTCATAAAATAAATGATAAATCAATGAAATTGGAAATAAATAAATTAGTATTAGTAAAAAAAAAAAATGAAAATACATACATACATATATATATATATATAATTGTTTCTGAGGAGGAATCCTTACGGTTCAGCTTACTTTGCTCACTCCATTGTGTAGAGAACTCAGGGAAAAGTTTTTAAAAAACAACTTTACCCTTGAAATAGTTAGATACAACTTAAAAAGAAAGCTTTAATGTGAATGGAAGTAATTTAACATGTAAATAACTTTCTTATCGTCTAGAAACTCTCCTTTCCCCTCTCATTTCCTGAATGGGGGAAGCTGGTCTTCTGCTGTCAATATATCCCTATGGTATCATCCTACACAATACCTAATTGGGAAGAAAGAAGAGGCATTTTGAGCCAAGTCTAAGCCCCACTACACCAAAGGAGGCCACGCAATTCTAGAAGGAAAATAACGCAAATGAACAATCAATAATCAAAGTTAAAAAAGGAATTTCAACAAGAACATTCTAGACAGCTTATAAAATGAAAAGTTCTCCGAGCATGTGCACAGGAATGAAGTGCGTGTGTGGTTCTCTTGCCCCACGAGCATTCGAAAACTAAAGTATATATTGTCTTAACATGCATTTTAGGTGAAAATATAATGGAAGTTCATTCCGCATACTTCTTAAATAAATGATGTTCCACTGAAGCAAATACATTGTGCTTGTGCATAAATGTCACTAGTTCTATTTGTTGAATATCGCACAAAATATGATGCTGCAAAACTGGTGAATGGCAAACTAGTGCCCCAGTACTATTGTTTACTCTATGCCTCCACAAACTTCTTCAGGTTTTTCAACCACATCAAGTACTCCCGGCTGTCCTTGTTGATCATATACTCATGCAAGAAATTGGTTGTGCTAGGCTTGATCCCTCTGATTTCCAAATACTTGTGGAAAGCCTTCTGCAAGTTCTCGTCCAAATCCCTATGATAGGAAAGAACAAATATCATAGATTTAGTGCAATGATAAAAATTACATAAAAAGGCACTCTCATCTTCAAGGGGAAGGGGCAAACAAAATCTAGCTACTCACTGGAAATCAGGTCCTTCATAGGCAAGTTGTTCATCAGATGTGTCCAGGCTCTTAACCACCAGGCTGTCGATTGAGATTTCATCAGGATAAGCAGTACATCCAAATTCCAGACATGGTCCACTTCCCTTGGAGACACTCACAACTAAAGGAATGCTAGACTGATGAGCTTGCTTGTTGTCATCATCTCCATCATCCTCTTCTCCAGTCACAAGATCGGGCATACTGACCTCCACCCTGATCTCTTCACCCTGATATTGTCTGGTCAGGGTAATAGTTTGAAAACCTGGCTGATCCTCAATTTCAAAAGGGAAGCCACTTGGGGGTTCTTCAACCTATTAAATTACAAGCATCATCTGAGAACACCACAGACAATAACAAACCACCAAACTCCAGTAAGGGAAAGCCGATTCACAGCCAGAACAGTACGACCATCAAAGCAAAACAAGAATGTTGATTTGTAAACTATATTGAGAAATAGCTACTGCAGCCAAAAGAATGCTGGGTAATGGCAAAAAACTGTCTTAAATTGCTTCATCGTGAACCCTTTTTTTGCTTTACAAAGCAATCCTTCATATGCTTGCCCTTCCAACAGGATGTCATAAATGCAAAGCATACAGATACTAACTCCTTACTCAACATTTGACATATTCTCTACAGCGTAAGAATGCAAAGCATAATGATAGGGACAAGCAAAATCTCAATATATTGTTTATACTAATTTCTCCTTTTTTTTCTTCTAAACAGCGAAAGCTTCCTCAACTACTCCATTAGTTGAAATATTCGAGCATATACTATGAAGTAATCAAATGGCATGCATTTACTACGCCATCCCCAAATGTTCCGGAGAAAACAATTGCGTTTACTATGCCATCAATGTAATCGTTCAACACCCAAAACACCACAATACTAAAATCACAAGTCTGGTACTTCACGCCATCCATTGAAAAGGTAATATTTAATCATAATACTTCTTTTTTCACGGCCAAAATGAATTATTATCTATACTATATTAAAACGAGACAGCTTTTTTTTTTTCTCTCATACATTTCGAAAAAGAGAACATGTATCATGAATGCCCCCCCCAAACAAAAGAAGGTAAACTAAGAAAAAATAATACATCCCGAAAGATAACACAACTTTATCTAACTAATTACCAGCCAGCAAAATAAACCAAAAGTAAGCACTCCCCATCACAATTCCCCCGAAAAACTCTCCATTTCACATCACCAAAAAACTGAAAAAAGGGGGGGAAAAAAAAAGAAAACATATCTTCAAAAAAAAAAAGAAACAGACATCGCGTTTCCGTACAGAGACAAGAACGCATTTTCATTTTCACTGAACATCTTCAACCCAATGAGGGAAAAGGAAAAAGAACTGACTTTATCACTATCAATTTCATCAAAAACAAAAGAATCAAAGAAAAAAGAAAAGAAAAATATCATAGCATATATTTCTTCCCCCAATAAAAATGAAGTTAGAAACAAACTCACGCGATCATGATCATCGCTTTCCTGAGCACACTGAATCTCGGATTCAAGAACCCGAAGTAGAGACTCATCGGAACTGGCTCTTGTCGTCGAGAAGAATTGAGAAGGTGCAAAACTAGTACCAGAAGGTTTGTTGGTGAAGACATTTGAGCGATTGATAGCTGTGAAGATCGCGGAAGAAGTACGAACTCTTTGATTTCTGAGAGCACGGAATGCAAGAGGAGCAAACGAAGATGCGGATTTGCGAAGAATAGAAGTGAATGCCATTTTCTTTAGTTGTATAGAGACAGAAAGAAAGAGAGACAGAGGGGGGCTAGGTTTTAGGGTTTAAGGGAAAGGAAGAAAGAGTGTTGGGGTTTAGGGTTTTGTCATTTCGGGAGGCGGGGGGTTTTTTAATGAGGTGGATTCGGTTTTGCATCTTCTCGGTTTAGACCGCATTGAGACCAGAAGAGTGTAGTTCTGGTTTTTATATACAATTCTAAGATTTAAAAAGAAAACAAACTAGTCTATTACTTGATTTAAAATAATATAAAAGAATAAAGTGGGATATATGGTATGATATTATAGATACAACAATATGTTATATACTACTAAATTCTCTTCATATGGTATAAGTTACATAAATTACGCATACCGTATATAATTCATATATAGTGTATAATATATGTATTAAATATAAGATATATCTTATGTCTCAAATGGGTAGAGTCGTAGCAATTTCATTATATAAACTAATTTATGATAAAAATTGATTTCACAACGACTATCATAAATATAGTCTATAGAAGGCGAACATAATTCAACCAACCTGAAGCATCCAGTACTGTACTTATTATAAGCATAATCTATGGTATTTCCTTCAAAATATTATATTTACAAGGAAACTCGTAGTACTTAACTTACATTTACATAGCTATTTTTACATCAAATGTTTACATTATTCAAAGAAAAGTTTCAAAATTTACAGGTTCTAACGCATATATGTATTGACTTCATTAGAAAACTAGTGGTCACCTAGGCAGATTAGTTAGTTTTCTTTAAAAAAAAAAATGACACCAAAAGTGATCCAGTTACAGCAAGCTTCATGTGTCTTCTCACCCTAACCCCTTGCTTATTAACTTCCGATTAGGTATAACGTTGCATCTTTATCCTTTAATTGGTACCTACAACATAATCTACAGGTATGTAAGCATAATTAGCTTAGTAAGCGGAACGGATATAGAAGAGTATCATATAAACACAAGCAAAGTTATTAATTATAATGAAATTCAATGCAATTAATCATATGCAACATTGCACAATGTTATTAGATCTATTGCGAGGTTAAAGAAATTACATCTGGTTTAACTTCGACTGTGGGTTTTTATGCAACTTGACTTAAATTAAACTAAACCTAGACTTATATAATGGAGAACATCCTCCTCTTAAGACGACCTTCAAACAATGACCTCTAATCTTACCATAACCTTCTCTCTTATCACTTAGTTCGACTAAAGGTAGGAAAAGGACAATTTCAGCTATCCTCATTGAAGGGGTTGGTATTTAGTTTAATACATCTAATCATTCTCTTAATAGATTGTTATGCATGTTTAGTTAGGTTAGTAATCGAATCTTGATTAGTTTTACTTAAAGGTAGACAAACAAAGATTAAACAAACCAGCAATACGAAATCATGCAAAGTAGCATGCTAAGGAGCTCAAACTCCATCATAAATCAAAATATCATATACACACATAGCATGCGTATAGATAACTAAGTTACAACCACAAATAAAGTACTCTTAAGCCTCCAGATACTTTGATATAGTATCCCAACAAGCTGTAAAGCTACGATCCCAGCTTACTTAGATGTAGCATCATGTTATCCCTTAAGCACGGTACGAGTCTTCATTAGTGATCCCTAAAAATTTAATATACAACTTTAGTTTTTAATCACCATATGGATTAAGAATTTATTCTTAATATTAGACATGTTTTTAATCTGAGTTAAGTGAGTTCTTTAACTATTAATTAAGTTTTAGTTAAGTAAGATAGGTTTTGACTCAGTTTCTTACTAAGGTTCTAACTTTCTGTTGTAAATTAGATTCTCATCTAAGAAGTTTTTGACTTGCATTTTGACTTTGGAAATGATATAAAGTCTTAATATAAACCACTTTCTGACCTCGAACCAATTTTTAGTATATTTACAATATTCAACATTAGGTTACATTCTGATCTAGTTTTTAATAGAGTTTCTAACTTTGTTGCTACTTCTACATTTAACAACTTTACATATAATTCAACTCATCCTGAGTTCCAAACTTTAATAACTTATGTAAACAGCGAGTAACAACTCAAAACTATAATCATTTGTGCGCTTCTCATGATACCTTCCATTTAGTTTCATATTCATTAGAACTTTTAGAATTGAGTCCTTAAACGACTAAATGCCTATTTAAACTTAAAAATCATCATCCTAAAATTTATAATAACCTACTTTTAATTGCTGCATGTGGATAAATATGGGTTGTAATATGATTTTGTAAAGAGTTCATCAAGTTTCTTTAGTAAAACAATACCACTAGTACATTGTTTTTGCAAAAATGGAATTTTTCCAAAAATTCGACAATTCAATTTTAAAAATCTAACTACATAGCATCAAAATATAACCTTTTAGGAGTATACTCATAAAATTTCAAGTCACATTGGATAGTTTTTCGAAAATGCGATAGAAAATCAATGCATAGGACATTTTTCTTAAGGATACTATATTAGCACTCAAAATTTTGAAAATCTGATTTGAAATTTAAATTCCTCATGCAAAAATAGTTTGGAAACCAAGTTTCAAAATTTTTAGAGGTCATTTGATATTTTTCCCAATTTTTAGTTAAAAATAAGGCAAAGCGACAACTCATCGGAACTTGGACCTCCAACCACCATGGGGCAGAGGAGGCCTATTGATTGGATTAGGCACTGATGCTCCTTTAGGTGATGACCCTATTCTGCTTCTAGCTAATGGTTTTCTTAAGGTATCCTTCAACCCTCCTATTTTACATTATTTCTCTTTCAAATTTACTTCCTTAATTCTTCTCTCTCAAATTCTCTCCTAATAATTTCTATACTACCTAAGAAACCAAAATTTTAGTAAGAAAAATCTTGGCATTTTTATAAGGTGATTTAGTAAGGTTTTTGGAATTTTATCCTCCTTGTACATGTATTTTTTACACATATTTTTAACATTCATACGTACCTTTCTACACTCCAAGCAAATTCCAATTGTTTCCTTAATTTGCCATGCAGTAAGGAGATTTCTCGATTTGTTTTTGCATTTTTTAATAATTTTTCCTATAATTTATTTATTTATTTAGTGAATTTTACACATTTTCAAATATTTTTAATAATTACTATTATACCCCAAAGTCGTAGAGTTATAACAGTCCCGTTATATAAACCAATCTACAATAATAGCTAATCTCACAGTTCCTATCATAAATATAATTTATATGAGGCATCTACAACTCTTAGCTTTGAAGTAAACAGTCAATTAAACTTAATGCTAAAATTTACATAAAAAGCTAGAATCGTTAAGTTATATATACATAATTACATTCATATTGTTTGATAATCCCAAGAAAGCATACATGCTACAACAGTCTATTAATTAACATATCAAATACCAGTTCATAAACCTAAAAGTACTAACAAAACACCATAGGACTTGATCATACAACCGGTAGATTCTCATTCTCCCATAGTGCTTTAAAAAGAAACTAACGTTAGGATAATTATACTACGGCATATTAGTTAGTGTTTGGAAGAAAATTTATAAAGATATGAGCAACTAACAGCTTAGTAAGTTAAGATGGAGACTTAAGAATACATAACAAACATAAATATGGTTTTTAAACAATTAATTATATGCAATGCAATAAGCAAATGCTATTATACATCGTGGTCCGGTCCATTGTGAAATTAGAGTAATTTCACCTACTTTAATCCAAGTTGAGAAGTTTTCATGGTTATACAACAGCTCATAACCAAACCTAGATTTGTACAATGGAGGCAACACTCTCACTATGACTATTTTTTGAACTATTGACCTTATCCTTACCATGACCTCTTTTCCTATCACTTAATTTGGCTAAGGATGAAGAAAAAGGTCATTATATTATCCAACGTTATCTTTTTCGAAATTATCGATGTTTAGTTGGAGAATCCTAATAGTCCCCTAATGAACTGCAATGCATGTCTAATTAAGGTATTTAGGTTAATTATAATTAGGTTCAATTCAGGGTGACCATATAATTTCATACTACTCAATTCACAATATATCACCCACACATCACTATTCAACCAGTAATTAGAGATACGTAAGCACATGCATGTGTTATAGACCTCCAAAAATGGGTCATTCCCAAAAGGTTCCTAAAGCTTAAGCCTACTAGAGGCTTTTAGAAGATAAAAAGTTCCAGAAGATTTCAGAGAAGTTCAGAATCTTGTATAGTAATAGGTAGGGTAAGTAAATGTAGTAATTGGGAATCAATTGTAACCGTTAGATCGAATTGATCCTAACCATTAATTTGTAAAGGTTTTTTGTATATATAGGGATGTTCCCCTCAAATGTAAGATACTAGTCATTTGAGTGAATATAACATATCTTTAGAGTTTCTCTCTTTACTTTCTCTTTCTAAATTTTGTGAGTGTGCTATAAGCTGACTTAACTTTCCTTAGCATGGTTAAGAACACTAAGTGTCGTACGAGATCAAGTGATGGAATCCGCCCATGATAAATAGTATCAGAGTTGAGAAGGGGACTACTTGTAGAGAAAATGTCATTCGGAAGAGACAACAATACTTCAATGGTCGATGAATTGGCTGACCATGATGATTGCCATATTACCAAGCAAAGGGCTAGGTCCCGAGACTTGCTAAACTCCCTCCTTAATAGGATGGATAGGGTAGAGTTGAGTATTGCTGAGGTTAAGGAAAAATTTGATGAGTTTCAAGGCAGTCTCGAGGAGATAGAAGAAGAACTTCAAGGCGAATTGCAAGGAGCACTGAATCAGGTAGTAGAGGAGCTTAAGCAATGTGGAAATGTTATTGAAGAGAAGTGTGAAGCTTTCGAAGCCTGAGTCATGGCTTTAGAAACTAAGGAAGAGGCTTATGAAGCTAAGATTGATGCAGTGGTAGTAGCTATGCTCCAAGAGATTGAAGATCTCAAGATTTAATGGACGGCTTATCGAATTGCTATTGCAAATGGAGTAACCGTCCAGACAAGTCATAGGGTCGATGTTCCCAAGCTAGAACATTTCAACGGAACGCGATCTGCTTGAAAAGTAGACAACTTCTTATGGGGAGTAGAACAATACTTCAATTATGTAAGAATATTAGATAATGCTGGAAAGGTACGTATTACTGCCATGTATTTAAAAGACTCTGCTATGGTATAGTGGCGCAGGAAGGTAGTTGATATCAACACATGGGATAACTTTGTACAAGAGTTGAAGGGTCAATTCTCCCCTTAAAATGCTGCTAAGAAAGCAAAGATGAAACTGCGTCACCTAACCCATAAGGGTGACATAAGGCAATATGTAAAGAAATTCTCAGAATTGATGTTGGAGATCCTAAACCTTAACTAAGAAAATGCTTTGGTAATGTTTATAGATGACTTAAAGCCTTGGGCCAAATTAGAACTAAAGCGAATGGGAATGGAAGACATCTCCAGGGTAATAGCAGTTGTTGAAGGCCTATTAGAATTTCGAAAGACAGATCCTAAGACCTTAAGGGGAAGATGGAAAGGTGTAACTAAGAAGGAGAAGAGTGGGAGTTCTTCCAAGGGGAAAGCTAAGACGAAGGAAAAAGATAACAATCAGGGTAAAACTCATGTAAGGAGCGATGGGGAGCGATGAAAACCCCGTGAATTGAAATGTTATTTTTGCAATGGTCCCCATTATACCAGGAGTGTCCGAAGAAAGAGAGATTAGCAACCCTAATAGCAAGTGAGAGTTCAGATGAAGGGGATGAGGCTTAGTTAGGGTTGGTTCGACTACTTAGTGCCATAAAATCTCAAGTTAACGAAAGAAAAAAAAGATTAATGTATACCAAAGTATCAGTAGCAGTTAAGAAACTTAATGCCGTCGTAGACACAGGAGCATCCCATCTTTTCATTTCCGATATAGTAGTAAAGAAGTTAGGGTTAAAAGTGGAGGAGATCAAAACATGGCTCAAAACAGTTAACTCAAAAGAAGTTCCCACTATCGGAGTAGCTAGAGGGATAGAGCTCTATATTAGGGGTTAGCAAGGAAAGAAGATGGTTGAAGTAGTGCTAATGGATGATTTTGAGTTTGTGATTGGGATAGATTTCTTAGATCGCATGGATACACTTATCGTACTATGGGCTAACTGCATTTGTGTACTTGATCACAACTCACAATGTGTAGTCCCTATCATAAGAAAGGTAGGCCAAGCCAACAAATTCTTATCGGCTATGCAATTGGCAAAAGGCCTCAAGAAGAATGAAGTCACTTACTTCGCAACCTTAAAAGTCAAGGAAGAGACTATTGGTTGAGAAAGCGTTCCAGAAGATGAAAAGTTCCAAAAGACTCCAGAGAAGTCTAAAATCTTGTATAGTAGTAGGTGAGGTAGGTGAATGTGGTAGTTAGGAATTAATTGTAACCGTTAGATCGAATTGATCATAACCATTAATTTGTAAAGGCTTTTTGTATATATAGGGGTATTCCTCTCAAATGTAAGAGACCAGTTATTTGAGTAAATATAACATATCTTCAGCGTTTCTCTCTCTAGTTTTTTTCTCTAAACTTTATAAGTGCTCTACAAGTTAACTTAACCTTCCTTAATATGGTCAGGAGCGCTAAGTGCCGTACAGGATCGAGTAATGGAATCCGTCCATGACACACGTATTACTATTTGCAAGTACAATCGTATACAATTCTAAGCCTCCGAGTACTTTAATATAGTACTTCAAAATACAATAAAGTATTGAACTCAACTTACCTGAAATCCTCAGTTAACTCACTCGAATGGTTATAGGTTACCCGTTTTCGCGTATCTTATAATATAAATATTCTTTTAGTATTTATATCCTTATGATATATAAACTTTATATCATGATTTAACTCAATTTTCCATATATATATTATTTATTTATTATCGATTCATTTTAGGTTAGTTTTGGAATCGGTTTCCGAATCCGATTCCAATTCAGTTTCTACTACGGATATTATATATATATATCCTAAGAATGCATTCCGAACCATAATAATTATCCTAATTTAAGTTTCCTACTAGATTTGTTACATAATTCGATAATTATTATATTGTCAATTTTATTATAATATTTTATATTTATTACAATTTCAATTCCACATATTATTAAAATTACATATTCACTATATATTACACCTAATAATTAGATTTAATAATCCAAATGCTACGATTACCATATCACATCAAAAATTAACATCCTAAAATACCTAATTACACACTAAATCAATAATTATCTATTTAATTACCTAATTAGCCCAAAATTACCTATTTATACATCATTTTAAGGCTCAAAAATCATCTAAAAATTTCAAAAATTATATTCTAAAAAATCCCTTCTTAGCATTGTTCTACATCATTTAAATAGTATACACAAAAATTTTGAGCTTAAAACTATACTTTTAAAATCATTTATTTCTAAATCGAATACAACTTAAGTTTGTGGGATTTCTTAAGGACAGTCTATTTCCAGATATAAATTCATCAAAATAAAAATTTTTCCTAAATCTACATATATAAAAACCTTAGAATACTAAATTTTATAATTTTCTAAGTATATTTAATATTTTAAAAAAATTAAACAAAATCGGATTGAAATTGGACTTACCCTTCCGATCAGCTTCTAGCCATTAGCGGTGGCTACAAGTGTGTCAGTAGCCTTGGGTGGTTGGGGTGTGGTGTGGTGGTGGTGGCCTTTTGTTTCCAGTTTATTGTTGGTCGTGGATTTGTTTTCTAAGCCTTAAATGCATACAATTTTTGCCATTTTATGAAAAAAAAAACCCTAACTCTCCCTTTTTGATTTCTCTCTAATTTTTTTGAATTCCAAATAGATCAAAATGAGTTCCAAATGGGTTTAGGGTATTTATAGAGTTCTCCTAGATTTTTTTCTTTCAATTTTGATTGACATTTAGCCTTATCCCTTCTTTTTTGGCTTTCTAGTTGCCTTAATTTGATTGAGTAATTTTTTCTTCTTAATCCCTAGTTTGCCATGACTTAATTCTAGATAAATCTACACTTTTCCTTTATTTTTTTCCTTGATTTTTTTTGTAATTTTCTTTAATTATTTGGTATTAATTTAATATATTTTGAGTATTTTAAGTAATTTTATGTATTTTTACTTATACGTAAATACATATGGAGTATAAGTAAATACTCCTAAATATTATTTATATTATTTTATGATTTTTAGTGTACATATAATTTATCTGTAACGATTCATTAGTTATCGAAATTCATTTTATGTATTTTTAATAAATAACGAATAATTTGCTTATAATTTAATATTATATTATTATGAGATATAATATTATAAGGAAAATTATGAGATATATAATTTATATTAACTATATGACACATAAACAACAAAATAATACTAAAATTAGATTCATATAATTAAATTCAATTAATACTAATTTATTTATATATATATGTACATATAATTATTAATAATTATAAAATAATATTATCAAATTTATAAATTAATTTAGTACTCTCATAATAATTAGCATTTGGAAATTATCTCTAATCATGAGCTAGCAATTTTACGTAACTTGACATATCGATCAATAATTGTACCCAATTAGGGTTTTACTATTGTAAAAGTAAATTTTTACGTTTATAAGCTTAAGGTTTAAGTTTTAAGGTTTTTATCATATTCAAATTCAATTTCTAGTGTTTATATACATATAGGATTTAGGATTTTTATACGTGATTAAGGTTTTTCTCTTTAGAATAGTTTAAGGTTTATAAATTAAATAAATTTTTTAGTTTATCTGGCCTTGTCAACTCATAAAGTTACTTAGAACTTCTAAGTTTGGTTTAAGGTTCAGACTAATAATTTATGGGGTTGACAAGCACCCTCCAATTGCCAGTGGTTGAAGCTTCTATCGCTAGTGAGCCTAATTTTTTAAAATTTGTAAAAATTATTAATTTTTGTCAAAAAATTTTAGAAAATTTTATTATGGCATTATTTTGAGGTACTTTCATGTAAAATTGTTATTTTATATTGCTCTTAAGAAACGGAACATCCGAAACTGAATTTTGCTTTGATTTTAGAAACCTCGAATAATGTAGTTTCTCTACCAAAATTTTTCTATAAATACCCTATATTATGTCTAAAATTGCTATGCAAAAAGTTTCACAAAAACTTATTATTTTATTTAGGTTAATTTTTCATTTATGAAAAACTAATAAATTGGAAATTACAAGAAATTTACTTTTTCCAACATATTTTGTTTAATCTAATCACCAAACATTATTTGAGTAAATAATTGTTACATACAACATGTTGACTTTGATTTTAAAGGGAAGTGTTGAATGTGGGCTTTTTGAAGCTAAATTCGATGATTTTCACTTAAAATTACAAGTGTCAATCTTTGTTAAGTAAGTAAATTAGCTATTTTTGGTTAAAAAAAATCTAAATAATCAGTAGTAAATACATTGTATAAGCTACTATACATGCTTAGTTTTTGTCATAAAACTATATTTTCCAAGCTAAATTTATGAAATTTAAGTGTTTTGGTTGATCGGATGAGGAAACCACCTTGATTAATGAAGTTTGAGATCATATGTGTTTGTATAGAATGATTTCCGAACATTGCAAGTTGTTAGGATTGAAGTCGTGATTTCATTAAATCTAATTAAAGTGAAAGGAAGTATGAGTTATGGAGTTTTGGCAATTCAGAGTAAATTTGGTAGTTGTAGAAAGTCCTACAGAAGCTTTCTTGATTAAGCCAACCTCAAAGCATCAAGATAGAAACTTCAGTAGAAGGTTCACCAAAGTATAACTAAACCTTAAGTCATGTAGAAAATCACCTAGGCATAAAGTGTAAATGAAGATTCTTTTGTAGAAGGTTGGGTAGAAGGTACCAAGACCCTAGGATACTCTTATAGAAGGTTAAGTAGAAGGTTTCTCTAACCTATAAGAAGAAATAAAAACTTAATACTCACAACAAATATCTAATTAACAGTTAAAGAATGTTAAGACTAATTGAAAGTATAATGTGTAAGCTACCTTTATAATGAATTATATAATACTAAAATTTGATTTGTAATATAGGGGTTACTGAAGAAGGAGGAGCTAACATCTCATAACCGTAAGAGCAACAGTAAATCCAAGTAAGTGGGATCAGTGTTTAATAGCATGTTAGAGTATTGTGTCATAAGTACATAGAAGCTAAAGCGTATGATTTTTATGCTTGTAGAGTAGTTGTTTATACATGTGTAGCGTATGTAATTGGAATCTGTTGTGCTAATATGCTAGCTCTGTTACTTGAGTTGGTTGCCTTGCGATGTTTTGTTTGGTATATGAATGTCTAAAAATATTTGATCACCTTATAAATGAACTAACTTGAACTCAAGATAAATCTTAACCTAACATACATTGTAACCCACTAGAAGAACCATCGGGATTATCCAACCAAACACCAACCCTTTGATGAGGTAGTGGAAATTAGCCTTTCCCCACCTTAAGGCTCAATTAAGTAACAGGAGAGGAGGTCAAGGTAAGGTTGGAGGTGTTGGTTCAAAGAAGTTTGAAGAGGAGCAAGCTCTATTACATAAGCCTAGGTTTGGTTGAGATCTGCTTGAGGGCAAGTCTCCATAGCGTTAAAACTCTTCAACCCAGTTTAGAGTGGGCGTTAATTTTCATAACTTCATAACGAACAGGACAATGTTGTGTGGATCACATATGTTTGGTTGCATTGCATATAACTAACTAATTGATAACTGTACTTGTTGTTTTGTCATGTACATTTCTTTCTCTGTTGTAGTTGTTTACTCACATCCCTATAGATTGTTTTGCAGGTACCCAGTAGATATGTAGTATTGCTTTTATCTTCGGGTTAGTTGTGTTTTGAGGGCTAAGAGTGTAAAGGAATGAAGATGAATCTAGATCTTTTTTAGTCTTTCATGCATTTTTCTTTTGGGTTGAATTGGTTAGGCTACTTAGGTGACCTAAAGAGATTCCTAACTTAAGCTGTAATTATCTATTTTAGACTACTTATATACGTATGAAGAAAACAACTTTCTATAAATAATTAGCTATGTTACTCTTGATGTAAGCTTTTTGTGTAAATTTTTCTATATAAATGACTTAACGACTTTTACTAAAATTTACCTATTATGTTTAAATTGTAATAAGCTAGACTCTTCTAAACCTTTTAGTCGTATACGCCTTGCATAAACCTATCTACAATAGCAGCTTAGCAGCTAGCTTCTATCTTAGGTTCATTAACGTACGGGACTGCTGTGATTCTACTATTCTGAGGGTGACATCATACTCGATATCTTTGTTGATATATAATACAATTTGTTATATCTAACATAAAATAATAATAATGATGATGATGATAAATGTTGCATATTTTGTTTTTATGTGACATAAACTTAAATTATGCACATTATATATGTGATTTATATACAATATATATTAGATGCACAATATCTTTGATATCATTACATACATGTCTTGTATTTTATGTATTATACATATACCAAATATATATTTTATTTATGGTATACTACATATTTAGTATGATCTTTATGACATTTTACATGTCCTTTATTATTATGAATAGGTTATATATTAATATACAATATATACATATATATGCCATAAACATTTATGAAACAAAACCTTTAAAGATAAAGCTATAAATTTAATAATTAAAATTGTCTTAATTTTTGAAATATTTGAAGACATCATCATGATGTTGTCCTTTTATTTTTCTTAATTTGAACTATTAATTATATGTGATAACATTTTATGAAATAATTTTAAGAAATTTTAGAGAACGTAACTTTAAATAATCCAACGAATCTTAAATACATATATACACTAGAGCAATGTGCTCTATATATATGCCATTTGATATTATCAAATGCATAGTGTTTTTTATATAGGAGGTTGTAGTAAAATTACTTATTTAGTCTAGCTCTGATTTTGAAGTATATTATAAAATGCATGGTTTGAATACATAGTTTTAGTTTTACTAGTAGATGTGTACCCGCTCTATGTGTGCTAAAATGAAGCTGAATTATTAGATTATTCTCTTTTTAAAAAAAAGATAAAAACTTAAGACAAACACTTGTTAAATAAAATGGGAAGGGAAATGTTGTTATATTATAAGTCAATTACAATTCTAAATTTAAAAATAGAAAATAGTAGTTATTGAATGATCATGTTTGAGGGGAAACGGCATTAGTGAGAAGAATACAGATTAGCTTATTGATCACTTATAAATTAAAACTATAAGATACCAAATTTTGGTAGTTATGATAGTTAAAAGGGAAGTTTCACTTTAATAATATAGATAAAATAGAAAGGTTTGCAAAAGTTGCACAAAGAAGTAGTTGTAATAAGATACTTACTATTTTTGTCAAGATTATATAAACTTGAGTATGGATCCAATTGGGATGAGTTCAAAATGGGATTTGTAAAACTCGAACCCACTTCAGCACCTTAAAAAGATTCCCAAAACCCTTAAAACCTTACAAAGTTTCTTATTATATACTCATGACTCTCCTAGATATGGAGTTGAGATTCTCAAAATTTGCCCCATCATAACCTATTAATGTTTTGACTATTCTTTCTTTTTCCCTCTCCTATAAATATGTCAAACTTGAAATTTTGAAATTTAAAAAGGGGAGAAATAAAAAAAAAAAATATTAGAGGATTTTGTGACTTCATATGGCTTATTGTTGACTAATGCTTATGAGGACATTTTAATTAATTGGAAAATTAGAAACTCTCCCCCTTAATAAAAGAGACTAACTTTAACTCTATCCTTAATACACGATTACCTTTTTTTCTAACCCTAGTAGAAAACTCTTTAGTTGCTTTTGATCTTGGAGTCTAAAATTCAGATCTTTGAATGTTTAAGTGCTAAAGATTGAAGGGAAGTGTCAGATTTGCAAAGGGAACGTGATTTTTAGGTAAGTTTTTCTTGTATAATGAAAAGAAATTTGTTTTCTTTCAACAACTGATGAAAAACCTTATAAGATTTGTGTCTTGCAACGTTGAGAAGGCAATAATTCGTGTTTTGAATGCTATTGTATTAGGGAAACAAGTAAGTATTCTAAATCTCTTGTTTTGTTTCGATTTTGTGAGGAATAAATAAAGTAGGGTTATTTTTAGTGACAAAAAAGGGTTGTAAAAGTTTGGTTTTTGGTGTTAAGGAGAGGGCTAATGGACTATTGGAGCATGGGATGTCGTTAAAAGTGTTAAGGGTGGTGTTTGGAAGGCGAATTCGATTAGAGGGTATTGAGCCTTATTTCAGTTTTCTTTAATTTAATCTATATTAAGCCCAGTCTACTCAATATAAATTACTTGACATTAAATTAAGCAAAAACATTTTTCTCTTAAAAAATATTTAAAAAGAAATCAAAGTTACCAACCAGTTAAACTGGTAAAAAATGAAATTAGGATTTTTGGGTGGAAAAACCCTAATTTAGCCACTAATCTGCCAATTCTCTAAAAAAAATAACTTTAGAAAATTAACTAGAAAAACTAAGTTTTAGGACTAACATATTAAAACTAAGTCACCATGTAAAAATAAAAAAATTAATGGGCTTTATTTCTTCATAATTTTTCTAAAAATACTAAAATATATACAGATATACAAAAATGTGACCAAAATGATTTTTTTATTACGAATTTTTAAGTATTTTATATATGATTGCCTCACAGATGTCTACGTACCGGCTGGTTAGGATCAAATCAATGTAGTTCATTTTTTTTAGAAAAAATTTATTGGGTTGATTCTTTTTAATTTGAAAATTGAGTCAAGTATATGTTTTTAACCAATTTATTTTTATTAAGAAAAATCCTATAAAAAACCTAATTTTTATTCCTAATTAAAAAAAAAACTAAAGACTTAATTTTTAAAAAGACTCTAAGTTTTTTTTTTTATTTTTGGAAAAATTATTATGTGACAAAACTTCAAAAAAAAAATCCTAAAGCACTTTAATGAGAAAAAAAAATAAATAAATGAAAGATGCAAGTTTTATAAGTTTTATGAATTATGCTAATATGCAATTATTATGGAAGACGTGTCATTTTATGAAAAAAATGCAATGACTATTGACAATATGCCTAACTATGAAAAAGATGTCTGAATTATAGATAAGACGTTTAAATCATGGAAAAGATGTCTAAACCATGAAAAAATAGCTTAACTATAGTTAAGACACCTAAACCATGGAAAAGAAATTTAAACCATAGAAAAGATCTTTAATTATGGAAAAGATGCTAATTGAAAATTTTTTATTTTATGAAAACTAAATAAGTGATAAAACGATTTTTTTATTCTTGAAAAATCCCTAAATACCTAAAAATACAATTTTTATGATAACTTACTAAAATATGCAATTTTCATGTTTTCATGTAAGTGTAAAATTTTAAAAAAAATGCAACATCTATGCAAAAATATATATTTTATTATTTAAAAAATGACAACATGTCAAAAATCAACTAATCAAAATTAACGCTAAGACCTAAAAAAAGAAAACCTTGTTAGTACTTATTTGATGTAAATAAACCATATATATTATGCAACTTTGTAAAAATTAATACTATATGTTAAAATTACAAAATATTAATGAAGTTAACAATGGCTAAAACAAAAAAAAAAAAAAAAACTAAATCTAAGTACCTGCATTAAAAAATAAAGTTAGTAAAAACAAATTTATAAAAAGAACTAACATTACTAAACTAATTAAAATAACTAAATAACTATGATAATAATAATCATAAAAAAAAAATAAAAGAGAATGGAATCAAAAACCATCTAACTGGTTAGGTTGGATTCGCTTATGCATGAGTCACTTGTTCGTGTTCATAGACAGTGCAAAGGTGTGTGATGTGAAGTGTAAGCATGTGTGTTGTGCTGATCGTGAAGTAGATGTGTAGGGTTATGTGTGTGTGCTCTGATCATGTGGCGTTGTGCTGGACTGTGAGTGTCAAGTAAGAGTGAGTATGTGTGTTAGTGTTTTATAGCCATGTGTAAGTGATGTGAGGGACTGTATAGGCGAGTGTGTATGTCAGGTGAAAGTGATGTATGTGTGTTAGGTGAGAGTGATTGTAGTGATGTTGTGCTATATATTAGGGATTATGAAAACGTATCTAAACTTTACTATTAACTTACTATTTATAAGCCACACAATCGAATTTTTTGAATCTATTTTGGAGGAAGATTTAAAGTTAACAAATCTAAGATACGATCATAAATCCCAAATATAAAAGATAAGATAATTCTCTATTTAGATTTATTCAAGATTCAATGAAACTCTATATTGATTTGTACTTTCTATCTTTTAGGCTCAATTTAGCCTAAAATACACACTAAACCATCTAATAAATTTTAAGTTTATTTAGCCTAATATAAATTATATAAAAATTCACTTTATATTAGATTAGATTAAAAAATATTTTAATGAAGTCCAATCCTTTAACGATTTAGAATTTATTAAATTGAACATGTACCATTATCCAATTCAACCTTAAACAACTCGACTCGACTTAACCCAATATGACTTGGCACTTTATTTTTTTATTTTTTCAATTTTAGTTTATTATTATTATTTTTTTAAATTTTTATTATTTATTATTTTTTTATTTTAAAACCTGGCCCAACAAAAATATTAAAATAAAAACGACAAAAACAAAGTGTCTACAGAGGGGACCATGGTAAAAAATCACGGACGTAGTGTCGAGTCTGAATTTTCGGTTTTCTGTAATTTAATTCGACTTCCCATTTTCCAATTAATACTAAACCTAAACTCATTTAATATTAATCATTGATTAAAGAAATTAGGAAATTCCAGTTTTTTATTTAGAAAAAAAAATTTTGGAGTAGCCACTCGACCGAAATCGGGAAAAAGAAAAGAAACCATAATCAATTTGGTAGATTGATTACGATTTAGCTATCGGTTTTTTATTTCAATTTAAATAAAAAACTAAAAGAGGGCTAATCTATTAAACTTTGATGAGTACCACTATTTATTTACCGAAATTAGATTTATTCTTCAAATTATAATATTTTTAATATTTTTTAAGAAAAAATAAAAACTAAAAGAAAAAAAGAATATAAGTTTCTATATATTTTATCGTCGCTCCAAAGGTGCCTACGTATCCGCTAACTGGGATTAGACGATCATAGTTCTTTTTGAAAACTTTTAATGCATTGGTTGATTTCAATTTTGAAAACCAGTTAAGTTTACATTTTAATTTATTCAGTTTATTCAAAAAAATCTAAAGGGGTTCTGACTCTTGAGTGTTTTTATTTTATAAATAAACTCTCAAAAAATCCTATTTTTTTAAAAGGGTATTTTATTAAAAAAAAAAACTTTCTATGTGATAAATCCTTAAACAAGACCAATTCCTAAAAAAAAAAAATTCTAATTCTAACAATTCCTAAACTAATAAATATATAGGTATATATTATGTGTGCTAACAGATAACATAAAACTAAACTTAATAATCTCTTATCTAATGTCTATATAGCTTTATATCTATATTACTACTAAACAATTATCTACCTAAGTAAATTAACAATAACAGGAAATTTTCTTGTTATAAAAACTAATACTAAAAGTTTCCTAAACTAATGTATATATACTACTAAATAATTAAGGAACTAATAACATAATAATAATAATCAAATAATAATAAATAAAGAAAATATGGCAACTAAACCTTAATTGCTGTCCTTCACGATTTGCAACATGCGCATGTTGGAGGTTGCCGTGATCAAGGTGTGCATTGATTACTACTCAATTGATCAACAAAGAATGCTCGGTTCATCGACAATGTGTGCATGCGATGGGCTTGCTGTATAGTTTGGCTGTAGATCGTGCTATGCAAAATTGAAAGTAGATGGAGTGTATGAGCATGGAGCGATTTCTGTAGTGGATGTCGGAGGAATTAAAGTAGATGGAGACTGCATGTGCGAGTCAATAGCGTACAGTACTAGCGTGCGTGCTGCAGTGGATGCGTGGAGTTGGCTTGTGTAAGGCCTGGAACGTATCTTGATTGCTGGTTGGAATGCCTTGCCGAGTTTTCAAGCTGTGGTGTAGAGCCGTCGACGTATATTGTTCGGAAGTGATGTAATCGAAGGTGATGGGCGAGAGAAAACATGCAATACAGTGTCTAACGATGGTGTGTAGCAAGTGTGTGCAATAATGTTCTACACTTGAATGGCTTTGTGTGTTAAGCTACTGTTGGGCATACTCGGTGAAGTACAATAAGTGTCCAGTCGAAGTCGATGCACGTGTATGCAGTTCGGTGACAGGCAGTCTGCGTTGTACTGTCTGCAGGCACGTTTAGTCGTGGTATTTAAGCCGTCCGAAAATTTTTTATAAAAATCAAACTAAATTCAAATTTTTTATAATGATCCAAATCCGATTAAATTTAATTAGATATGAATCTCAGAAACTCAACTCACTTTCTTTAAAAAATAAAATGCATTATCTAGCAAGATTTGAACCCATGACTGCAAGCTAACCTAATGTTAATATTACAATACTTATTCATTAGACCGTTGATTTATGCCTTAATTTTTTAATACAATTAAATTGTACTTAAACCAAACAACTCTCTAAAATCATTATTTGAACCAAGCTTAAACCAAATTAATTGACCTTAAAATAATTTACTTTCTAAAAATTCTAAAATAATCCTTTTTTCCTTTTCTAATTTTTTGTATTTTTATCATTTTTCAATTATTATTATTATTTTTAATTGACCCTAAAATAATTTTTTTTTAAGTTTTTGAATTAAGACCCCATTTAAAAACTTAGAACTACGAGAGAGGGGGAGTGGGCAAAAATTAGGTGTCTACACGTGGTCTTCATTGTAATCCTCCTAAGGTATTAAATAAGTTTGGGGTGTAAAAAAGAAGATAAAATTTTTTTTGAGAGGATTACGGTCAAAGTCTACAATCGTAATCCAACCTATGTTCTTATAATGCAAGTAAGGGGACCACGACTAAGATCCATGACTGTGAACATGTATCTTTTCTTTTTCCCTCTTTTTCTTGTTTCGTAACCTCCTAAATCTTAACCCAACATATTATAAACCTTCTTAGGAGTTTAAATTGGTTCTAAAAACTTAAATAATGATGAATTTGAGTTTGAGAATCAAGTGAGAAGATAAGGAAACCTAGTTAGAATAAGCAAGCTTAGAAAATAGTTCCTAAATGATGTTACTTTTACTACGTACATCAGATGTTGATCTTGGACAAACTTTTGACATAGATAATACTATCAATTATTCTTGGAGTTAAGGTACGAGACAAATATATGATTGTTGTGCTTATTTAGAATAGTCATTTAACCAGAATTAATTGAAACTCAAACTTATTAATTGTGTGCTGTTTGTACTTGTTTCACTTTGACCTTCCCTTAGTAAGATCCAAAAGAGTTAGTGAGGCACTTGGAGATTGTACATGGCTTACCATATGGGAGTTCCATATTAAGACAATCTAACTAAAGTTGAGAGAATAATAATAATAATAATAATATTGAGTTACATTAAAGATGCAAGTTTATTTCTATTCATCGTTGCCTGTCTTTGCGGAAGAATGGTTGTTAAATAATACAATAAGTTGATAATAAAGTTGAGAGAATAATAATAATAATAATAATCTATTCATCGTTGCCCATCTTTGTGGAAGGATTGTTGTTAAATAATACAATAAGTTGATAATAAAGTTGAGAGAATAATAATAATCGTCTGAGGATTTTGTTAATAGAGGATTGCGAAATTGGGTTTTAAGACCTATAAAACAAGATACAGTGAGAAGCACCGAAGGATTGTTTGGTATGGTCACTTTAATGCTTAAATTAGTATTTTAGTGAAAGTAAAGTAAGTAGGAGCGCCTAAGGCATGAAAGGAGGCTTAGAGTGTAAAAAGTTAAGATAGTTTACTGTTAAAGTGCTTAGAGCTATTTATAGAGGAGGGCCATTGTGAATCAAGTGAATACGTTTAGCATGTTATCATATCTGTACAATCTAAATAGTGAGAGTATAGAGTCTGACGTGTTCTGGAATCGTAAGACCATGATGGTTACTCAAGTCTCCAAGCCTTATTCGTATTATCAGTAACTGTTGTGATAGTCTCAAGATTGGGTAGGTCGCTTAGAGGAGTTGACTTGTCTAGAGACCCTTTAGAAAGGTTAGCTAGCGAAGCAATCGGATTGGGTATTAGGAGGCTAGATTGGCGATGGGCCCAATTAGGTCGGTGATAGAAATTGACCCACAACTATCTCCAAGCCATTGCCAACTTATTCTAAGCTAGGGCTTACCTACCAGACTTAAAGCCAAGTTGATAGCGGAAGACCAAGAAGGGAAAGAAAGACAACTTGGCAACAACTCTTTCGGTTACCGAGGTCTTAATCCTAAAGATCAGTTCGATATGGCATAAAGGATCTAGTGCCAACTAATCATAGAGCTCGGCAATTACGGGTTGACTTTACAGGTAGCTCGGCTAAGCACTACAGGACTTTGACTACTGCGACCTGAACTAGGACATCCAACTGCCGACTTCAACCAGTTCGAATCATACTCTTTCTAGGACAGCTCGGATGACCCACATACCAACCTTCTTGTTAAAACACATAGTTTTATACACTTGTAAATATTTTCTTTATTTTAGTTATGGGCCTAATCTTTAGGGTTTAAGGCTTTGTAATTATTTACAATTTTTTTCATTAAGGTTTTAAGACTTATTATAAATAGCAACACTTGTAATTAGCAGCCAACATAGTTAGATAATTAAAAAGAAGAATATACTTGGATCTTTCCTCATTTGTAAGTTTGCTTGCTTGCTTGCTCCCTCCGAACATGATTATTGAGTGTTATTATTCCTCTATAATCCCCAGTTCTTATCAATCTCCCTCCTTAGTGTTCATAGGGGAAGAGGCCAACCTGTTAAGATTAGAGTCTGACTTAGGTGAAATGCCCTGTAGGGCTATTGGAGTTGGTCTTATCTTAACCCTGCTAAGTACTTAGAGGATTAGGTGTTAAGCATAAGAATTGAAGGACCGACCTCCTCGGTAAAGGGGGTGCATCAAGCCAAGGAGTTAATCTCGATTTATGCCACTCGACTGTGTGTAGTGAAGCCGAGGTCATATTAATAAGGCAAAATTGATTAAAGTCTTCCGTATTGGCCATACTGACTTTCCAGGCTGTTTTGTTGAAGAGATACTGGTGCGTGCCGTGACCAAGAGCAGACAAAGCAGGTTATAGGGATGGATACAAGCTTGTCGAAAGCTTGAAAAGGGGTGAAGGGGAAACACGCGAAAGGGACAAAAAATGAATGAAAGAGCAAGCAAATTTATGAACAGCTCCAATAGCTATGATACACTAGTAGAATTTCCGATGACTCACGAAACAACTTGATATGACGCACGAAATGGTTTGGTGAGGATACTTGCCACTTAGCCTTACTTAAGGGTTAGGATAAGAGTGAAATGAGAATAAACAAACAGTGTTTATAAAAGGAAGAATATTTAGTGTATTGATGTCAATTTCGCCTATTACCGCTACAGATACAACGAGTATTTATACTCAATAAATTAGGGCAACTTGCCTAAAAGGGAAAAGACAAAGGGTATTGTCCTAAAAAAGTAATGTACAAGAATATAAAAGAGTAAAAATGAACATTCAAGAAAAATAATGATTAGTGTAGCGGATTTTACATGTAGTCATGTATATGTGGCAAAGATACATTAGCGATGCCGTTGAAGGATGTAGACAAAAGGGTACAAGCTGATTGCTTATCTGAGCAGGGGTGACTTGGGATTAGTTTAGGGTGACTCTCTTGGTCTCTCGACAAGAGTGATGCAGAGCAAGTGATCGGCTTGTACAAGAGTAAGCGCATGAGGTTTGGTTGTTGTCTCAACATTCTACTATTCGGTATACAACTTCCAAGAAGTAAGCAATCATACGGTGCAGCATGCAAAGTAGATCGGCAAAGAGATACTCAGCTTCGGCAAAAGTTGACTAGAGCAAGAGGATTTACCTTACCAGTCTCTTTAGTCTTCGGCTTGGCTGTGAGTTAAAAGCCCAGTAGCTTGATTTTTGTCAAATACTACAGTAGATAAGGGAGTTGACGAGTCATTGGCAAAACTTGTTAGAGAAGCTACCCCTTTTGAATTCTAAACTTAGCATGCATTTTCAAGGTGTAATTAATGTGACATGATAGTCGTCATGTTCATGTAGTTGTGAAAGTGGTTTAAGACATTTTGTCTCATAAATCCCCATCATCCAATTTAAACCGTAGCCATGTATAAGCATTGTGATGACTTGAAGTAATTGCACCTCTTCCGATCTCGATAACTGCTAGGTGCCTTTCTCGATACTTGGAGTCTATGAATACCCATTGGATCAGCCATTTTTGTACTTTACACACGTTGCATTCTTTGTGATCTTACACTCTCTTACAAATTGTTTTTTTTCCCTTAATTCCTTTGACTTTCTCCAACATTCTTTCTTTCTTCTTTAAGCGAAACAATGGAGAACTTAGGTGAGTCTAACTTAGCCAAGTATAGGTTGACTTCTTTTGATTCTAAAGCAACTGGGGAACCCATTACCCCTTCGACAGCAGCTAAAGAGATTTCATCAGCACTAATACAAGTAGAGGAGGCGTCTTTGGAGAACGTTATCGTAGATATAAATAGGGTAGAGCTTATCAGTACTATCCCCCGTGATGTGCATCCTTACGATATGAATTAAGAGGCCATTAATTTATTTAATAGACCAAATAATGGTTTTACACCAAATGGTTAGGTGAGTAACCATAAACCATCTGACGTGAATTATTGTTTAAGAAACTTTTTTTGTTAGGAGCTCAACCAATATGGTACTATGAGTGCCGAGAACTAATGAAAGGGTAATTCTACTCTCAAGGAGGTGCTTTGCCATTTATGAGAAGTGTTTTAAGTTCGAAAAGGGCCTCCCTTTCATGGACTTCGAAAAGGAGCTCTTCAACTATCATAAGGTTTTCCCCGCTTAGATTCCTTCAAATGGGTAGAGGACCCTAAGGGCATTCTAGGCCCTTTACAAATACTTGGTGGTACAGGCTACCCCGTAGTTGTTTAACTTATTCTATTTATGGAAGAAATCAAAATGGTGGATGTACATCTAGAATCACCCTCAGAAAAAATTATTTGGCGGATTGGACTCATCTATGAAATATTAGAAGAATGAGCTCATAGTGATAGAGCTATTCATGGAGGTTGATTTCTAGACTCATTGGACACCCCTAATTTGAACTTAGGGGGTAAGGGAAGGTGTTATGAAGCTCAATTATAGTAACTCCAAGGTTGCAATGGAGATTAATGCCTTCATGGCATTGAGGATTAAGGAGGTGATCAACGTCAAGGACACAGTGCAAGGATACTTCTCTAAGTCGATCTTCCAACTATTTCTAGTCATAGAGAAGGCCATGATGAAAAAATGGTTGGGAGGTATGGGTCCAAACTCTAATGTAATTGACTCCTTAGTTGTTTTAATGTGGGCTTACAGGAACACTCTCTATCTGTCGTCACTTAAGGAATTAGGATTCCTTCCTTGACTTGGATATTGGGAAGTGCATTAGTATTTATCATAGTTTACGTTTGTATTAACTCCACCTATTTTCTTTTGCAAGTAAGAAGTTGGCAAGATCCGGGAAGTTGCTTCGATCAGGTGGGTTGAACCTCCTAAGGTGGCGAGAGGCTAAGGTGAAGCTTGAGAAGAAGTGATGCGTCTCTAGGGTTGTACACATGGGGAAGCACCATAATTGAAGGAATCAAAAGAAAATAAAAGAGGATTAGCAAATCCAAGCAGCTACTAACAGGAAATGACACACCAATCAATCTTACTCGACCTATAATTCGTCAGATATGACTCATCTATCTGAACTATAAAGTCATTTGCTACTACTCCTTATTAAAGAGAATAGATAAGAGTCAAGAGATAAATGAGAACACTAAGGTTGCTTAGAAAGGAAACTTGTAATATTCTAATGTAATGTAATATGTTGTTGTCTGTGCACAAAGGTAGTAAGGTATTTATATGGCTTCACTAAGGTTACAATACATATATGAAAAAACAAAAAGAGTAATTTACAAATATAATACATGAAATATATTAAAAAGGACAAAAGAGATATAAGATATTCTATATAGAAAAGTAAGGTATTCTTTTGGGATGTCATGCCAAAAGATACGTATGAAGGGGTAATTGGTACTATGTACAAAGATTGTTCTTATTGATGCGGAGTCCAAGATAGTCTGGCAGCTGTGGGAATAAGCTTAGGGGCTTTAGAAGTGGGTTTGAGAACTGGGTAGATCCAGTCTTGTCTGGGTTAGAGCTCGAATACTGAGAGATATTCAAAGTCTGGGTTAACATTTCTTCAAGTCGGATGTTTTGGCAACTTGGCTTAGTCAGATGTCCTAGGTAAGTTAGTTTGGACGCTGTCTGGATCATGGTAAGAGCTCGGTGATAGGTATGATTGCTTGGAAGGTTGGCCTATATGCTCGGCAGGTCAACATATCAACTCGGCAAGTCAGCATGACTACTTGGCAACTTGAAAATTGTGTTGGCACTTATGAGGGCTCGATACTCAGGTCGACAATAATGTAAAAGATGGAGTTTAAAGTAGGAATCTTCATCCTGAATGGGGTTTTGAGCTAGTATTTTTCGTGTAAGTCCTTGAAGTCCTCTAACTCTGTTGTGTGTAACTAGTCCGGAGAATTGATTCCTATCAAGAAGGCCATTACACCAAAGACTAAGACCTCAAAGCTAAAGTCTGGCATAGGAGAGACAAGCTGAAGATAATAGCTAATTCCAAAGGGGATCGACATGTCGCACCAAGAGCAAACAGGGATGATTGTATCGAGGTGGGTCAAAGCTTGCAGAAATCTTAAAGTAAAAGGCAAGAAAAATTGAATAATAAGCAAAACCTACAAACGCTTTCCAAGGATATGACGTACAGAGGAAACTCCATTAACTCACAAAACTAGCTCGATATGACGCATAAGCAGCTTAGTGAAATCACTTGCCACCTAACCTTACTTAAGGATCTTGATAAGGGTATGGAAAGGAGTAAGCACAGTTGCTTATAAAAAGAACAGTTTAGTATATTCAATATCTAGATTCTGATTCTTGCGGCTACATAGTACAAAGGTATTTATACCCGAAATATTAGGGTAACTTACTTAAAATGAAAAAGACAAAAAGGATGTTGTCTAAAAGAAGTAATGTACAAATAATAAATGGTACAAATGAAAAATCAAAGAAATCGGTGATTGGTGCAGCAAATCCCTTTACGTAGGGGCTAGACATGTAGCAGTCAGTCATTGGGGCATTTCTAGCAATAATAATCAAAGTTGTACGATTAAGCTAAAGGTTGCCGTACAAAGGTGTTGAGCAAACTTAGGGGTTCTTCTGAGGAGATGTTAGTTTAGAGGTGTTTTAGGATTCTTGGAAAAAGTACTACCAAGCTAATAGTCATTACAGGTAAAGTAAAGTAGACAATAAGGTTGGCCAAGTAGTTAAGGGAATATGAAATAGGATGGCAATCAATAGTTGATAGAGTTGAAATAACTCATCTCAGCATATGAAGCTGCTTAACAGTGAGAATCAACTCGGCTTTGACTGAAGTTGACTAAAACAAGAGTATTTGCTTCATCAGTCCTTCAAGCCCTTGAGCTTAGACTCGAGTCAAGGTCCAATCGTCTGATTCTCATCAAGATCCCTCTCAGCGCCCTTGTCATGGAGTTAATGATGATCGCCTTGGAGACGATAGTAGCTCTGTCGTCTAACCCCCTTGCCACCATAGAGGAGTAGGTACCTACTACCACTTAGCCGAAGTTGGTGGTGATGTTCTCAACTTCTACAGATGATGGGAAGAAGGCTAATGTCAACACTGAGGAGAAGCTGGTAGACTAAAAGAAGAAGATCTTAGAGGTGGCTAAGGTAAGTGCGTAGCTTTAGAAGGTAGCTCAGGAGATCGTCAATTTTTTACAAGTCTTGACGGTCATCGATAAAGTACATTGAGTTAACTTGGACTAACTTCCTCCAGCTCATCCCTATTGTGCTATCAAGCAAATGGGGACACATATTCTAGTTGAGGTGGATGAATGTTAGAAGCTACGAGTTGTTCCTAAGGCATTCAAGAATGTCACCTATATGTCTTAAAATAGTAAACTATTCAAGGTAGCAGATGATGCCACCACCAAGTAGGTTCGAGGGAAGATCTTACGCTTACAGTGATTTGTTTAGGCAAGTGACTTGACATTGGGCCATCAGGACCTTAGCTACCAGGTGATAATAAGGTCATATACTCCAACCAATTGGGCCATCCTAGAGAAGGATTTGGAGACGAAGTATACTAAGGTCCCTAATTAGCGAGGACATTTTTGTGCCTTAGCAAGCCAAGCAAGCTTCGATCCCCTGAAGATGTTTTTCTTTGTGATATACTCTATGTTCTTAAACTTCTAATCATGTTTATTATTTGACCTTGTGCAATATAATGGCCTAGTGCTCCAGTGGCTTGACCATTACGATTGTGCTTGTGAAGAGGTAACACGTCTTCCGAACGAGCAGATGAGCTAGAGGAAAAGATGCATTAAACTAAATTTCTCCTCTCAATGTTATCATAGAAAGTTTCAGAAGGTTAACCAGCATTTTTCTCGTGTTTCACAGTAGAAGTCAGAGTTAGAGAGAAGGGAGCAGCAGCATAAGGAAGCTGAAGGGGAAGCTACTGAAGAGATTGCTAAGCTATAAAGGCAACTCAAGGGAGAGCAAAAGTTAAAGGCTAAGCTAACCAAATGCTTAGAAGAGGAGCAACAGGTGTGAACCAAGCTTGATGGGTGCAATCAGGAGCTCAGTGCATTAATCTCTAAGATGCAGGCTGAGTTAACCCTCAATGACAAGGAGTGTTCCTCTGTTAGGAACCTCTCCTTAGGCTTAGCTAGCTAAAAAGGGAAGCTGGAGGGGTGGATAAAAGAGCTCCAAAGGGAGGTCGGCGAAACGAAGGAGCCAATCATCAGTCTCGAAAAGGGGACGTCATTCATTTCACTATTGAAGAGAAGATTCTTAGAGATATGAAAGAGGAGAGTGTATACATTTTAGTGAGGTATACAACATTCTAATGACTCTTTCTTAATTAGGGAGATGTTAAACCTAATCTTAAGTTTGTTAATCTTTGGTTAAGTGATATGGGTAATACTCTAATTTACATGGATTGACTCTTGAATTTTAGTATGGTTTTAATGCCTATTACCTAGGTATTTTGTATTTTAAAGGCATGGTTATATGATTAAAGAATTTTTAATTGATAGAAGCAAATTGATATAGAGCTTTGGTTAAATGTAATGTATGGTAAATTTTCCTATATAATGTTGATTAAAGAATTATTGTCCTCATGTGTTTTTTTTTTTTTTTTTGTTTTTTAATTTTTCTTGAGGACAAATAAATTCTTTAAGTGTAGGAGAGTTTGATAAGCTCTTTATTATATATATTTATTAATGGGTTTTTATTAGTGTTTTTGAAAGTTTTATAGGTTTTTTTGGATATTTAGGGCTTAATTAGAAAATATTTTGGTTTTAGTCTTTGATGAATCTTTGAGAAGAAAAGAAAAAAAAAATGAATCAAGTTTCGCTGTATTCGGATTTTAATTAGGAGAGTTATGAACTTTTGAAGTGATATATATAGTATAAATATATCTTATTTAAATGAAATCCGTGGCTATGAGGACCACATATTCTAAGTCCATCCGATGTGATTAATTATGCCCGTATGCTAGAGGCCGAATCGTTACACATGTTGACCAGGCGTCCGAGTCCACTATGGAAGCTAACCAAGTTATGTCCGGAGATTTGTTCCCATTGCAAGCCACATGTCCATGCGAATTTCATTGAAGGACTTGTTCTGCCTAGGAAGTAATTGGAAGATTAGCCACCTGAATTGAAGCCCTGCAAGCAAATAGGAATTGGAAATTGATGTCGTGCCAGGTGTCCACCTCAATTGAAAGAAAGCCCGTTGTCCATCGTGCGTTGTGTTCAATCCAATTACAGGTAAAATATTCGATGCATGGTTAAGCCACCGACATTTGCAATTTAGGAGACCAAGGCTCGGTCCATGTCACGCATGCTTGGAGTTATTGTATGATTCAAATCAAGAAGCTTGAAGGAATATTTTTAAAAAGATTTGTTTTGGAGATTAAAAGATATTAATAAAAAAGATAGACATCCACGAGAGAAGACGGGCGCGGACGAACACCAAGAAATACACATTTACTGGCTGATTCTTTTTGTAGTTCCGTAGACTAGTTTAATTTCTTTTAGGCTTAATTAACGGATCAGTTCTGATCGCAAGCGAGATGGAAAGATTAAGTTAAGTGTTTCTGCTCTCTCTTGTTATCTTTATTTATAGATTCCATTTTTTCTCTTATGATTTCTGTACTTTATATAATTATTGTTGAGCTTGATTTTTCGATTTTCTTTCATTTAACTCGATTTTTCCACTTTTCCGATTAATATTAAATTCTAACCTATCGACTAAAAAAATTAAAAAATTTTGGGTTTTTATAAAAAAAATTACTTATAAAGTCGTCACCCGACTGGAGTCGGAAAAAAGAAAAATCATAATCAATTGGATGGATTAACTATAATTAGATTTCCGCTTTTCAATTCTAGTTTCACACAAACTAGAGGATTCTGAATTTTGGGGCTAATCTATTAAACCCTAACGGATACCACTATCTATTAACTAAAATTAGAATTATTTTTCAAATTATAATATTTTTAAGAATAAAATAAACACTAGAAGAAAAAAAAACCTAAGTTTTTATAAATTTTATCGTTGCCCCAAAGGTGCTTACATACCCGTTAACTAAGATCAAATGATTGTAATTCTTTCCAAAAATCTTAAGTGTGTTGTTTCATTTTGATTTTGAAACAACCAGATTTACGTATTTAATCGATTCCATTTATTTAAAAAAAAAAAATCTAAAAGGGCCTTAGCTCTTAAGCGACTTTATCTTATTAAAAAAAAAAACTCTCTTAGACATCCTAAAAATCTTATTAATATTTCATTAATTTTTACTTCTAAAAATTGGTTTTCTAAGCGAGAAATCCAAAAAATAATCTTAAAAATTTTCCTAGACTAATATATACATATATACCTATACCACTATTATTAACTAACTATCTAAATAAGTAAAACATAATATACTTAGTTTGTATACATATATGAGGAAACTAATATAAAAAGAAACCATTAAGTTAATATATGTAACTACGTATAACTAACTAAGGATCTAATATAATATAATAACTAAATAAAATAATAATAAAAAAAGAAAAAAACCAAACCTGAAGCTATTCAATTGAAGCATGCTGCTTATTGCTTTTCGTGCAGTAAAGGATAGGCGTCATGTATGCTGTATGTACGTTGCTATCAGTGGATAAGCACCCCATTCAAGCATACGGTTGGGACGAGGATGTACAGGCTGTTTACAGATGGGAAGACAGCGCGAAGAATGGCACTTACAGGTGATCAATGCTGTAACTGTATGTGTGCTGTGTGGGAATTTGGATCAGCAGTGGATGTTCATAGCTAATCCGAGTTACAGAGCGGATTGTCGATAAGGGGCTGTTGAACGTGGCTTGTTGCAGTAATTAGAGCTTAGTTCAGTTGTTGCTGTCGGCGTTGGGATTGCAATAAGGAGTGTTTGGACGTGCTCCAATAGTGATTGGAATGGCGTTGTACAGAAGACTAAAGACAGTACAGTGGCGGAAGATAGTATGTGAAGTGATGCATGCTGTCGGCTGTGTATCAGTGCTTGATTGGTAAGGATAGAGGAGGGTTGTGGTGTGCAACAGACGTATAAAGGAGATGTAGTGGTCATGTAGCGCATGCTGCGTGGACTACTGCAATGCGAGTGAACTTGACTAGTGACATGCGGCTATTGAAGTGTGTTAGCCTAAACTGCAGTCATGTATGAGTGGACTGCTGCAGCGTTCTGTTGACGGTGAGGATAGAGCTATGCTGATCATGTGTTGTGGCCGCTGGAGCATGCGTGTGTGGATTGCTGCAGTGCGAGTAAACTCGACCAACGACGTGTGGCTGAATCAATGCTATAATGGATGTTGGCTTCGTATGTTTTGTAGACTATTGTGTTGATGGACGGCGACTGGAGGAAGTTAGACAAGGGGAAATCATGAAAATTGATTGCAACTTTTTTTTTTCAATTATGTGTGTATTTATAAAACCCGAACCAAATCATATCAAATCGTATTTATTGTATTTAATTTGATAAAAATTAAATTAGATCTGAATCCTTTATACCAATGCAAATCCAATTTAATAAAAATCAAATTAAATTCAAATGATTTTGATTAGATATGAATCCCATGCGTTCAATTCACTTTTTGTAAAAAATAAAAAGATTGAAATAAAAGACATTTAAGTATTTAGTGAGATTCAAACCCAAGACCTCAAGCTATCCCAATATCAATACTCCAATATTTATCCATTAGGTCGTTGGCCTATACCTTGATATTTAGTATAATTAAATTGTACTTAAATTATGTGACTCTAAAAAATAATTATTTAAACTAAATTAAAACTAAAACTATTTATCCCTAAAATAATTTACTTTCTAAAAAATCTAAAAATTTTTATAATTTTTCCTTTTCTCATTTTTTGTATTTTCATCATTTTATCAATTTTGGTTATTTTTTATTATTTTTTTATTTTTCTATATATTATATATATATTTTTAATTAAGACCCTATTTAAAAGAAACAAAAACTATAACTACTAGGAGGCAAAAATCGAATGTCTACAGCTGCCCCTCTTTGTGGTAAAGTTTGAGTAAAACTTTGCTACAAAGACAAAAGAGACACCATTTTTGCCTCGGGATGACCCCATCCTAAGGAACACTAAGACATTTGACAACGATAAGTTTGCAACGAAGAATAGCAAAGGTAGTGCCCTTGTAAGCTGGCAAGAATTCCTAAGAATAATGAGAATTTGGTCGTACTCCCTATGGGTTGATCAATCAAAGTGGACGAAGCGTTCCTTGAGTTAGCTAAGGCCTTAAACTAGATGAAATGGGTAAGTACTCCTAGAGCTAGCTAAAACCTTAATAGAATAAGAGAACTTGGTTGTGCTCCAATGAGCTGACTAACTAAGGCGATCAAAGTACCCTTTGAGCTGGCTAAGACTTAAGAAACAAGAAACTTGGTTATGCCCTAATAAGCTGACTAACCAAGGCAGTCAAAGCACCCTTTAAGCTAGTTAAGACTTAAGAAACTTGAAACTTAGTCATGCCCTAATGAGCTGACTAACTAAGGCAGTCAAAGTGCTCTTTCAGCTGGCTAAGACTTAAGAAATGAGAAACTTAGTCGTGCCCTAATGAGTTAACTAACCAAGGAGGTCAAAGCGCCCTTTGGGTTGGCTAAAACCTAAAGAATGAGAAACTTGGTTGTGCCCTAATGAGCTGACTAACCAAGGTTGTCAAAGCACCCTTTGAGCTGGTTAAGACCTAAAAATGAGAAACTTGGTCTTGCCCTAATGAGCTGACTAACCAAAGCGATCAAAGTGCCCTTTGAGCTAGCTAAGACCTAAAAAATGAGAAACTTGATATTGTCCTAATGAGCTGACTAACCAAGGCGATTAAAGCGCCCTTTGAGTTAGCTAAGACTTAAGAATGAGAAACTTGGTTGTGCCCTAATGAGTTGACTAACCAAGGCAGTCAAAGTACCTTTCAAGCTAGCTAAGACCTAAGAATGAAAAACTTAGTCATGCCCTAATGAGCTGACTAACCAAGGCGATTAAAGCACCCTTTGAACTAGTTAAGACCTAAAGAATAAGAAACTTGATTTAGGATAGCACTCCCTAAGCTTGCTAAATCCCTTGAAGAAATTATGAGTTGGGCAATGCTCTATGAGTCAAGTAACTGGAAGCTAAAGAAACTCGGGATTGGGATTACGCTCTATGAGCTAGTTAGCTCCCTAAGAGATTATGAATTGTGACTGTTCTTTAGGAGCCAGTTGTCCCAAGAGTTTTTAAGAATTAACTGTTTTTGGAAATCAAGCTATCATCCTTATGGGGAAACCAAATGCAAATGTGATGTTTTATAAGGCTCAAAACCACTTACCTGGTTCTAGCGATAGTTCCCAAACAATCAAATGTTTTCTTGAGCAATCCAATTAGAACCAATGGTTTTGACCCTTTCCCCCACCTCTTCTTGCTCTTGCTCTTCTTCTTTTATCTTCTTCTGTCTCTTTTTCTTTTAAATTGGATTTTTTCCTTTTTCTCTTTTTTCTTTTTTCTTTCTCTTTTTCTTTCTTTCTTTTCTTTTTCTTTCCCTTTTTTTTTTCTTTTCTTTTTCTTTCTCTTTTTTCTTTCAATTGTTTTTTTTCTTTTTTTGTTTTCTCTTTGGAAAGCAATTTAAGTCTGAAACGAATGTATGCATGCTGCATTCAGGAAGGCAACTTTAACAAATAAAACATCTTCATCTCTCGAACAAAGATGTCATGTCTTGAATTTTCGGTCCAACTTCATCAATTTTTTGCATAAACCTCCATTCTCAAGCGAGTTTCTACTTATGTGCCACCCATTACTCTTTTTAAACATGGCCTTATCCTGAAAACTAGAAAACAAATCTCCCTTTTTTGGAGAGTGAATCGTAATAAAGTATTAAAAGAATTTTTATTAATAGACATCGTTCTAAGTTAAGTGTTTATTTTTTCTTGTGTTTCTTGTGTATAAGGTTTATTTGGATGGAGTGAGAAGTAGGGACTTTTAGTGGAACAGGAAAGGGGCTAAAGATATTACCTAATGTTGATGACCACTAGGAATACCAACTTTGCATGTAGAAAATGAAAACAAGACTACAGTAATACTAAGATTGTTTACATTTCATAATCTGAACAAAAATTCTATTGATTTTTCAAGAATAGTACATCTTCAATGCATCAACGTTTACTGGGTCCCTCAAGTCTGGCCCATCCATTTGAGATATGATAACAGCTCTCCCAGGCAATACTTTCTTCACAATGTAAGGCCCTCTATAGTTCAGAGCAAACTTCCCTTTCGAATCATGTTTATTAGGCAAAGTCTTCCTTAGCACCACGTCTCCTTACTCAAAACTTCGGGGTTGCACTTTCCTGTTGAAAGCTTTGGCCATTCGTTACTGATAGCAGATGTTGTGGCATAAGGCTGCTAACTTCCTCTCGTTAATCAAATTCAACTGCTCAATTCGCTTCTTTATCCAATCAGCCTCATCCAACTGGGTTTCCGACAATATCCTGAGCGATGGAATCTCGACCTCTACTGGCAATATAGCCTCCATTCCATATACCAATAAGTAGGGGGTTGCCCCTATTGTTGTTCTGATAAAAGTTCAATAGGTCATGAGTGCAAATGGTAACATCTCATGCCAATCTCAATACGTGATGGCCATTTTCTCAATAATCCTTTTAATGTTCTTGCTAGTTGCTTCTACTGCTCTATTCATTTGAGGTCGATAAAAAATGGAATTTCTATGAATGATCCTGAACTATCGGCACAACTCCGACATCAATTTATTGTTCAAGTTTATACCATTATTGGTAATAATCATCTCTGGTGTACCGTATCGAGCTAATATGTCTCTCTTGATAAACTTGACCATTACTCCCTTCATCACACTAGAGTAGGAAGAGGCTTCGACCTACTTAGTGAAATAATCAATAGCTACCAGTATAAATTGGTGCCCGTTGGATGGCTTTAGAGTGATTGGGCCAATGATGTCTATCCCCCACATTGAAAAAGGCCATGGTGCAACTAATGTATGCGATTCTTGAGGCGAAGCATTTATCTTGTTCGCATAGATCTAACACAAATGGCAGTGTCTAACATGTTTGATGCAATCTGCTTCTATAGCCAACCAATAATATCCCATACTCATGATCTTCTTGGCAAGCAAGTAGCCATTCATGTGGGGGCTACATACTCCTTCATGCACTTCTTTCATTAGCACCTTCGCCTCTTTCTCATCTATACAACGTAAAATCATACCGTCAAACGATTGTCGATACAACGTAGATTCGCTTATCAAGTACTGAGTAGCCAAGCTTCTAATTATCTTCTTATCCTTCTTCTTGGCCTCTTTGGGGTACGTTCCATGTTGTAAGAATGTTTTGCTATCATGATACCAAGGCTTTTCATTACGTGAACTCCATTGCCAAACAGAAAGCAGGCTTTTCTTCAATTTTGATCTTAAGTGGCTGAATCTCCACTCCTCCCGATATCTTGATCATTGATGCCAAAGTAGCAAGAGCATCAGCAAATTGGTTCTGAACCTTTGGCACGTATGCGAATGTAATCTTTTCGAACTTAGCTATCAACTCGGCCAAGTGTTGGTAGTAAGGTACTAATTTAGGGTCTTTCGTCTTATACTCACCTCGAGCTAGGCCTATGATCAACGAGGAATCTCCATACACCTCTACTTTCCGTATCTCCTTAAACAATGCAATTTTGAGTCCCAAAATACATGCCTTGTATTCTGCAATATTATTAGTACACGAGAAAGCCAGTCTCATAGCCATTGGAAATTGTGTACCTTCAAGAGACACCAAAATTGCCCTAACTCCACATTCGGACACATTAGCTACTTCGTTAAAGAACATTTTCTACCTTGAAGGCTTTTCAACTACTTTGCTATTAGAATCATTTTCTACTGCCAGGATACTTTCATCAAGAAACTCAACCTGTGCTTCTTGAAGGGTATCCTTAGAGGGACTCTCTGCTAACTGATTTGCCAAGGCTTACTCCTTGACTAAACTTTGGCTTACATACTTGATGTCAAATTCGGTCAACAACATCTACCACGTTGAAACTCTACCAATGAGAGCCGGTCTTTCAGCTTCTGAGTATTTTTGCTCCCCTTCTATGAACTTCTTGCTCAAATAGTAAACGACCTACTCTTTCCCTTCTTTATCCTTCTAACTAAGCACGGATCCCATGGATTCAGGCAATATGGTCAGGTATAAAAACAATGGCTTTCCAGGAGTAGGAGCCACTAATACTAGAGGATTCATGAGGTACTCTTTAATTTTTGTGAAAGCCTCTTCACATTCCCCATCCCAATTAATCCTCACATTCTTTTTCAATAGCTTGAATAGAAGGTGACATTTGTCTATTAGCTGTGATATGAATCGAGCTATATAATTTAACACCCCAATAACCCTTGTACTTCCTTGAATATGCGCAGATGAGGCATGTCGATTATAGCCTTAGCTTTATCAGTATCGACTTCGATACCTCTTTAGCTAGTTATGAAACCCAACAATTTTCCTGACATCACTCTAAAAGTACACTTCTTCGAATTCAACCTCAATTGGAACTTCCTCAATCTATTAAACAACTTCCTTAGGTTTTCTACATGATCTTCCTCTTCCTTCTATTTCGCAATCATATCATCAACATACACTTCTATCTCCTTATGCATCATATCATGAAAGATTGCAACCATAGCCCTCTGATATGTTGCCCCTGCATTCTTGAGCCCAAACGGCATCACCTTATAGCAAAACGTACCCCAAGTTGTAACAAAAGTCATCTTTATCTTATCCTCTTTGGACATTTGGATCTTATTATACCCCGAAAAACCGTCCATGAATGAGAATAGATCATTTCCGGCTATGTTATCCACTAAGATATCAATGTAAGGCAATGAAAAATTTTTTTTAGGCGTTGCCTGGTTGAGATCTCAAAAGTCTACACATACTCTAACCTTCCTATTCTTCTTCATTACTGGAACAATATTGGCTACCCATTCTGGATAGTCGGACACCTCAATGAATCCCACTTCCAATAGTTTCTTAACTTCTTCCTTGATTTTCAACAAGATGTCTGGTTGAAATCTCTTTAACTTTTGCTTTTTTGGTTTAGCGCCTTCTTGTGTAGGTAAACGATGGACCATGATTGACGGGTCCAACCTTGGCATATCTTCATACAACCAAGAGAATACGTCTTGATATTCGGCTAACAAAGTAATCATTTCTGTTTTTTGTTTCTCTTTTAGATTCCCTCTAATTTTTAGATTCTTAGGATTTTCTTCATTCCCCACATTAATTGTTTCAATCGATTCATCAATAGTAATTCTACTCAATTCATGTTTTTGCCATTCCTCTTGTATACTACTATGGTCATCGATACCGCTCCCAATAACTATAGTAAGGTCAGAAGAGATATCGATATTCTCATTTTCTACCTGTGCTAGGTATTCCTGGTTTTCGCTTGGTTCATTGGATCTATAAAGAAAAGTGTATGTAAGCAAAAGAGAACTAAAACACGACAAAGGAAAGAAAGGAACTAAGATTTTATTGAATGAATGGAAGTGAATCTCAGATGAGATAAAGGCTTAACTAATTTTTGAATGAAAGTTTTGACGATACATTCAAAACAATGACTATTGAAAATAAAAATTCAAAAAAAATACTAACTACGGGTCACCCTTTATCCTATGGAATACCTGTTGTCATTTGCCAGGATGGAGAGCCAGTTATTCAAATGGTGTTGGAACTCATGTACCGAACTTGTTGCTCCTTCATTAGCAAATTCTAAGCCTTGAGTCTCTTCTAGTGTGAATATCTCAACTAGCAGCAGAAAGGTCATCGGGGCATGGTATAATCTGTTGCCTCTCTTACCCCTCACCTGTTTCTCCTGGAATTCTTCTGTTAGGGGAGGATTGTAGCTAAGGCCGTAGGTGCCGATCTAGCCTTCCTTGAACTCTATTCTTCTATCTTCTTCTCTGTCGAGACTAGTAATCATGCTTACTTCTTCAAACATTTATAAGCCTAACTCTTCTTACCCTTCACTTCCTATGTAGGGTATGGTCGTTTCTTAGTAAATTTCATAATCTTGATCTCCCAAAATTGTAATCACCTGGCCATTTGAGATAAACTTCAACTTTTGGTGTAAGCTCAAGGGTATGGCATCTGCTGTGTGAATCCAAGGTCTTCCCAAGAGTAAATTGAAAGATTTTGGAATGTCTATGACCTGGAATCGAATGGTGAAGTGTTGAGGGCCAATACTTACAGATAAATCTATTTCCCCTATAATCTCTCTTCTAGAACCATCAAAGACCCTTACTGTTGTAGAAAAACACCTAATTACAGATGTGTCAATGCCCAGTAAATCTAAGGTGGCAAGTGTACAAACATTCAGTGATGATCCGTTGTCAATAAGTACTCTGGTAATGATTATATCGTTACTCCTTACCATGATAAAGAGTGGCTTCATATGTTTGTTGCCTTCTTCGCCTAATTCTTCAATTGAAAAAGAAATTTGATCTATGGTGATGACGGAATTAGTGACCAATCCCATCTTCTTAGTTGGAATTTTACAAAGGACCTTCACCTCCTTTAAAGTACAAAACAACACTTCCTTGTGTGGCTCAAATGTGATCAACAAGCTCATCAATGATATTTGTGCAAAAGTCTTACTGAGTTAGTCCATGATCTTATAATCACTCAACTTGATCATCTTGGTAAAGGCCAATAGCCCTTCAACATATTCGGTCGTTGTCTTATCATTTGATTCCCCTAGTGCGGCCTTTCTTTCATGTTCTTTTCTTGGGTGGTAAATCTTTCCCGATCGAGTAATTCCCCCTACCAGAGGACCTAATTTCTCCTAATTTACCAAGTGATAGTTAAATGGGGCAGCCTTGTAATTTTTTGGTGCCAACGGTACGTGAAATGTGTACCTCTTCACTTTTGGAGCTTGCTCGCTGGTATAGAACTCAAAACCCTTAGGCTTTTTATATAAATTAATGACATTGACGGTACAGTCGTCAAAAATCACACCAATCATTGGCCTATGGTTAGGTAGGAGATTATTGTTAACGTTAGGAACTGGGGCTTCTACAAAATCTAATTGCACTATTCCTTCATCTATCAAGTCTTGAATTCTATTCCTCAACCTCCAGCACGCATCATTCAAATGCCCCACTTGTCCATAATGGTATTCACACTTTACTGTAGGGTCAAAGATTCTCGGTAGGTATCAATCACTAGGAAGTTTATACCGTATCAAATTATCCTTTCATAACTTCTCGAAAACTTGACTTAAGGGGACTGGTATCTTAATAAATTGTCTATAGGTACTATTAGCTTGAGGCTGGTGTTTGAACTATTGTTAAGTCAAAGGAGGATTCTTCTTGAAAACGACTTGAGCATTTGGTCTGACATTTGAGTTTACCATACCAACCATAGATTCTTTAGGCTTATTACCAGCTAGTTTAGGACCAGATGACGATGCTGGCGGTCTTCTATCTGCTGGCTCTTGAAGCTTATCGAAAAAGACAACACTTTCAATCCTGTACCCTGCTGCTACTACTTCAACAAAACTGGACAAGGCTTGCCTAATGAAATGGGAGTAGTAGGGCCTTTCCAAGGTGTTAATGAAAGCTGATGTGAGCTCCTTCTCAGTAGTAGGAGTAGAGATTCTTGCAGCTAAGGACCTCTACCTTTAATCATATTCTTTGAACAATTCATTATTCTTCTTCCACAGGGCAATTAGGTCCATCATAGTCGAAGCTACTTCTACATTGAACTTATATTGTTCATAAAATACCTTAGCAAGTTTCTCCCGTGTATTCATCTGGTTCAAATCGAGTTAGGCGTACTAAGTTAGGGTTGGTCCCATCAGACTATCTTGGAATTTCTATACCATAAGTGAGTCATACTGAACATATTTACCCATCTTCCTAACATACAACCTGGTATGGAGCTTGGGATAGCCCGTCCCGTTATACTTTTCAAACTCTGGTACCTTAAACTTCTTAGGGTATGATCTGACGTCGTACGTGGAAAACTCAGTAATCCCTGCCTATGGAAATCCATCATACCCTATAAGTGCTTTCATCTTCTCAGTTATCTGTTGCATTAGTTTCTTTTCCAGTTCTGTCAAGCTATTTGTACTAAGCCCTTGGTCAACTGATCTTGAGGCCAAATACGTGTCAGGTTCAAAGGTTAGGTTATCTTTCAGGTAGACTCCTTCTAACTCAAATGGGTCTTTTGGATATTCATGCTCTGCTTAGGGAGCCTGCGTATTCTTCCCATAACGAGGCTTAGAGCTTTCTTCATTAACCGGTGCTATGACTCGCAGCAAAGCGATGCTGTCTACTAGGAAGCTCATTTGTTCTACCATCTTCTCCATAGCCCTTTTTATGGAATGAAACCTCAACTCAGAGGGATCATTGGCCTCGAGTTCTCTGTCATTTCCTTGAGTAGTGGCCATCCTAGTCTGGGAATGCATTCTAATCGAACTTCTCTAAAAGACTTGACGTTTGGGAGCTATCTTGAGATTTTACTTGATTTTGAAAACTCAATAAAGGGTTGGCATATATTACATTTTTCTAAGGAAAGGAAGTCATTAAATATATAAATGCAAGATGCGTGTCATATAAATGCAATGAAAAATTAAGGATTAGCAAGAGACCTTTGATGTGGCAAAACCTAACTAATTTTTATTAATTTTTGCAATGGTGAAGCTTTACATCACTTATTTTGTTCGAAAAAGGAATCCTAAAGAATAAAACATTAAAAGAGTCTAAAATCTAAATTCTAATCTTCCTACGGTTAGTGAGCTCATCTTGCGTCTTTTTCCTCTTTCGGATCTTGGAAGCTTCCTCTTCCTTGCCCTTGGTCCGCTTTAGTTGTGCTTCTAATGCCTTTATCTTCTAGTGATACTCTTCACAACGATTCTCCAACTCCTACTCTCTTTTACTCGTTCTCTCAAGTTCAGCTTCGACTTGGACTTCTCCCTTCTCCTAGCTATCTTCCATATCTTTTAGTTTCTTCAATTGGCGATAAGGAAGTCCTTTGTTTGTCTAGCTCCTGCCTACTGTCCCCTTAGTGGTAAGGGTGATCTTTCTTGTGCACCAAAGAGCTCGGATGCTTAGGAGCTTGGTTACATTGTCAACCACCAACATGCTGGGGTCATGAAAGTCCAGTGAGACAGCTTCCAATGATAGTCTGGGGATCATGTCTTCAATGAGTCCATTAGCTAGGACATATTCGGTGTAGAGGTTGAAGCTAATTAAGGGCACTGCCTTGCAATCATCACATCTTCTTATCATTTCCTTGCTTGCATACCACTTGGGAGTCAACAGTAACTCTTCCGCTTTCATACTCTGAAAATATTAGACCCGGTAGAGGCTAGCTATGTTTTCTGGCAGCTCAATTCTTTCTTTAAAGGACTGGATGAGAACGTATTGATGGGTAAACTCAGCCTAGTTGAAATCATGTTGGTAACTTCTCATGTAGCTGACGAACCATACTACTAGTAGGACCATATTAGTCTTCAAATCTCCTTGTTTTTTTCTTTTTGAGATGGTTCAATAACCGGGTTTGCTCAACCAAAAGGGCTGGGACATATGATTTCCCTTCAAGAAATTGGGTTACGATTTCTACAATTCTAAAGTGGACCCAGTAGTGGCTAGCTGTGTTTTCTGGCAGCTCAATTCTTTCTTCAAAAGACTTGATGAGATCGTATTACTGGATAAACTCAGCCTGGTTGAAATCAAGTTGGTAACTTCTCTTGTAGCTGACGAACCAGATTACTAGTAGGACCATATTAGTCTTCAAATCTCCTCGTTTCTTCTTTTTGAGATGGTTCAATAACCGAGTTTGCTCGGCCAGGAGGGCTAGGACATATGATTTCCCTTCAAGAAATTAGGTTACGATTTTTGCAATTCTAAAGTGGACTCGGTGTCTATCGTTAAGGAACAAGATAGTATTGAAGACCACCAATATAAAAGCATTGACTCTATATTGGTGCCATGCTTCCAAGTTTGCACAAAAAACCTCTCGTTTGTCTCTACGCTTTAGTTCAGTAGAAAACCAATTCGTGACATCCTCTAACCAAATGGTCTTTCCTTAATTTAGAACCCAGTTTATCTCGGTTTTTCTGATTCTTAACAACTTGCTAAAGATCTTTAGTACTACAACTTCCAAGTTTGGGACGTAGATATCATCAGTGATTGCAGGGGCCCACAACAATTGAAAGTATTCTTTTAAAGTTGGGCTTAGTTGATGTGGGCCCATGAAGAAATTGACAGATTCAGGCTCCCATAGGTGGAATAAGGCCCGCATTAGAGTGATGTTCACGAGGATCTTCTGCAGAAAGAGGATGGGCCCAATCTTATTCCTGATAAACTCCTACTTATCTGGGTTGAAGAGTCAAAACCACATCTGAAACAGTCTTTAAGGCCAATATGGTAGGTGGACATGAATTTCTTCCAAGGCTTTTAACTTGATCTAGTCATGCCTATGTAAAAAAAATCAAAATTACAATTACAACATATTCTAAACTTTATACAGAATTATCACAAATTATTTACAGGGAACTATTACAACTACAACTTCACAACCGTCCTTGTCCATTTAGGCCTACCACATCATAGGTTCTTGTGATTTTTCGAAAAAAAGTTTTTGTGTAATGCAAAGGGTGGGTTCTAAAGGTCTTCAAGTTCTGTAACCACCGCGTTTTTTTTTTCAAATCAATGATTCTGTAATCGCATTTGAACTTGAGTAGCGCAGCTTGATCAGCCTTGGAAGGTGGTTGTCCAACAACATCCGAAGCTTATACAATGGCTCCCCTCCTAAGATCCTAAGACAGCTTGGTTCTAACTATATCTACCATGCATTTATGATGCAAAAAAAATAGAATAAAAATAAAATAAACCCCCATAGCTACCCCTTTAAATAAACTGCAAATAAAAAATGTTAGTAGAAAAGAAATAAAATAAACAAATATATAAAATAACACACCTAAGTTCTTTTTCTTTCTTTTTTTTTATTATTATTTCATCTTTTTTATTTTTTTGAAAAATAAACTTCTAGTAACTAGCCCTCTAGCGTCCCTAGTGGAGTCGCTAAACTATCGAGCTTGATTTTTCAGTTTTCTTTCATTTAATTCAATTTCCCACTTTCTCGATTAATACTAAATCCTAACCTATTTAATATTAATCATCGACTAAAAAAATTGGGAAATTTTGGTTTTTTATAAAAAAAATAGCTTTTAGAGTTGCCACCCAATCGAAGTCGAGAAAAAGGAAAATTGTAATCAATTAGGTAGATTGACTATGATTGGATTACTGGTTTTTTATTCTAATTTCACACAAACTAAATGATTCTGAATTTGGGGGCTAACTTATTAAACCCTAACGGATATTACTATCTATTTACTGAAATTATGGTTATTTTTCAAATTATAATATTTTTAAGAAAAAATAAAAACCAGAAGAAAAAGAACCTAAGTTTCTATAAATTTTATCGTCGCCCTGAAGATACCTATGTACTCACTAATCGAGATCAAACAATCATAATTCTTTCCAAAAATCTTTAGTGTGTTGTTTCATTTTGATTTTGAAACCGACCAAATTTATGTTTTTAATCGATTCTGTTTATTTTTAAAAAAAAAATTAAAAGGGCCTTAACTCTTAAGTGACTTTATCTTATAAAAAAAAAAAAAATACTCTCTTAGACATCCTAAAAATCTTATTGATATTTCATTAATTTTTACTTCTAAAAATTGGTTTTCTAAGTGAGAAATCCAAAAAATAATCTTAAAAATTTTCCTAGACTAATATATACATATATATCTATACTACCATTATTAACTAATTATCTAAATAAGTAAAACATAATATACTTAGTCTATATACATATATGAGGAAACTAACACAAAAAGAAACCACTAAGTTAATATATGTAACCACATATAACTAACTAAGGATCTGATATAATATAATAATGTGATATAATATAATAACTAAACAAAATAATAAAAAAAAAAAAAGAAAAACAACCGAACCTGAGGCTATTCAATTGGAGCATGCTACTGATTGCTTTTCGCGCGGTGAAGGACAGGCATCGTGTATGCTATACGTACGTTGCTGTCGATGGAGAAGCACCACAGTCAAGCGCGCAATTGGGACGAGGATGTGTAGGTTATTTACGGATGGGAAGACAGTGCAAAGAACGATGCTCCTCTTAAAACTATCCTTCAAACCAACGTAGTTTGGTTTGTTGCAAAATCAAAGTAATTTCACCCGCTCTAATCCGAGTTAAGGAGTTTTCATGTAATGCAACAGCTCACAACCAAACTTAAGATTGTGCAATGGAGACACTGCTCCTCTTAAAACTATCCTTCAAACCAATGCCCTCATCTTCACCGCGACCTCCTCTCTTGTCACTTAGTTCAGCTAAGGTTAAGGAAAAGACCAATTTGCTATCCAGAGCTATCTTTTTCGAAGGTATCAGTGTTTGGTTAGAGAATCCTAATAATCCCCTAAAGGGTTACAATACATGACAATTTAGGGTTTTAGGATCAAATAAGATTAGGTTCGATTTAGGATATTCAAACAAATTCACACCAATCCAATCATTACAATCATCAATTGCAATACAAATTCCAACACGAAGTCAGATGCGCAAACACATGCATAAAACTACTTATAATCACAATCATATGAAATCGTAAGTCTCTGAGTACCCTAAAATAATACTCCAAATACGGTGAAGTAATAACCCAACTTACTTGGAATTCTCAACCGCTTAATCACTAAATTGCAAGTTGATTCATCTCCGAATATCCTATAATACAAATATGTCTTTTTAGTGTTTATACTTTGATAATACATATCCTAAGTTATAATTTAACTCACTTCTCTATATATACATATTATTTACTAATAATTCGCTCTACATTAGCTTAGGGTTCAGTTATTGAACTAGATTCCAGTTTTGGGTTCTAAATTGTTTTTAACTACGAGGAATCCTAAATACGCTCAAATCTTAATGTGAAATTAATCACATTTAGCTCGAGTATTCTAATATCATATTGGGTCTTAATTTAGTGTTCTAACCTATTCGGTACACTTTGATTCTAATTGGAGTACCGGATTTACTCTCGATATGAGAAAATTTTATATTTTTTATTCAATTACCTAAAATTAATTTTTGTTTCAGATTTATTTTGCCCTGATATTATTATTATATTATCCAATTTAACCTAATTTTTCATATTTATTAAAATTCCAATTTCACATATTCCTAATTTCCTACAACTACTACATAATTCCCATATTAATTATACTTAACACTCCAAAGACTAGGATTAGGTTTCCATATCAGATATTAACATCCTTAAATATCTAATTACCTTCTAAATCAGTAATTAATCATTTAATCACCTAATTAAGCCAAAATTACCCATTTTTTTCATCATTTTAGGGCTAAAAATTTACTTAAAAATTTCAAAAATTAATTTTAAAAAAATGGCTTCATAGCACTGTTCTATATCACTTAAGCATTCTACAAAAAAAATTTGAGCTCCAAACTATACTCCTAAGCCTATTCATTTCTAATTCTAATCATACTCGGTTTTGCTTAATTTCTTAAAAACCTTATATTTACAAACGTAATTAAACTTAATCACTATTTTTCCCTAAATCTACATACAATAAAACCTCAAAATAATAAATTTCATAATTTTCTAGACAAAATAAACAATTTTAAGAAATTTTATAAAATCGGAGAAAATGTAATACTCACCTAGTTCATAGGCTTTTTTAGCCTCCAACACCGGTTTAGATATGTCAACTAGTCTAGATGGTAGGTTTGGAGTAGGGTGGTGGTGGTTCGATGCCAGGTGGTGGTGATATGCGGGTTCGGCCTTCTTGCTCTATCTATACAGATTTGAGACAAATTTTTAAAACTCTAATTTTTTTCTCTCAATTTTTCCCAATTCCCAACTGACCAAATAAGCTCTGTAAATTTTCTTGGTATTTATAGGGCCTCGTAGGAATTATTTTGCATTAATTAGGACAAGATAATGCTTATATCTCTTCCATTTTACCTTTTATGCTACTTGATTTTTATTAGTTAATTTTAGTTTCTTACTTCCCTTACAGGCACGACTTGATCTAGTTTTTTCCCCCTTTCCTTGATTTTTCTTTTCTGATTTTTCCTTAATTTTTTTATAATTTTCTTTAATTATTTAGTAAATTTTTAGCTAATTTCAGGCAATTTAAGTAATTTAGTGTATTTCTACTTACACGTAAATACATATGGGGTACAAATAAACACTCCTAAATATTATTTAGGTCATTTTATGATTTTTAGTATACATATAATTTATCTCTAGCGATTTATTAGTTATCAAAATATATTTTATGCACTTTTGATAAATAATAAGTAATATATTTAAAATTTAAAAATTTTATATTCTCTTATTTTATTACTTTTTTTCTTAAATTCAAACTTACAGGGTTACTTTTACTAATAAATCTATTTTAGTTTATAATTTATGTTTGATCGGATTCTTTAACCGATTGCCTTAAACTTTATGTGCTAAATTCGATTCTACGATTACTTGGTTTATTTTTAAGGCTTACAATAGTGCTGTGTAAAAGACTAAAGGCAGTGCAGTGGCAGAAGATAGTGTGTGAAGTGATGCATGCTATCGATCGTGTGTCAATGCTTGATCGGTGTGGATGGAGGAGGGCTATGGTGTGTAGTAGATGTGTAGGGGAGATGTAGTGGTGATGTAGCGCAAGCTACGTAGACTGTTGCAATACGAGTGAACTCGACTAGCAATGTGCGGCTGTTGGAGCATGTTGGCTTAAACTGTGGTTGTGTGTAAGTGGATTGCTGTAGCGTTCTATTGGCAGTGAGGATGGAGCTGTACTGATTATGTGTTGCGGCTGTTGGAGCTTGCGTGTGTGGACTACTGCAGTGCGAGTGAACTCGACCAGCGATGTACAGCTGAATCAATGCTATAGTGGATGTTGGCTTTGTGTGTTATGTGGACTGTTGTGTTGACGGACGACGACTAGAGCAAGTTAAATGAGGGGGGATCGTGAAAATTGACTGCAACTTTTTTTTTTTTCAACTATGTGTATATTTATAAAACCTGAACCAAATCATATCAAATCGTATCTATTGTATCTAATTTGATAAAAATTAAATTAGGTTCGAATCCTTTATATCACTGCAAATCCAATTTAATAAAAATCAAACTAGATTCAAATAATTTTGATTATATATGAATTCCATGTGTTCAACTCGCTTTTTGTAAAAAATCAAAAAAATTGAATTAAGAAACACCTAAGTATCTAGTGAGATTCGAACACAAGACCTTAAGCTACCCCAATATCAATACTCCAATACTTATCCGTTAATATAATTAAATTGTATTTAAACTATACGACTCTAAAAAATAATTATTTATTGAAGCTGAAGCTAAAACTAAAACTATTTATCCCTAAAATAATTTATTTTCTAAAAAATCTAAAAATCTTTATAATTTTTCCTTTTCTCATTTTTTTGTATTTTCATCATTTTTTCAATTGTGGTTATTTTTTATTATTTTATTATTTTTCTATTTTTTATATATATTTTTTAATTAAGACCCTATTAAAAAAAAAATAAAAACTATAACCAATAGGAGGGCAAAAATCAAGTGTCTACAATCATGAATTAGTTTTCTTTGTTAAGATTTTGGATTGATGAATCATGATATTATTTTATTAAATATTTTAATATTAGTATTCTTGATTTTTTTTCATTGAGTATGTGTTTTATTAATTGTAGAATACATATTAGATTAGGTTAAAACCTGAAAGGAATAAAATTGATTTAATCGATTCCATGGCAAACTAATATCATATTACAATAAAGAAATTAGAGATAATACATCATAATTGAGTTAGGATTTAAAACATAAAAAAAAAAGTTCATTAACTAAATAATTTTTTCTAAAAATAAAAAGACTTAGTTAATTAATTAGGTTAATTCACTCTTCAAGAGAAGGTGATTATATACTTTATTACTTTGATAACCCAAAAGGGAATTCAAAGAAAATAATCTAAACGAATCAAGATCCAATAGTTAAATGTAATATATTTTAATATCTTGATCATTAACATAACTCTAAGATTCCAATTTATTGCTTTATTGATTTAATCTTTCAAGTGTTGATTTCTTATTTTTTTTATTAATTAGAAGTAGATTTACATTTTTTTTATTTTATATATATTTCAATTTATTTATATATAGGTAAGACTAATGTAGCTAAGAGGTAGTCCTAATCCTCGCAGGAATGACCTAGTCTTTACTAGTATTATATTAAATATGTGACCTAATGCACTTACTAATATAAAATACACTTTTATTTTCAAAGTAGTGGTTAGTGTATCAATTACTACACACGCCAATGTGCAAATCTTCCATAATACACAGTCCTTTTTTTATAACTCTGATTTTAAACATATTTCATATGGTGATTTTATAGCATTTCCCTCACATTTTTTGGTTTTCTTTAAAGAAATTGATACTTAATTGAGTAAAATGTTGATTTCAGGGTTTAAATGCGTTCTAGGCTCGAAAACGAAGAAAAAGAATCAAGTTTCACTCAATTCCGAGTTCAAACGAAGAAGTTATGAAGTTTTGAAGTTGTACAGAAATTTTGTCTTAGTGCAGAAAGTTACACGACCTGGGGACACGGCCGTGTCCCAGGCCGTGTCTGGTGACGAAAATAAAATCCGTGTAATACACATATAAAAGGATAAGAAACGGAGAGACATAAGAGACGAGAAGAGACTTGAGGAGAACATCAATCAAGAAGCAAGAACAAATCGATTTCAAGATTAGAGAGATTGTTCATCAAATCAAGAGGGGTTTTCATGCTTTATTTTACGTTTTTGATAAAACTCGTTTTTAGATTCGTTATGATAGCTTAGAATTCGAGTATTTAGGATTATGGAACCTAGGGTTTCATGTAACTCTTGGATTGAATTATAATTTCAATAAAGTTTCTATCTTTTCTTGATTCAATTATGTCGTTTAATTGTGGATTGATAATTCTAGAGTGTCAATATATGATATTATGCATGTTGATTGAGAAATTGCATGTGTAATTAGATCTTAGCATAATTGAAAAGAATTACATGTATACTTAGAAATAAGATACATGTTTCTTCCGGAAAGTTAATTATTTGTGTGGGAATTCATTATACATTAATGCAATTCTAAGTCATATTACTAAGTGAAGAGATTCCGGTAAATAATTTAGGATTAAGGTTAATATGCTTGAGAAAGATATTAGCTTTAATTGTAAATCCCTCCGGTCAAGAATTATAGAAACTAAATTGAATATATTTTAAAAGGTTACATGTTAAACATTAGGAGAAATAATTCCTAAATACATCATTGCATACTTGAAGTCGTTCGTAGTTTATTGCTTTCTAATTTGCTTAGTTAAGTCTCATAATTAGTTTAGTTTATTAATTTCAGTATTTTTAATTCATTCAACTCGACATAATTTTTCGGTTAGATAATAAAGCTAAAGTTAATATTAGTACTCAAAATCTCCAAAGAATCGACTCGGACTCACATCCACTATATTAAAATTGATAGGTGCACTTGCCTCGTATCAAGTTTTTGGCGCCGTTGCCGGGGATTTTTGATATTAAGAACGCTAGTTGCTTTATTACTTTAACCATTTTTTTTTCTTTATTTTCTTTTGTTTTCATTGTTTATTTTTATTATCTAGAGCTACAATTGATTTTATATTTCTTGCCTTTGTAATGCATGACCCGCAGTAATCTGGAAGATTTGGTAGAACTCAATCCTGAAATTGAGAGAATTGCCCTTCAAAATTTGAGATCGCGACCTAGACAAGTTGTGGCGACCATAGACGATGAATCAATCGTTGAAATCAAAGAAGAAGGTGAAGAGGCTAACACTCAATTCATCGAGCAGGAAGATCCACCATACATGGCTAACAACGGGAATGAAGCAAATCGAACCATGTCCGATTATTCAAGGCCTACGCTTATTGGAGCTGACTCTAGTATTGCAAGGCCAACCGTCGCGGCTAATAACTTCCAAATTGCACCTAACATCATACAAATGGTGCAACAATATGTTCAATTTGACGATCTCCAAGACGAAGATCCTAATGCCCACATCTCTAGTTTTCTAGAGATTTGTGATACGTTCAAAATCAATGGAGCCACGGATGATGCCATTCGACTACGACTATTTCCTTTCTCCTTAAGGGGTAGAGCAAAACAGTGGTTGAACTCCCTACCAAGAAATTCAATCACAACTTAGAATGAATTAGTAGAGAAATTTTTGGAGAAATATTTCCCACCAGCAAAGATAGCAAAACTTCGGAATGATATTTCTTGTTTTGCTCAATTGGAAGCAGAGACGCTTTATGACACTTGGGAGCGGTTCAAGGACTTGCTCAGGAGGTGCCCACATCATGGCCTCCTACTATGGATGCAGATTCAAACTTTCTACAATGGTCTCAATCTATCCACTAGACAGATGATTGATGCATCCACAGGAGGTACTTTGAACACTAAGACACCTGAGCAAGCCCAAAATTTGATTGAAGAAATAGCGATGAACAACTATCAGTGGAATAGCACTAGAGCCAAGCAAAAGGCCATGGGAATTTATGATGTGGACTTGACCACTGCTCTGGCAGCCAAGGTGGACTTGTTGAGTAAAAAGATTGATGCACTTTCAATTGGCCCTCAATAAGTGCAATCGGATGTAAGTGATTTTGGTATGCAGGGGTATGGAACACAAGAACAACTGGAACAGGTGGATTATCTAAGAAATCCACCTAAGCAACAAAATAACCCCTATAGCAACACTTACAATCCAGGATGGAGGAATCACCTAAATTTCTCATGGGGAAACCAAAACCAAGGCCAGCAGAAGACTAACTTTGGCCCACCTGGATTTCAGTGACCCTTCCCACCTCCTCTCCTTCAAGAAAAGAAGCCCAGTGTGGAAGAACTTCTCACAAAATACATTCAAGGCAATGAAACTCGCTTATCCAACATTGAATCCTCGCTGAGAAATCAAAAGGCTTCAAATCGCAATCTCGAGAACCAAATTGGTCAACTTGCGAAGCTAATCTCTGAAAGACCGCAGGAATCGCTACCGGGAAATACAGAACCCAATCCAAAGGAACATGTTAAGGCGGTAACACTTCGGAATGGGAAGGAGTTGCATGCTGAGAGGAAGGTTAGTGAGGAGACTAGCAAGAGCAAGGAGGGGACGAAAGCAACGGAAAATGTAGAGTCATCAAAGGTGAAAGAATATCAACTACCTATCCCATATCCCCAAAGACTCAAGAAAGATCGCAATGACCAACAATTCAGTAAGTTCCTTGAACTCTTTAAACAACTGCATATTAACTTACCTCTTGTTGATGCCTTGTCACAGATGCCGAAGTACGCTAAGTTCTTGAAAGATTTGCTATCTAACAAGAGGAAGCTTGAGGAGCTTTCTACAGTCATCTTGGATGAAAAGTGTTCAGCGATTGTACAAAACAAGTTGCCCAAAAAGCTAAAAGACCCAGGAAGTTTTACCATTCCTTGTCATATAGGTGATCTGTTAATTGACAAAGCTTTAGCTGATTTGGGTGCTAGCATCAATTTAATGCCTTACAAATTTTTCAAGAAAGTAGGATTAGGGGAACCTAAGCCCACACGCATGAGTTTGCAATTAGCTGATAGATCTGTGACGTATCCTAGAGGCATATTTGAGGATGTATTAGTCCGAGTGGGTAAATTCATTTTTCTAGTTGATTTTGTGATACTGGACATGGATGATGATTTTGAGTTACCCCTTATCCTAGGAAGACCATTCTTAGCTACCGCTAGAGCTATCATTGATGTTAGTGGTGGCAAGCTCATTCTTTGAGTAGGAGATGAAGAGATTACGTTTAAAATTTCAGAGGCTATGAAAAAATCTGTCGATCAGGATGATACTTGCTACCTTCTAGATGTTACTGACACTTTTGTTTCAAGTTATATGCAAGAAGTGCTTCTTAAAGATCCATTGGAGAGTTGCTTGCAATTAGGCATGGAGACAGCTTCGGAGGATCCTGTCAAATCTGAGGTGACAGCCCAACTGGAGGCAAATAAACCCATCTCTATTGAGACAGAGTTTGAAGAGATTGAAAAGAGGAAGGAAGCACAGTTAAAACCTTCAATTGAGGAGCCACCAGTATTGGAGCTAAAACAATTACCTGACTATTTGGAATATGCCTTCTTAGAGAAGGACTCCAAATTACCGGTAATTATAGCATCCAATTTAGAAAAAGAACAGAAAGAAAGGTTACTGAAAGTAGTCAAGGAGCATAATAGGGCCATTGCTTAGAAAATATCCGATATTCGAGGTATCAATCCCTCCTTTTGTACTCATAAGATTTTAATGGAAGAAAACTATAAGTCGGTTGTGCAGCCCTAGAGACGCTTGAATCCAAACATGAAAGAGGTAGTCAAAAAAGAAGTTATCAAACTCCTTGATGCAGGTATGATATATTCTATCTCTGACAGTTCATGGGTGAGTCCAGTGCAAGTAGTTCCAAAAAAAAGTGGGATGACAGTAGTCCCTAATGAAAAGAATGAATTGATCCCAATGAGAACGGTAACAGGTTGGCGTGTATGTATCGATTATCGAAAGTTAAACGATGCTACATGTAAAGACCATTTTCTCTTACCTTTTATTGATCAAATGATAGAAAGATTAGCTAGACATATGTTTTATTGTTTTCTGGATGGCTTATCTGGTTATTTTCAAATACCTATTGCATCGGAAGATCAAGAAAAGACCACTTTCACTTGTCCTTATGGCACTTTTGCTTATCGCAGAATGCCTTTTGGTTTTTGCAATGCGCCGGCCACATTCCAGTGATGCATGTTGGCTATTTTTTATGATTTGATAAATGACATAATGGAGGTATTTATGGATGATTTTTCAGTTTTTGGCAACTCATTTGACCTTTGTTTGAATAATTTGGACAGGGTACTTACCAGGTGTGAAGAGACCAACCTTGTCCTCAACTAGGAAAAGTGCCACTTCATGGTACAAGAAGGTATTGTGTTGGGCCATAAGATCTCTCATCGAGGAATTGAGGTGGATACTGCCAAAGCGGATGCGATTGCAAGACTCCCATCTCTAACTTCGGTTAGGGCCATAAGAAGTTTCTTAGGATATGCAGGCTTTTACAGGCGATTTATCAAGGATTTCTCGAAAATTGCCTGCCCTTTGACTAAGCTATTAGAGAAGGATGTGCCTTATGTTTTCTCCCAGGAGTGTTTGAAAGCTTTCAATATCCTTAAAGAGAAACTTACCAATGCTCCAATTATGATAGTCCCTGATTGGGCACTCCCCTTTGAGCTTATGTGTGATGCAAGTGATCACGCAATCGGGGCAGTGCTGGGGCAAAGGTGAGACAAGCACTTTCAACCAATTCACTATGCTAGCAAAACTCTTACGAATGCTCAGGAAAACTACACTACTATAGAAAAAGAGTTGCTAGCTATTGTTTTTGCCTTTGATAAATTTCGCTCTTATTTGCTTCTATTTAAGGTGATTGTCTATACTGATCATTCTGCCCTTAGGTACTTGCTAGCAAAGCCGGATGCAAAACCGGATGCAAAACCAAGATTGATTAGGTGGATCTTGTTGCTGCAAGAGTTTGATGTGGAGATCAAAGATAAAAAAGGCGCTGAGAATTTAGCAGCAGATCACCTATCCCGATTGGAGAACCCAAACTTGGAAATGCTCGACGAGAACGAGATCAAGGATGAATTCCCTGAGGAGCGACTCTATGCCATCGTCCAGGTAAGTGATATGGAAATTCCTTGGTTCGCAGATATTGCTAATTTTTTAGCTGCTAGGATCATACCGAAGGGACTTCAACACCAGCAAAAGAAGAAATTCTTTTCTGATGTGAAACATTATTTTTGGGATGATCCTTACCTGTTTAAAGTATGTGCAGATCATGTCATTCGAAGGTGTGTACCACACCTCAAAGGTTGGCGAATTTTGAGCCACTGTCATTCGGGGCCCATGGGTAAGCATCATAGTGCCAATCGGACAGCTCATAAGGTCCTAGAGGTAGGATTTTATTGGCCTACCCTATTCAAAGACGCCCAGCGATATGTTGAGAGTTGTGATCGTTGCCAACGAGTGGGAAATATATCCCGTAGGGATGAAATGCCACAAAACCCCATCATCAAGGTTGAGGTATTTGATGTATGGGGGATCGATTTCATGGGTCCTTTTTCAAATTCAAATGGAACAAATATATCTTAGTAGCCATTGACTATGTCTCTAAGTGGGTGGAAGCTAAAGCCCTACCTACTAATGATGCTAGGGTAGTAAAAAGATTCTTGAAAGGCCTATTTTCTCGATTTGGCACCCCTAGAACAATTATAAGTGATAAGGGAACACACTTTTGAAATACTCAACTCGACCAAGTATTGAAACGTTATGGCGTTACACATAGGATAGCCACCCCGTACCACCCCCAAAGTAGTGGCCAAGTGGAAGTTGCCAATCGCGATCTTAAGCGAATTCTTGAAAAAACTGTAAAGTATCATAGGAAGGATTGGTCAAACAAGTTGGATGATGCTCTATGGGCATATCGAACCGCCTACAAAAGACCACTCGACATCACACCCTACCGACTTGTATATGGCAAAGCTTGTCATTTGCCGGTAGAGATAGAGCATAAGGCTTATTGGGCGATTAAGAGTGCTAATGTTGATTTTGAGCGTGCAGGTTCTTACAGGAAACTTCAATTGAACGAGCTTGAGAAATGGCGAGTGAATGCATATGAGAACTCCAAATTATACAAAGAAAGGGCCAAAAAGTGTCATGATCAGCAAATCAAACAAGGTCGACAATTTAAAGAAAGTAATCATGTTCTTTTGTATAATTCTCGCCTGCGTTTATTCCCAGGTAAGTTAAAATCCAGGTGGTCTAGACCATTTACAATTACACGAGTTTTCCCGTATGGGACTGTTGAAGTTACACGCCCGGAGAAGGGCACATTTAAGGTAAATGGACAACGGTTGAAATTATACTTAAGCGGAAACTTAGAGCATGTTGGCCGAGAGAAGTTTTATCTCCATCCGATAGAACTAACGTGAGAAGACGTATCTCGTCGAGCTGAAGACGTATCTCGTCGAGCTATCGACGTTAACTAAAGCGCTTCTTGAGAGGCAACCTATGTCTAACTCTATTTATGCTTTAGTTCTTTAAGTTTTCTTCATTTTATTTTCCGTTTTATCTAACTTTGCTTTGCTTCGTATATTTTCTTTCAATTTTTCGTCATAATTCCTTCCTTTCTTAGCTTTATTTTTTTTTTCCTTTTCTCTTTAGTTTTATTATTTCTAAGTTCCTTTATCTTTAGATTTAATTCAAAAAAAAAAATTATTATTGTTACACGGGTAATGGACACGGTCGTGTCCCCGCCCGTGTCCACCCAAACTTTGATCCTACGCCGTAGGTACAGAAAGTTACACGGGCGAAGGACACGGTCGTGTCCCCAGCCCGTGTGCCCCCAGAAATCTTCACCCGTGCACAGAATGTTACACGGGCGTGGGATACGGTTGTGTCCCAGCCCGTATGCGTCCAGACACCACCCGAGAACAGAAAGTTACACGGGCGTGGGACACGGTCGTGTCCCAGCCCGTGTCCGTCCAGTATTCATCCACGGGAAGCACAAGTCACACAGGCAGGGAACACGGTCATGTCCTAGCCCGTGTGTGTCCAAGTAAGACACGATGGCACAGATTGTTACACGGGCAAGGGACACGATCGTGTCCCAGCCCGTGTCGACCCAAATAACACGGTTTTCACACACGACCGGTTTATTTAAATTACATACCCTCTCACACTCTCACAATCACACATATCTCTCTTACATTTGCTCTCATTCTCCCTCTTCTCTCCACAATTCCTACATATCGCACTTGGATCCAAGTAAGTTTTTCTCCTTAATTTTCCTTTCTCTTCCTTATGCTGCAGCAATTGGGTTATGTGTTATGCCTTTTATGCCTATTGTTTTTGCCCTGCTGTTTTCTTTTGATTCTTCATCCATGCTATGCATTATTGCTTTGAGTTTCTTGATCTCATATGTTATAATGCCGCCTCATCTAGTTAGATTTCATTATGCTCTATCAATTCAAAATTTTATTGGTTAATTTGCTTGTCATTCTCCATTCATGCTAGTTAGGGTTAGCAATGGGCGATCATTATTTTGGGTCATTTCGCGTCTCTTACATGTATAGACGCTTGTTTCTCCTCATTAATTAGTGTGTAGCGGAATTCGTTGGTAGTGTTTGCCACTCATTTCTTTTCCACCACCTCATTTTCTCGCTACACTCCATATGTTTGATGAAATGCCCCAATGAGCATTCCTTTCACAATCTTACCCATTGTTATTCCTGTTTTTCTGTGTGCTTCAAACTATGTGCGATATGGATATCCGTATTTGATTTTGCTTGTTGCCTCTTTTCAGGTATTCCAATGGCTAATCGATCTAAGCTTTCCGTTCGCCGGAAATCCAAATTTGTAGCATCCTCTTCATCACAATCCGGCACAATTGTTAAACCACTGGCGACTCTTCCTCCTATGGAGCACCCAATGCTCCAATTTAAGGAGGACTACCAAGTACAACGCTACTAATTGCTTCAGTCTAAGCCCTTTAGCGAGACCCTTCGGTTGGATTGGGATGTTCTCGCTCAACTAGAGCTCACAACCGAAATGAAGGAGCTCTTGGATGGTACCGTTTGGGAGCGCCTATTATCCTTTGAAGCTCCAGTTTATAAAGAGCTGACCTTGGAATTTTTGTGCGCTTATAAGCTGGATAAAGATAGTGCTACTCGCATGGGCCCAAACCGCCAATTACACTTCACCTTGAGTGGCCATCCATTCCACATGTCCATCGCTCAATCGGGCCGATATCTTGGTTTATATGCAGACAGATATATACGGACGGAAGAATTCCAAAGTCTCTCATGTCGTTTTCCTCGTGGCGTCACGATAGGGTCATTTTGGAATGAGATCACGGTTGGCGATGCCTATGATCCCGTCAGGAGTAAGGCCTCTCAATTAGTCAGGCCTGAATACCGGGTTCTTCACTGGCTCTTCTCCCATACGTTGACTGGTAGAGGCCTTAGCACCGAGGTGGTGTCTAACAAGGATTGCCTCTATCTTTATAGTGTCATCCATAAGCACCCTATCAATCTAGCCATTGAAATCGCCGAACTCTTCAACCACCAAGCCACCACCACTCAGAAGAAAGGGCATATTTGCTGTGGCCCTTATATTACATTACTGGTGCAGGCTATGAGAACTAAGGTTGTTGCTTGGCCCTCACTTACTTTCATTAGCCAAGTCACTCCTATGCGCCTCAATTCCTTCCGCCTCATGCACCTCTTACCATCAAGAAGTCAAGGTCGACGCTCTCGCAACAGCACATCTCGGGGCCAAACGTCTTCAGCTAGCTTTGAAGATAAATTTGATTTGTTGCTATCTGAGGTTCGTTATATAAGAGAGAGTATGGATAAACTTCATCTCCGATAGGACAGAATGGAAGAATTTCTTAAAATGAAAGCGTCGGCTACTAATGAAGAGGCGAGTGAGGAAAAGGAAGAGGAGGATGAGAGTAGTGAGGAAGAGGCAGATGAGGAGGGTGAAGACGAGGACGCTGGAGAAAGTGATGAGGATGATGCGGATGATGAGGAAGGTGATGACGATGATGATGCTACTATGGCTGAGGCATCATCTGATGAGGAGGCTGAGGAGACGGATTCTGATCACTCTTCTTAGTTCCACATTTTTTGTGTTTTCTTTTATTGATCAAGACTTGTGAACTCCATTATATATAATGATGCTGCTTCTTCATTTTGCACTTCTTTTCGACTGCCAGGGAAGTATTAGTTTCTTTTCTTTACATATGTTTCCTTTTTCCTGTGCTGTTTTTTTTTTTTTTGCTGCTATGATTTTCTGTGGTACATTGGGGATAATGTACATTATTAAGTGTGGGGAAGGAATATATATGATTTTGTTACTGTTTAGAAAACCAATTATTCATATTTGACCCAATTAATTTTTAAGTTAACTTGCAATAGGTGATTAACTGGTATTGAGCCAAATCAACTATGTCATGTCGATTATTATTGATCTTATGATACTTTACTAAAATTGATTAGTCAAATTTTTGGAAGGCAATGTTACGAATTATTTAGCTTAGGATTTTAAGACTTGAGATTAGAACAACATCACTAGTTGAGAGTTAGTCATGGTTATTTTTAAATTTACTTTTGTGTATACCTTTTTCTTAGAAATTTTTAAGAGTCCTATAATTTTTAACAAACAAACAAATGAAATTCTTCTTTTGAGAAACCCCTGAAAAATCATAATGATTGGAGGTCAAAAGTAATAACAAGTGTATGAATATAAAAAAATTGGTAAGGATTCGTCTTGGTCCGTCAGAAGAGCAAGATTGAGCCCCAATGCCAATTCTAATGAAAAAATTGATATGGATCAACCTTGGTCCGTCAGAAGAGCAAGGTTCTTTCCCGCTATCAATATAAAAAATAAGTTGGTATGGATTGGTCTTGGTCCGTCAGAAGAGCGAGATTCTTTCTCTCTACCAACACAATTGTGCTTAAATAAAGTAAATTCAAAAGACCTCTCAACAAAATCATGAACTAGGGGGATGATCAGAGGAAGAGTGGATGTAAAATGTGTTTATTTTAGATTATGGTGCTTGATGAGATGAAAGAGAGAATTGTATACATTTTAGTCAAATGGACAAAATTTTTATGACTCTTTTTCAGTTGGCGAGATGTTAAATCTAATTTTTAGTTTAAGAATCCTTGGTTAAATGGCTTGGGTAAACTTTGATTTTCATAAATTAACTAGTGAATTCTAGTATTAAGTATTGTTGGAGCATTCGAATATGGTCAGATGAAATTGGTTGACTTTATTATTGCAAGTTAGTTGAGAATGATTTTCTTACCTTTCTTCGGGTTAAGTGTATTCGTTCACAGGTTTCCTAAACAGTGATAAATTTTGTTTAGCGTTTCTTGTCCCGAAAGTTTTGTTTTGATTTATTTGCTTGAGGACAAGCAAATGCTCAAGTGTGGGGAAATTTGATAACTCTAATTTTAAACATATTTCATATGGTGATTTTATAGCATTTTCCTCACATTTTTTGGTTTTCTTTAAAGAAATTGATACTTAATTGAGTAAAATGTTGATTTCAGGGTTTAAATGCGTTCTAAGCTCGAAAACGAAGAAAAGGAATCAAGTTTCACTCAATTCCGAGTTCAAACGAAGAAGTTATGAAGTTTTGAAGTTGTGCAGAAATTTTGCCTTAGTGCAGAAAGTTACACGACCTGGGGACACGGCCGTGTCTGGTGACGAAAATAAAATCCGTGTAATACAATATAAAATGATATCTTAGGGTTTAAAAGGAGGGGAGATATTACAGAAACGGAGAGGCACAAGAGACGAGAAGAGACTTAAAGAGAACATCAATCAAAAAGCAAGAACAACATCGATTTCAAGATTAGAGAGATTGTTCCAAATCAAGAGGGGTTTTCATGCTTTATTTTACGTTTTTGATGAAACTCGTTTTTAGATTCGTTATGATAGCTTAGAATTCGAATATTTAGGATTATGGAACCTAGGTTTCATGTAACCCTTGAATTGAATTATAATTTCAATAAAGTTTCTATTTTTTCTTAATTCAATTATGTCGTTTAATTGTGGATTGATAATTCTAGAGTGTCAATATATGATATTATGCATGTTGATTGAGAAATTGCATGTGTAATTAGATCTTAGCATAATTGAAGAGAATTACATGTATACTTAGAGATAAGATACATGTTTCTTCTGGAAAGTTAATTATTTATGTGGGAATTTATTATACATTAATGCAATTCTAAGTTATATTACTAAGTGAAGAGATTCTGGTAAATAATGTAGGATTAGGGTTAATATGCTTGAGAAAGATATTAGCTTTAATTATGAATCCCTCCGGTCAAGAATTATAGAAACTAAATTGAATATATTTTAAAAGGTTACATGTTAAACACTAGGGGAAATAATTCCTAAATACATCATTGCATACTTGAAGTCGTTTGTAGTTTATTGCTTTCTAATTTGTTTAGTTAAGTCTCATAATTAGTTTAGTTTATTAATTTCAGTATTTTTAATTCATTCAACTCGACATAATTTTCCGGTTAGATAATAAAGCTAAAGTTAATATTAGTACTCAAAATCTCTGAGGGATCGACTCGGACTCACATCCGCTATATTAAAATTGATAGGTGCACTTGCCTCGTATCATTCTTCTAGACAAAAACATCTTAGGAGAGGGAGGCTGACCCCTCTTTAAGATGATCATAGGAAACTTGGTATGATAGGTTTGAAATAAGGCCCGTCGGGTAGGCTCGTTGGATCCAACTTTTCTTGATTTTGCTCATATTAGAAATAATAAAGCCTTTATTAGGCCTAAACTGATAAAAAAAGTCAACTTGAAATCCATTAATAAAAGGGTTCAATTATAGCCATTAATCACCATCATGTTCCGATGAATGGTATCAATAGTCATTTCCTATAAACACCTCCTTTCCTTCCTCATTTGGATGGGAAAAATCCCCAAATAATATCGTTACTCTACCAGATTCCGATACATATAATTATCCTTATTGTAGGCCTATAAGTTTATGAAAAATAATCCCGATACAAAAAGTTGCTTGATTTTTTTTTCTTTCTTTCTCTTTTTTTCTTTTAATTTTTTAAATAGACATGCATGTAGCACTCAAGATAAGTACACTCAACTTATTCATCTTTTCATATTGTATCTTCCCCTTTTTTGCTAAACATATTGAATGTTCTTAAGTATACTTCTATATAATGTTAAGCATGTTCCAAAGAAGTACTAAACAATTGGCTTGATAAAGATAAGGGATGACATCTTAGAGCTAACTTGTCTTTGCTAGATGGTGTTTTTATGAATGACATCTGTGCAGCTTTTTAATGATAATGCATTCAATTAATATAAAGATGGATTGCAAATACATCATTTCAACTATTATTAAACAGATGCTGATAAATCCTCTAATGTTCAAAATGTGATTTCATTTCTTTATATCTTTATAGATAGTGAGAAGTACATATTTAGGACTCAACATTTTCTATTTGATTCCTAATTGTTTTGTTTTTTCTATTAAAATCCTCTATGTTTGCCAGCAATGTCATTTTAGGACTTCCATTAAATCTACTAGTTTTTCCGTCCAAAGCAATTGACGTAGTATTTTTTATTTAAAATTTATGTCATAGTGCATAAGCAATATCCATGTCAGTGAGCCATTTGGGTAATATTTGACTAGATTAAAAAAAAAAACACCAAGTGTTACAATCTCTCCAACACAAATACCATCCATGACCTACCATCCCTCTCTTTACCATGCACACAACAACCATCCATACGCACATAGAAAACACTAATCACTCTTTTTCCACCAATGCACCTAGAACAATCCACTATCTTTCTGGTTCTGACTTAACCTACAACACAACACCCACTCGACCATCACTTACCTAACTCGACCTTTCTTCCTCACCATTGCGCAGCCACCCAATCGACATTCCATAACACCATTGCTTCCAAAATACTATCTATGATTGTCACTCTTAACCAAACCCTGATCCCTTACCTTAGCAATAACCCCAACGGCCATGTCGTACCCCTAAACTGCAACCCAAGACTAAACTGCACACCATCGACCACCTTAGGAAACACCACTCACCATACATCCTCATTAAAAACTAACCTTACCAACATCTTCCTTATATCTCAAAACCTTAGAATACACCCTTCTCACCATGGTAACACTGAGATCCAGTGTTGCCACCCCTACTCAAACACCACTAAACCAACATTATATGCCCAAGCATCATGTCCAAACTTTTCTAATGCCAATGAAAAGGTCATAGAAGTTAGATTTCCCATTTGGAAAAGTACTTAGAATCACCCTTGAGACAAATATCTCAACCATGGCTTTTTTCCTTAATGCACCACATGGTGCAAATTTTAAATAAAATGTGTCATATCAATTGTTTTGAATGGAAAAATTAATGGATTTAATGGAAGTCCTCAAATGACACTACTTGCAAAATAGAAGATTTAAATATAAAAAATGAAAAGTTTAGAACTCAAATAGAAAAGGTAATAAATGTTAACTCCTAAATATGTACTTCTCCATTATAAATTAATAAATAAATATATATATATATATGTTCCAAATAGTTTAAAAAAAGAAAAAGAAAAAGGACTCGGCATCTTACTAATCATGAATTTTCAGTAAGAATTTCGAGAACCATAAACAAGATAGGAAATATTTATATATTTTTAAAGACATGGAAATATAAAGCCACAATTTTAAAACCTATCTAATGATACATGAACATAAATAATCAATAATTTAATTGACATGAGCAATTATCCCGAATATGGATATGACTTTGTCCTTGGTAATCACTAGCCGATCTTTATAGTCTGTCTAACTAGGAGGACAATTAAAAAAATTTTAAGACCATTGATTTTCAAATAAATACAACGACAAATGGGGGCTAAACCTCAGTAATTTATGCAAAAGTAGAAGTGCAGTATAATTATTTCAATGCCCTGATAATTTGATTTACGCAGGAAACACGTGTATCTTTTTTCTTCTGGAAAATTTTGGATGATTAGAGCAAGAACCATAGCCCAGCAGTTAGTTGTAATAAAATATTATATCAAAATCCCCTTCTTCCGTTATAATTTAGAAAAAAACAATTATAAGATTAAAAAAATCCAACAAAATGGTTTTTAAAACACTTGTTAAATGATTCAAAAGAGACATTTTATAAATTACACATTTTATAAAAAAATAAAAAAAGTTTTATTTATATTTCAATAAATAAATATCCCAAGCACCGGTTATTTATATTTCCTAATTCTCTTTGGCTTTTTCTTTTATTTATTTTCTTTCTTTCTTTTTTTTTTTTTTTTTTCCTTTGGTTACTTTATAGTTGCCATTTAACATCATCACGTGGTAGGCCAAGCACGACTTTTGACAATTTATTACGTTGGTTAGATAAGTGATATTATTCAAATAGGTGCAAGTGAAACCATACGCATCCATGATCCATATGATATACTAACTTTTCTCTCTCTCTCTCTAATCCAAACAATAAATTGAAGGAAAATTTTAGGTCCGTAAAAATAGCATGATTTGACCACGATAGGATCATTAATAAAGTGAAATATACTTGTCAAGTTGCTTAAAAACTAACTAAAACTCAGTCGACCAGCATAAGTTAGTGCATTGCGTGGAATTTAATTATTTCTCCGCTTATTACAATATTTAAATAGAAAAATTAAGAATTTACCTGCTTGTTAGAATTTAATTTAGAAAATTCTCATATTCCTTACCTGGATATTTGTACATGGAATTTACTATTTGATGTAAATAAGAACTCATTAGATATTACATGTTATTGTTTACATTTATGGACAAATCATTGATAAGTATTAATAATATTTAAACTCAATTTGATAATAGTAAGTAGTTTCTAAAAGATCCATCCTTATATATTTTACAAATACAGCTTTGTTATAATGCTATTTACTGTACTTTATAACCCAAAGTTGAAAGAAGGAAAAAAAAGAAATCGTAAAAATTTTGATTGTGTGATGGAAATTAACCCTCCATGGACACTTATCGTGTGAAGCAATGGTACCTTTTCTAAGAAATAAATAAACTTACAAATGTTATTTATTTATTTTACTAAATAGTATTGTAACAACTACAAGAAAGGGGGAATGGAATCCGATTCATTTGATTGAAAGAACAGTATCTATGCCACTTGACTATTAATGATGCATGAATCACTAAGGGATAGTTGATTGGTGGTCTAGTCACCATGCGCAATAGTAGACCTACAAGAAAAACCCTTGTGACTAAGTTAGTAAGGACCCTCTAATACTTAAATTAATAAAGGGATGGAAAAGAGAGAGTTTTTGTGTATAAAACAATTACATGGAGAGTTGAGTGAGTTGAATCCTTGTACATGTGGCTTTATACCCCATTTATAAGGCATGAAACTTACAAGTTTATAATACGTAGTAGGTCAGAATTAACTCGTATGTTATTGGTATAGTGAAGGTGCACGCCAGAACACTGAGGTCTTTAAGTCGTATCCCTAGTACCTAACATGGGCTCAAGGGGTTAGGTTTGAGGTTGCCATCTAAGCTTAGATTTGGCCATCATGAGGATAATGGGGTCATTGGGCCTTGAGGGCCTAAGAGCAAAGCCATCATAGGATGTTGGTTGAAGCTTTTGAGATCTTAAGGAGATCTAGGAGGAGGAGTGCTTGGAGTAGGTCTAAGTAGGTTATGTTGGCACAAGGTACACTGGGTAGTGCGTTCCTTTAAGTGTGGCCTAAAGAGGAGTGCTCGAGCAGATCCAAGCAGGTTGATGAACTTAAGCTAAAGTAGATTTATGAGGGGGCGCGAACCAATTCGATTGTTGAAGGAGGCCCAACTATCGACTTGGAGAAGTGCTTAGGGTACTTTAGTAGATGAAGGCCCTTATGCTTGGACCCTTGACGCTTTGAGCTTAAAAAGGTCCATCAACAACTACAAAAATCTTGACTATAAATGTTATGTTTATATAATATAAATTAAAACATCATACTCGTGCATTTTATGTATTATTCTTTTCTTTATTGTCAAACATGTAAATAGCTTAAATGGTTTAGTAAAAATTCATTTCCTTAAACTTATTTGTGTTTGTGCTTGAAATTCCTCACAATTTTTTTTTTTAATATTTGCTTATTAGTACAAGTAAGATGACTACTGCCGGATCTATAAAATTCCGAGTGCATCTAAATCTAACTAAAGGATGCAGATAATAGCTGGTGTGTCATTTAAACATCTTTGGGTTAGATAAAAATCTACATGGACAATGTAAGAGCTTAAAGATATGAGGATCAGCAACGATGTCCCAAGTTGAGCTGTACTATGAGGACTTATTGCTGTCCAGTGCCTTTCTTTGTCGGCAGCTGCTGCGGTGTTGCCTTTTCTTGACAATGTATCATTCGTGTAATTTCTTTTTTTAGAAAAAAAGTTTCAATTAATCGGTATCTAGAAATACTTAAAGATTTTCTTTTAAAAAAAATTATATTGTTTAGACACTACTAAAAATATATATATATATATAAAAGGATGAAAAGTTTTTTTTTATCCGTTCTCTTGTAATACCCGAACGCCTATTTGGAAAAATATGCTTGGGATCCAATTAATGATAAATTCCTATCGTCAGCATTGCTGAGAGGACATGATGTGGGTGTGGCTGTAGATAAAACCAATAACATGTGCCCACGGATTGACAAAGACAAAGACTATTGCTCTTTCTCCATTTACAGAAATAAGCTGAGCCTCTTGACACCAATTTCCTTTTGGTAGGCCCAGCATACCATAGTAATAACCTTTTCTTTTGATAAAGGTGGACCCAATGCACTGCCACAATCAAAGCATCCAACGCATGATTGGATGCTTCAACAATAACCAAATATATTTTGTACATATACCAATCTTCAACGATGTTTCATATGGCACCGACACTTCATTTGGACAATAAAAAGGTAAGATGCTGAATTATTTAAGAAAAAAAATTCTAAATTTCTTCATATATTACCCAATGGCCAGAGAAGCCAACTATTGTTGAATTATTACTATACATGGACATGGACTGCAGTCTCCCACATACCACCACACAGTACACACAACACTATTAGAAAGTCCTTCGCAAGACACCTTGGACTCTCCAAGATTTATCAACTTGACTTACAAGCTTGCAGTGACTTGTACGCTTTTATAGGAAAAAGGGGATGAAGGAAAGAAAAAGAGGAAAAATGAAGTAATACATGACTCAGACATGTGATAAAATGAAGATAACCCACAACTCTTGACATGAAAAGAAATCTATCTCTAAATACTCTACTTTGGCTGGAAATTTGTCACATGACTATCTCTGGCTTCAAAATGCTGGACTTGATCTCCTTGTGGGGCAAAACTACTCCACCATTACTATAAACCTCATCACCCACATGTACATCCTCGCCGAGGATAGTCATGTTCTCTACACGTGCCCATTGCCCCACTGTGGAATGCCAACCGACTATACTGCTTGAAATGCAAGCATGCTTCTTGATGCGAGCTCCACGCATGACAGTGCAGCGAGAGAGTCTTACTCCTGCTTCCACGATACACCCTGGGCCAATCGCAACATCTGGACCTATCAAACATCCCTCACCAATTTGAGCACTCTGATGCACTATAACATTTCCAATGATGTGGGTGCCGGTTGCAAGTTTATCTGATGATTTTTTTTTTATAGAGTCAAGGTAAAGTCTCAGCCCTGTGATGTAATCCCTTGGCTGACCAATATCCATCCAAAACCCAGGTAGAACCATTGCAAATAGTTTCTTCTCCGCTGCAATTTTTGGGAAAACCTCTTTCTCAATTGATGTAGGCCTGAGTTCAATTCGATCAAGAACAGATGGGTTTAACAAGTATATTCCAGCATTGATTTTGTTGCCAACAAACAACTTTGGCTTCTCCACAAACTTTTCGACTCTACCGGTAGACTCCTCCATGACTACAACACCATACTTGGAGGGCTCGTCAACCTAACAAAGCAAACAGTGAAGATCTTTATGGAAACAAAGAGAAACATCATGTGAAATAACACCAGGCATGTTATGCTTACCTTTGTTACCATGATGGAAGCCTCTCCTCCATGGGACTTGTGGAAGTCAATCATGTCTTTGAAAGGATATTCACTTATGACATCACTGTTTAGCACAAAGAATGGCTCGCCGGACTCATCAATCAACTTATCCCTCGCCAAAGCAAGAGGACCAGCTGTACCAAGTGGTTCAGTCTCTTGTGAGCATGTGATCTTAATTCCCAGCTTGGTCTCAAAGTCTTTTAAAAAATTAAGCATGACCTGCATATTGCAACAGTAAACCATGATATACTCCCATGCCTTTCACTCAATGAAAAGATTCCATGGAATAAATACATATGGGAATCTTTTACCTCTGGTTGGTAATTGATAGCCAGAACAACTTCAGTAACACCAACAGCCTTGAGAGCTTCTATCTGTAAAAATCAGATGTGTTAAATAACAAATTTTTGTTAACAAGGGGTTGCATAACATATGCCAGCTCCTGCCCGTTTCAAGCAGAGTAAGTAAATTCTCTCACAGAAAGCTATTTTTTAAAATAGTTTCGTAGAAAGTTCATTCATATCGTTATATTAATCTATTTATTTAATCAAGTATCATTTGCAAGAGAACATTTTATGCTAATTCAAGTGTTTGGTTCAATTTTGATAATTGAATAAATCCACAAATAGCTGATAAAGATATCAGATTGTGAGTGCAACACAAATATCTGGAAGAGGGAGGAAGTCTTCTTACTAAAACAGTCCACAAGTGAACAAAGATATTCACTCATACCTGATGCAGGATCATGGGTTTGTTTGCAAAATCAACGAGTGGCTTAGGAACGCTGAGGGTCAATGGCCTTAGCCGAGTACCAAATCCACCAACGAGAATGAGAGCCTTCATGTTTTACGCTTCTTTCCTGTTGAAAATACAAGGAAGATGCTTAGATCTTAGCTGGATATATATACCATCTGTGTATGCAAAAGAATGCAGAAGTGAGAACATTCGTGGGTGATCCAATGGATCTGGCGAAAATCACAAAAGGCCGCAAATAAAAGTATGTAAAGGCTGGAAAAGAAAGTGAAAAAAAAAAGCATATACGTGTCCAAAAGTATCTGATACCACTTCAACGTAAAATTAAGGAAAAAAGGGGGGG
>JAMXBB010000006.1:23805519-23934264 GCA_024138015.1 Lumnitzera littorea
CCCCCCCCCCCCCCCCCCCCCCCCTCCCCCGACACCATTAAAGAGGCCAATTAGAGACACTCCGTACGACATGGGTAAGGGAGTCACATAGATGCACCATTCTTCGATCCTTATGCATAGATCGTTTTTGGGTACTTACAGCCAAGACGATGGACAAATCACATAGCTGGATGCAACTCAGATGGTTCAGCCACAAGACAACGTAAAACCTCAGGATGCCGAGCTACTGCCTCAACGACGACTTCGATGTCGATGTCATTAGCTTTATATATTTCACTTACGATTTACTTTCTTTATTTTTGAAACACTATTTAGCTATTTTGACAAATTACTTACATTTTGTTCAATGGTTTCATTTTTTCATAATTTAAAGTTATTTACAATTTTCGATATCGATTCTAAACATGTATCTGTGTAGTATTGAACATCGACATAACTGAACATCTCACAAATAAATAACCGGATATAATTTCACTAATTGACTAAAAATAAATAAATGTTTACTAAATATCACGTTCCAAATGTGTTTTCAACTAAAATCCTACATGGGCTCCACTAAATTTAAGGTAATGCAGTTTTCAATCGCAATTGCATATAAGCTCGACTAAATTTAAAGTGGAGAGATAAATGAAAATGTAAAATGTGAGTATATTGAAATGATTTGTACTGAAAACTAAAATAGCCTCTTTAAGGGGTGATTTCAATTGAAATTACCCTTGTGCAATATTTCTAAGATAACTTTTTTAGATGCCGCATTTTGTATTTCTTTTTCCTATTCCCTATGGCTTTAGGTAGTTTCTTAATATTTTCTTTAGTAAAAGGATTTAGTTGAATTTTCTTTTATTAATCTTCTATTTAGGTTGTAATTTTGATCAAACAATTAATTTCTTAGGAGGTTAATTATGTGATATATGTACATGAATGTCATTGAGCCATGATGGGATTAATAACTATGGATTTCATGAAAATTTTCAAGGATTAATTGTTGTAAGCAAATTAAAAATAAAATAATATAATAGAATTATCTCAAACTTAATATAGTTTTTTTTTGTTAAGAATTTTAATAATATTTTGGTTTTGATAAATATATAGGATGATGACTATGTGTTTAACATAAATTTTCTTAGTATAATAAGATAAATTATACAAACCTATTTAATAGATAATTATAAGAATTAGATCCTGTTGTATTAAAAATAATTGCTCTTTGGTGGGGATGAGTTGTACAAAGCATGTAGCGCATAAGACTCATCCATACTTTACCATCTAGATAAAAAATTTTAAATTTTAGAAGTTTAATATACCCTATAATACCTTCAAACCACTTTAGAACCAATACCTTATAAACATATAGAGCACAAGATACCTTATAAAACCTATAAATTTTTCTATTATACTTCTAAAATATTAAAAATTTTATGTAAATTTTCAACATTTGGAATCCAATAATGTACTCATAATATCTTATTCCCTCAATTCATGAGTAATATTACAAAATTTATCTCCTATATCATCTTAAATGAAAGTGACAATATAAAACAAAAATGACAAAATTACATGTTTATGAAAAATGTGCACTTACTTAAAATATGTAACACCAGATCTATTGCTTAAAAAAAAAAATTAAAGTATAGCATTTGATGGGAAACAGAACATTAAAGGTAAGTTAACTTCAAAGAAGAAATGAGATAAAAGAGGTAGAAAATATAAAGTATTATATCTCTAACTATGCAAACATAAACAAACTATACTATTTGACTCTTTGCCTTATATCACATATATACCAAGCTTGTATTACATACATATATATATATATTTATATGTTAGGTCCTCGATATAACCAATGAAGATACTACTAATTAGTCATTGGAGCTCAAAAGGAAGTGTGGTTCAAACCTATGAACCGACCCTAAGTTGCTCCATCTATGATGTGTCTAAATCGATAATAGACTCGTTGGTTCAAATGAGTTTAAATAGGTCAACCTTGCTAACTCATTTGAACCGATGGGTCAAAACCACCTAGTGATGTATATAAACATAAATATATATATATGATATATATGAAGATATGCATAAATATATATTTATATATATTAATGATATATATCTATATCATATATGCATATATTACATATAGTATGTACATAGGTAATTTGCACATGATATGTACATATTACATTTTATGTGTAAATATATATATGATATATTTGTATCTAAAAGGAAAAATAATTAAGATGAAAAGAAAGATTAAATTCTAATTCACAAGCTCTGTGAATCCGCAATTCAATACCAATTAGGCCTGTTTCATAAGCTTAGCTCTCATAATTAGGCGAGCCTTGTTCCAGAAGAGAAAGGGTTTAATGACTAGGGTTTGTAGAGATGGTGACTAGAAGTTCGGATTGGATTTAAAAAGGCATGGCGATTTTTACATTTCTACTCTATTTTATATAATATCTTTTGTCTAACTAAACAAAATAATGTGTAAGAAATGGGTTATTACTAGTTTATTTAGCTTTTATAGGCTAGGGGTTCTACTATGGCCCTTTCATATTTAGCAAAATGAATATGCAAGTGAATTTTCACAAGTTCTAAGATACAATAGGGGCTTTCTTGACCTGAAAAAGAAGACACAGTCTCCGTTTTGTTCATTTGTTTCTCATCTTTTTTGTGTCTTATTGGCATTTATTTAAATATTGTGTTTAGTAAGAATAAGATACTAAAAAGATGAAAACATAATTTCATATATACCTTTCTTTTAAAATTAAAAACCTAACAAATTTTCTATAAAGTTGAATTTATTTATTTTTTTATTTTATTCATATTTACAAAAATATCAATTAAAGTAACTATTTTCAATGTATAAAATATATTTTTTGAACTATTCTTTTTTAAAAGTACATAAATTTTCATTTTCCAACTCTAACACTCCTATCATCATAATTATGAAACAAAAACAAATAAGATAATTTTCTAAATACCATTTTTCAAACAGATATAGAAAAAAAAAAGATAATTCAAACAAATCCATGTGTGTGTGTATATATATATATATTAAGCATTTTTCTTTTTAATGATTTGCTGGGTTAATGATATCATCCAGATGCTTCTGTTGGTTTCCTTAACTGATGCACACATTAATAAGAATACTACTAATAATCATTAAGAAAAGTTGCATCATTGGTTATGATTATATCATGCATATAATTGTATAGGGATGAATCTCGCAAATATGTGTAACTCGCAAGAAAAGTGAGAAATGGCATTTGCACATCCAATTGAGAAGAGTATTGATATATTGCGTTCAACATCTAGTTACTCCTATGGAAACTATTTAGTTATGATTATTGTTGTTTCTTCAAATTCCTAATGGCCTTGGATTCAACTCAATGGTTCTATAATCCGCCAAACATAACAATAATGTGCTAACGGGGTGCGAGGTTGTGCAATATAGTCATTCTAATGCCAAGGTTGGTGAAAACAAAGTACGTAGAGTGTTTGAGAATACATATGAGAATAATAGAGAGGCAAAGAGAGGATTACGTGGGACATGCGGAGTTATTTATAGGCGGACATCTCAACCGTTTGGGCATGACAATTAAACTGCCTTCGACTGCCTCCACGTGCTCCATTAACCGCTTGGATAGTTTCCTGATTTCTGAGGAATGGGGTGTCTGACCGTTATCAAGTGTAATAGCCGCCGAATTGTTTGTGCCCACTGTCTTAATTCAAACACTTAAATGTGAGGTTGGATTCCGATAGATTAAGCTATGTGGGTTACTCTCTTATGTTATCTATTCCCGCCTGCTCCGAGCTCTTCTCAAAATCCTGTCCATGATGCCCTTGATCTTGTACTTGACCGGTTGCTCCTTCCGTAAGCCTCGCTTATGAATTCTTGTCTGATCGATCAAAAGAAGCTGGGAAGGTCCACAAGAGCTCGGCTTTGCTCCTTAAGATTTAAGAGGTCGTTTTGGGTCTTTTGGACCTTAGATGAAAATCTTTTATCAATAATTATATAAAAACACAGAATAATGGCTGCAAAATCGCTCTTGATAGAATAAATTCTTATTAAGTCTCTTCAAGATGGAATCTTTAATTTATATCATGGTAAGTGAAGCAGTAGAGTGTTGCACGCCCAACATGGTAGACCTCGCCTCTGTTACGGCACCATTCGCTAAACCTTGTATTAGACTTTGTGTTGTTAATATGTTGATTGGATGGACTAAAAAGTTGAAAGAGAATGAGAGATCATTAATTTCCGTGGTGGTATGGACAACCATTGACCTGTATCCGAGATCCTCGTTTCCATCTTGGAAGCCATTCGTTGAGTATGGTTAATGACTAATTTCGTTTCTTATCCGGTAAAAAGAAAATTAATAAGCGGTGAGAAAAGATATTTATAAAAGTTACGCTGATTATTGTATATTTGATAAGAAAATTGCATGTTTTCTGTCAAAATTTTAAAAAAAAAATTATATAATTATAAATTGTACAAAAAATATTATTAAAATACCAATGTTAAGTCATATCTTCAAAACGCAATATTAACATTCTTATATATATTACATCTTCAAAATACGATATTTTTAAAAAATGTATTTAAACTTACGTTACGTCTTGAAGATACAATGTTAATATTTATATATATATATATCGATGTGACATTATTTTTCATATATCAATGCTATGTTGTATCTTTATCATATTCGAGATGTTGTGTTTTAGTGATTTGATAATATTTTTTTGACAATGTAATATTTTTTTAAAACGTCAATAGACATGTGTCGCATCCGTCACTGGATAAATAAAAAGGTTTTATTGTTATATAGCAATGATATGTCTTGTATCTGCACCTTGGAGGTGGGTATGCTCACCTATCCCCGTTGTTTTTTAGTTTGTTTTATAGTCCTCCACGTGAGGTGCATGTTAATTTCCTTATGAATTAATTTAATTTTAGACAAATAATTAATTTGAAATAATATAAGCTGCATCAGCATCTTATCATATCGTTCACACCACATGCAAAGCAGCTGAGTCGGATCTGTTTTCTTCGTTAAGAAAAATTCGTTAAATATATATTTATAGTTCAAACCTTATTATGTGTAAATTTTGATTCAAAGTATGTTCATATCAACAAAAATAATAGATTTATTATAATAACTACACAATTAATATAGGAAAAGTATAAAAAAGTCATTATCGTTTACCCCTTTTTTTAATTTTAGTTCTTAACATTTCAAATTTTTCATTCGAGTCTTTAACGTTTCCAAAAATTTGTAAACCAATCTTTTTATTATCATAAAAAAAAGTAGAAAAAAATCCTTAATATTTATCTATTTTTCTATTTCAATCCTTATACTTTTATTTTTTTATTTCTATCTTTAATGTTTTTTATTTTTGCCAAATGAGTCTTTCCGTAACTTCAATTCGTAAGAACACGTGGTAGCATATGATTTGTCAACATGTAATTGTTATGTAAATAAAATAATAAATTATTTAAAAATAATAAAGAGTAATAAAATTCAAAAAAGAAAAAAAAATAGGAAAATAAGAAATATATATAAAAAAATTATTCTAGCCACTCTCGCCATTGGGTGGCCAAACTTCAGTCTTTGGGGTAAAGTAACCCACTTCAAAACAAATTTTTTTTCTTATTATTTTTCTCTTTTTCTACCTTTTTCTTTCATTTTCCAACTTTTTATTATTTTTAATATTTTATTATTTTATTTATTTAATAATTACAAGTGGACCGATCACACATTGCCACATGCCCTTACTAACGAAAGCAACGGAATGATTTATTTGACAAAAATCGAAAATATTGAGTACTAAATTAGAAAAAATAAAAATTGAAATAGGAAAACAAAAAGGCAAATGTTGAGGTTTGTTTTTTTTACTTTTTCCAATCATAATTTAACGTTTTTGGTTAAAAGGACTAGTTTGTAAATTTTTGTACAATATTTTGAAACTTTAAGAATTGAAATAAAAAAAGAGGTAAATGTTAACTGTTTTTTATACTTTTTCCATTAATATATAAATAATGTATGGTCGTAAATTATTTTGAACATGATGACATGAATACCATCATTAAATTATAGGGAAAAGTAAATTTTTAGTTGTCGATGTTTGATTGATTTCTCTTTGAATTCTAAATATTTTTTTTTTTTTCCTATTGGAGTCCTTAAGAGCAGCTTTAGTTTTTCCATTAACTAGTGATACATGGCATAACCTTATACATCCACGTAATTAATTTAAATAAATAGCATAATCAAATATAATTAAATTAATTAATAAAAGAAATAAGAAATTAAAAAAGGAAAATATTTGAAAATTAATAATTAAAAAGTGATGCATCCACCTTAAGACAGAGGACAGTTGGTGTTCACCTGGAGGAAGTTATACGAACCTTATTAAGGTGAGATAATGCCCCATGCACACGCCATACATGTCATGTTAGTTTTCTTAAGCCCCTGTGAGGCTATATGAATGTACGTGTACCTTCTTCAATTACTATTACATTTTAATTACAATTTACTCGGTATTAATTGGTATGTATTAAAACATATTTGGTCTTTAATTTTAATCTTATCTTTCATCCAAGGCGTATCAATTATCATAAATAGAAATGGCTAGACGATATGTAAGTATACGGAATGAATTCTTCCACCTCAAGTATGGAAATAAAATATGTGTGGATGATATATAAGCATTGCCTTATGGTAGAAACAAATATCAGAGACGTTTTTGCAAATAATTATACCAATGACATTATTACTAAGTGTTATTTGAGGATTCTGCAGATAGAATAAGATAATTGAAATCTATACAAAAGTATAGAAAGTTTGTAAAATAGAAGACTATGAGGGGTGCTGAAGAATCGATTAGCGTGACCACTCTAATGTCACGCTTCGAAGCGGTAAAGTCGTAACAGTCTTACCGTGTAAATCATCCTAAGATAGAAATTGGCCTTACAACCACTATCTTAGATCTGATCTACATAAGGCGTTCACGACTAACTCGCTTTGAAGTAAACAGTTTGTAATTTAAATAAATTATTTACTTAAGAAAGTGAGGAAATATATATATACACTATAATTTAGTTACTACAATTATCGTTTACAATATTTCTCCGTAATATATTTCTTAGTTATTACATTATTTAAAAATGAAAAATTCTAAAGTAAAAGCTTAAACCTTAAAAATATGTGTTTATTTTTCAAATGTTGTTCCTCACTCTCCAGGATCCAGCAGTTGCTAGCTTCAGAGTAGTTGTTTACCGTTTCTTAGTCAGCACCTGCACGACGTCTATAGGAATGTGAGCAACCATAGCTCAGTAAGTTAGGATGGAGAACTTAAAACTATACCAAAAACATAACAAGGTTTTCAATCAACTTATTAGGTGTAATGCATGTGCAAGCAAATGCCATCGCACGACGTTGTCCAACTCGTCATGAGATTAGAGAAATTGTGCCCGCTCTAATCCGAGTTAAGGAGTTGCTATTAATGCAACAGCTTACAACTAAACCCAAGCTTGTACAATGGAGACCTCGCTCCTCCTGCGACTACTTTTGAACCACTGACCTCACCCTCGCCGCGACCTCCTCTCTTGTCACTTAGTTCGACTAGGATGAAGAAGGGACCATTATGCAATCCTACGCTATCCCTTTCGAAGGGATCGATATTTGGCCGGAGAGTCCTAAGTTCCCCTAATGGGTTGCCATTCATATCCAATTATGATTATTAGTCATATATTTGATTAAGTCCAGTTTAGGGTGATCAATCATTTCATACAAATTATATAATACATACCAGAGCAACAAACAGAATCATAGTATCACCCATAATTAAGCACATGCACATATTCAACTATCTAACAGGCACAACTAAGCATAATCTTAAGCCTCCAAAATATAGTATCGTATTAATCCCAACTTACCTCGACTCCTCACTCAATCACTTGAGGTCCGACTTGCTCAGGCCATCGCCAATCATCCTTATAACACAAATGTGGTTTCAGTTTTTCATATAACTATTATAGGTTCATTTTATCATATAACGCTTATTGTTATGTTTTGTTTAGGGTTTAATATGCCTAATTATCTAGGTCTTAAGTCTTTTACAATTATTCTAGGTTTGGAGTTAGGTTCGGGTTCGGTTTTCACATTGATTCCTAAATTAGGTTCTAGTTCGATTTCTAAGTATTGTTTTATACTAAAACCCTAAAAATTCGTTTTAACTCATAATGTGAAATTAATCACATTACTTCCCAATCTCCTAAATATCATTATTATCCCTAGTCAGTATTTTATTTCACCCGGTACACTTAAATCCGTATTGGTGTACCGAATTCACTCTTGATGTGAGAAATTTTTACATTTTTACATTTTTCATATAATTACATAAATTCAAATCTTCCATCGGTTTTATTATATATCCTTATTATTTATATAATATCAATTTTTATCATAATATTTTCTATTTATTATATTTCTAATAATTACATATTATGTATTATTACTTATTATGTATATAATACACTTCTAATATTTCTATCACTTTAATTACCATCTCTAAACATCAATTATCATTTCAAAATATCCAAATTCATCCTAAATCAGATTTTACTCCTAATTTCCCTAATTTACAAAATTAACTATTTTTCCTTATTACTCATTTACTACATAATTAACCTAATAATTACATCTAACACCCTAAATGCTACAAGTATCATACTCCATCAGATTTCAACATCCTAAAACATATACTTATTCACTAAATCAGTAATTAACCATTTAATTACTTTATTAATCCTAAATTACCCATTTTATGCCTCATTTTAAGGCCTAAAAATTATCTAAAAATTTTGAAAATTAATTTTTGAAAATGGGCTTCATAGCACTGTTCTATATCATCTAAGTGGTTTACACAAAAATTTTGGGTTCAAAATTACACTCCTAAAATCATTTATTTCTAAATCGAAACATGGTCAGTTTTGCATGATTTCTTAAGGACCCTATATCACAAGACATATTTTCATCAAAATAATATTTTTCCAAAAAACTACATACAAAAATATTTTAGAATAACAAAATTCATAATTTTCTAAAAATATTTACTATTTTTAATAAAATTACATAAAATCAGGCTGGAAATTGGACTCTCTGGTCTGGGTGGCTTCGGCCACCGCCAGCCGCAGTGGCCTTGTCGGCCAGTCTGGGCGCTGCCACCACTGTGTAGTAGTGGTGGCCGTCCACTCCTAGCTGCTTGTCTGGTGTGAGTTCCCTTTAAATGCCTTAATTGCACAGTTTTTCCTATTTTTTTTAACCCAAATTTTTCTCTCAATTTTCGCCTCTCCCTAATTTTCTCTAATTTCTAACTATCCAAATGAGCTTTTAAATTTTTCTTGCTATTTATAGAGCTTTAGTGTAATTATTGTGCATTAAATTGAACAAGATAATTGCCTTATCCCTTAATTTTTGGCTTTTGTGTTGTTCTAATTTAATTGACTGATTTTTTTTTTCTTATTTTCTCTAATTGCCACGACCCAATTCTAGATCCTTCCTTATTTTTCCTGATTTTTCTTGATTTTTCCTTAATTAATTTTGAATTTTCTTTAATTATTTCTTATTATTTTAGTACATTTCGCGTATTTTAAGTAATTACGTGTATTTCTATATACATGTAAATTCATCTATAGTACAAATAAATATTCCTAAATATTATTTAGGTTATTTTATGATTTTTAGTTTACATCTAATTTATCTCTAGTGATTCGTTAATTATCGAAATATATTTTACGCATTTTCAATAAATGACAAGTTATATACTTAAAATTTAGAATTTTTATAGTCTTTTATTTTATTACTTATTTTCTTAAATTCAAACTTACAAGATCATTTTACTAATATTTCTAGCTTTACTTTATAATTTGGGCTTAATCGGATCTATCAGCCGATCGAAACCTTGAGTAATTGGTTGTGAGACTTACATCCGATACTTAAGTTAACACTCGTATGTGAAGGCAAAGTAAACAAGAAAGCTTTAAATACAAAAAGAAGGTTTATTGCGTATTGAGTTAAGATAGTCTACCCTTAAAGTGCCTAGAGTTATTTACAGAGAAAGGCCACCACGAATCAAGAGAGCACAATTGGCATGTTGCTACGTTCATACAATCTGAACAGTGAGAGCATGGAACTCGATGTGTTTCAGAATTATAGGGCCATGATGTTTGACCAAGTTTTTGAGCCTTATCTATACGTTCAGTAACCGTTGTGATAGCCTTGAGATCTGGTAAGTCACTTAGAGAAGTCAATTTGTTTCGAAATCCTTTAGAGAGGTTAGTCAGTAAGGTAATCAGGTCGAGCGCTCGTAAATTAGGCCAACCATAGATCCAATTAGGTTGGCTGATAGTTGAAGAAGATCAATAGGGGTCTAGGAGATTCATATTTAAAATATTTTATCGATACTAAGTAATAATTCGAATTCTCACAGCTTAATTTCTGTACAAATTTAGCATCTAGTGATATTATATTATTTTAATCAATGAGAGATTACATTACAGGACAAAGCATTTACTGCGTGAAAAAATAAGGAGCTTACATTCGACAATATCACTTGGTTAATCGAACGTCTTTCTCACGTGTCTAAAAGCTTATACAAAAAAGAAGGAAGCTGCGTGGGCAATAGAAATTGCCGTCTATTGCGAGGTCGAAAGTTGCAGTGCATTGCATACCATATGCATTTAAAGGACAGCTGAAAAAGAAGAGAGCACAGTGCATGTAAGGACAGCAAATTTGTGGTAAAAACTAAAATTTTGGAAAAAAATAATAATAATAATCATTAGGAATAGGATGTGGTTGTAATACTAAGTGATAAATAAAATCGAATAAAAAATTGATGTTTGGCGTATCAATTATTATGTGTTTGAGAAATTAATAAGGTAGGAAATTAATAATTACTGAAAATATCATAAATAGCATTTGATAAAAGCCAAATGTATAATATCATTCATAAAAATTTCTTTCAAGAATTATCTATTTTTCACTTGAACTAAAAACGGATTATAATATCTTAATTTGTTGTAACGGTCGGGAATGCGAATGCGACATTCTAACATTACCATGAAAGGATAAGTACTATTGGATGCTGCAAATACTCGTAAATGTCAATCTTTATTTAATTTTATTTACCACGTGTAATACAAGTGGCTTTTCGTTCCTAGTAAAGCCTAACAATACTGCGAATAATAATATTTTGTAACATTTTTAGATGAGTATCTAACATTAAATTTTTATCCCTTTCTAAATGCTTAAAATCCTTCATAGAAGATTTTGTCGCCTGTCCAGTTAATTAAAATATTAGTACATAAAACCAATCTCAAATATTTTTCAAAAGATCCCAAATAGGCAAAACCCTTAAATGGAAGAGGCATAGGACAGTTATAATATAACAAATGCTTTCAAGACTTTGAGCAACTTCCTATCTTTCCAAAATTTATATTAAAAAAAAAAAAAAAGAGAGTAAACACATAAAAATTTTGTAAAAGGGTTATAATATTTAATAATATCATATATAGAATCCTAGATTTATACCCTAGATGTTCAGGCATTCCACTATTAGGTCTTATATCTTTCTTGGATATTCTTACATTAATTGATATCCAAAAAACAAATTACGATTTCTAGAAGTTAAGCTTATCGAGCACTTACTTGCGCAACTTCTTATGAAATCATGTGGCTTTTGTCTTTGCTGAAAGAGTTATTGAGCAAAGTGCGCTAGGCCAATTCATTTGTCTTGTGATAATCGGTACGCGTTATATATTACTCATAACAGTTTTTCATGAGAACCAAGCATCTTAGATGGATCTTCACTTTGTTCGAGATAAAGTTCTTGAATATTCATGTACTAACTGGAATGCACATTGTAGATATATTTACCAAATGACTACATGCTGATTAGTTTCATCTTCTGTTAGGTGAGATTGGAGTACTCAACATCTTTTGAGGGAGAGTGTTGATTATAGGCTAGTATTGGCTATTTCATAGAATTGATGTGTACGTACAGATATAGTAGGTTTGTACAGATATTTATATACTTATCTTCCATTCATTTTTTGCTTGACGAAAATAATAGATTTCTCTCTACCCTCTGTCTTCCATCTTCTTCCTTACATTGATTCTTCTACAGCTTTCTGTTTTCTTCTTCAAAGTCTTCTCCGCAACCTGCACTAATTTTCATTCCAAAATTATCTTTTGGAGCTCGTGAGTTTTTTCTTCTACTTTTTCTAAATTAACATGTTATTAGTCATTCATGATAAAAATTATCATCTTCAAAGTTTAAGTTAATAATGCATATAAATAAAATTTATTGCAAATATAAATATAATGAATTTCCATAAAAACACAAAATAATTAGTGAAAACTGGATACTTGAATTGGAATTGACAATCTAATTGATTTCGGACTAAGGTGCCGATAAGTTTCAAGTTAGCTTTACGGGATTGAACTTTCATCATATTTGTTAAATTGAATTATGTTTATCAGCAGTATCGCATTCATCAAATTCAAAGTACCCTACATATGTAGAGAAATTATGAGCTCATGATATACAAAGTGCAGATTCTAAATAGGTTCTAAGGTATATATGATGTCACACCTTATATGCTATCCTGAAACTATAAATTTTTAAAAGTTAAAACATAAACCAATCTTATAACATTTAATTAACACACGCCCCAATACTCGCCATGTTGGGATGTAGAAGATAATGACTACATGCTCATTCCTAGGCTAATGTCTTCATATTCCATCCAACTCATTAATATGTCTTGAGAGAGTGTAGTACATAGTGTTTATTTATGTTTACTCAGTAGAGTAGTTGTACACATCAAGTTTTTTGTACACGTAAGCGTTTCATTTTGTATATATACCCTATTGTACATAACAATTAATTAGCTACAAAGTTTATTTCCTATCAGAATATTAAGTCTTTTGAAATTCTCTCTCTAGCTCAACTTTTCACCATAGTTGATCCTAGTAATCACAATAAGTAAGCCGAACGATTCGTGTTGAATTTTATGGATATTATGTGCTTCAACATGGTATCAAAGCTATGGATAGTTAGGAATTGAATTGATTTTTCGTATTCTTGCAATTGTTTGGTTCTTTCCAACTATTTCGATGATGAATGGTAATTAAGATCTATTTAGTAAGGATCCATTTTTCCTTTTTGGTTTTGATAGTCTGGGAACACTGATTACAAATGTTATATTCAATGGATTAAATTTTTCCAATTGGAATAAATCAATTAGGCTTGCCTTAATACTGAAGGCAAAAGTAAGGTTCATTAACGAGACATGTATGAAACTAGAACCAAATAGTAATGATGAACAATGGTGGATACAATGTGATTTCATGATTAGATGTTAGATTTTTAATTTAATGTCTAAGGATTTATCGAAAAGTTTCATCTATACAAAGTCAACAAGGGAATTATGGAATGACATTTCAAAGTGTTTTGGTTTGCTCAACAAACTTCTTTTGTGTCAATTACAATTGAAAATTATAAACTTTAAGTAAGGAAGTTCTACAATAACAGTGCACTATAACAATTTGTAAAAACTTTGGGATGAATTGGATAACTTGACTTCAATCTCTACGTGTTGCTATGGTGCTTTGAATAATTGTGAATGTGATCCAGTAACCAAATAGATTAGTATAGTTTTTAAGGGGATCGAATGACACTTTTGAAACAATTAAGGAACCACATTTTGTTAATGGACCCTCTTCCCACTATCAATAAAGCATATTACTTAGTCTTTCAAATCGAGAAACAAAAGCATACGAGATTTGCGATGAGTTACGGGTCGGCAACAACTTTCCTTACTGGGGGACAGAAGAGAGCAATTTTTTATGACAAAAGAGACAAGAAAGGGAAAGGATTTGGTAAATTGATATGACATAAATTACAAAAAGGCAAGGCACTCAATGGAGAATTGTTTTGAGATTATTGGATTCCCTTACTAGTATAAGGGGATAAAAGATAAAAGAAGTACTAAGATGGTAGCTAGTGTATCAAAAATCAATAATTTTTCTGTTGATAGCCCTCTTAATAATGTATCTAGTGTTGCAGGTGATGTGAGTCAAGCTGGTGTAACTAACTCTAATTCAAATGAGAATCAGCTAATATTAAAGATTTGTCAAGAGGTGCTGAAGTTTTTTAAAGAGCAACCTATAGAGGATAGATCTCATACTTCACGAATGGCTTTTATAGTTAATTCTTTAGCTTTCTATAATAATTGCACGCATTCTTAGACTGTAGACATGGGAGCTTCAAATCATATGACTCCCTATCCATAACTCTTGTCGCAAACAAAAACACTTACTGAACCCATTCAAATAAGACTACCTGATGGACAAACAAAATTTGGTCACACAATTGGCTATGTGAAATTGACTAACAAGATTACACTAACTAATGTCTTTTTGGTACTAGAATTTTGTTACAATCTTCTATCGGTAAGTAGATTTGTTGAAACCTCCCCTTTAGTTGTTGTATTTAATTCTGAATGATGCTTGTTTTAAGACCTGAAGTCTAAAGATGTTCTTACAAGAGCTGTTAGTCACTATGGTCTCCATGTCTTAGAATTGAAGCCAGCTTCTACTGACCCGTATGCTTACAGTAATGTTGCAAATTCTTTTCCTGCTGCAACTTCTATTTCTTTTCTTAACAATAGTAATAAGTCCCTAAAGCTAATTGATGAGCATTCAAGACATATCTTAGTTTCGAAAATGAGATATTTACCTAAATTTCAAGGCAAGACTTTACTTATATTTTTTTGTGATACTTGTATGCAAGCTAAATTCCATCATTTACCCTTTACACATAGTACTACTTCTTCATTGTATCCTTTTGATTTGATACATTTAGATGTTTAGGGACCATATATACTTATTCTATTTCAAGTGCCAAGTTTTATCTTAGTATTATTGATGATATGACACGTTGCACCTAAGCCTTTTTTATGATGCACAAATACCAAGTTACCACTTTTTATCCAATTTCATTACTTACATACAAACACACTTTCAAACAACCCCTAAAACAGTGAGATCCGATAATGGCATTAAATTCATCTCAAAAGAGTACCAAAATTTGTTTGTTAGATATGATATTGTTCACCAAAGAAGTGTTATTTATACTCCACGACAAAATAAAGTTGTTAAACATAAACATAGATACTTATTGGAAATTGATAGATCTCTTCACATTCATGCCAACCTTCCCAAATATTTTTGGGGAGAATACTTGCTTGCTGCCACTCATCTTGTCAACCTTAGGCCTACACCAATTTTACATTGGAAAACATCATATGAACTTTTATACCATAAACCACCAACTAATGATCATCTTAAGGTCTTTGCGTGTTTGTCTTATGCAGCAATTAATCCTAAACCTAAGGATACACTTAACACAAGAAGTTAAAAGTGTGTGTTTGTAGCTTACCTAATTAGTCAAAAAGGATATAAGCTCTATGGCTTGGTTTCACATAGACTCTTTGTGCGTCGTGATGTGCTCTTTTTCAAACACCTTTTTCCTTTCAAATCTGATATACACTCCTCTGTTTTACCTTATTCTTCTCCTAATAAATCTTCTAATCTTTTTCCTATTGCTAATACTTCTTTCTTCACTAATGAAATCGTTACACCCCAAGCGGTAAAGTTGTAACAGTCCTACCGTACAAACCATTCTAAGATAGAAATTAGCCTTACAACTGCTATCTTAGACCTGATATATACAAGACATTCACAATTAACCCGCTTTAAAGTAAACAATTCATAATTTAAATAAGTCATTTACCTAAGAAAATAAGAAAATATATATATACATTAGAATTTAGTTATTACAATTAACGTTTACAACGTGTCATCGTAATCTATTTTCTATTTAATACATTATTCAAAAATGAAAAATTCTAAAATAAAAGCTTAAACGTTAAAAATATATATCTGTTCTTCAAATATTTTTCTTCATTCCCTATTACGCCTGAAGTCGAAGAGTTACAATAATCCCGCCGTATAAACCATTCTATAATAATGATTGGCCTCACGGTATCTATTATAGATATGATCTACACAAGGCGTCGACGACTCCTTACTTTGAAGAGAACAGTTTAATTAAGAATTTAACTAGAGTTACAATAAGTATTAAAACTTTAAGTCAATATATATATAATTACATGTATATTACTGTAGAATCTCCAGGTGATTCTACATTATATCATAATAGTCAACTGATGTACATATCAAATATCAATCTTTCAGTCTTAAAAATACTAGTGAGACTCTAGATATAAATTAACTATTAAGAAAATTAATCTTCACACCCCTAAGCTTCAAAAGAGAACTAACCTCTGGATAGTTGTAGGGCGGCATATTAGTTAGAGTAATTAGAAGTCAAGACCTACAAAAGGATCTATACGGGTATGAATAACTATAGCTCAGTAAGTTGAATTAGAGACTCATGAATGTATATAAACACAAACAAGATTGTCAAGCAATTATTTTCATGAAATGCAATTAGCAAGTGTCATCATACAACGTAGTCTGGTCTATTGCGAAATCAGAATAATTTTACCCGCTCTAATCCGAGTTGAGGAGTTTTCATATTATGTAGTAGCTTACAACCAAATTCAGGTTTATGCAATGGAAACACTTTTCCTCCTAAGACTATCCTTCGAACCAATGCCGTTATCGTTACTGCGACCTCCTCTTCTGTCACTTAGTTCGGCTAAGGATGAGGAAAAGACCAAATTGCTATCCAGCGCTATCTTTTTCGAAGGTGTTAGTATTTGGTTGGAGAATCTTAATGATCCCTTAAAAGGTTGCAATGCATGACAATCATCAATCACAACACAAATTCTAACACGAAGTCAAATACGCAAGTACATGCATAAAACTACTTACAATCATATACAATCCTAAATTTCCGAGTACCCTAAAATAATACTGTAAATATGGTGAAATAATAAATCCAACTTACTTGGAATTCTTAGTCGCTCAATCACTCAATTGTAGGTTGGTTCGCCTTTGTATATCCTATAATACAAATACATCTCTTTAATACTTATGCTTTGATGATCCATATTCTAAGTTATGATTTAACTCACTTCTCCACATATACCTATTATTTACTAACGATTCATTATACATTAGCTCGAGGTTCAGTTTTTGAATTAAATTCAAATTTTGGTTCTAAATTGTTTTCAACTACGAGGAATCCTAAATACGTTCGAATCGTAAATGAAATTAATCGCATTAAACTTGAGTATTCTAATATTATATTAGGTCTTAATTTAGTATTTTAACATATTCGGTACACTCTAATTCTAATTAGATTACCGGATTTTACTCTCGATGTAAGAAAAATTTACATTTTTTATCCAATTACCTAAAATTAATTTTTGTACCAGATTTATTTTGTACAGATATTATTATTATATTATCCAATTTAACATATTATTTCATATTTATTAAAATCCCAACTTCATATATCACTAAATTTCCTACAATTACCACATAATTCTCATATTAACTACAATTAATACTTTAAATGTTAGGATTAGGTTTTCACATTAGAGATTAACATCCTTAAACATCTAATTACTCTCTAAGTTAGTAATTAATCATTTAATCACTTAATTAAGCCAAAATTACATATTTTTCTCATCATTTTAAGGCTAAAAAATTTCGAAAATTAATTTTAAAAAAATGATTTCATAGCACTGTACCATATCACTTAAGTATTCTATAGAAAAAATTTGAGCTCTAAACTACACTCATAAGCTTATTTATTTCTAATTCTAAATAAGTTCAATTTTATCCAATTTCTTAAGAACCCTATATCTATAGACGTGATTAAACTTAACCACTATTTTTCCCTAAATCTACATATAATAAAATATCAGAATAATAAATTTCATAATTTTCTAGGCATAATTAATAATTTTAAGAAATTTTGGAAAATCGGAGGAGATTTGAGACTCACCTAGTTCGCGAGCTTTTTGGCTTCCAACATTGGTTCAGGTGTGTCGACCAGTCCAGGCAGTCGGTTTAGAGTGGGGTAGTGGTTTAGTTCCAAGTAGTGGTGATGTGTAGATTTGGCTTACTTGCCTTAATTGCATAAATTTGGGAGAAAAAATTTTAAAACCTTAATTTCCCTTTTAATTTTTATTCTCTAAATTTTTTTCAACTCTCAACTAACTAAATGAGCTTTGAAAATTTTCTTGCTATTTATAGGGTATTAAAGCAATTATAATGCATTAATTTAAACAAGACAAGGCCCATATCTCTACTATTTTTACTTTTTAAGTGTTTGTTTTTTATTGGTTAATATTTTCTTTCTTTTCCCCTTGCTACCATTACATGATCTGGATGATTCACTATCTCTTTGATTTTTTTTTTCTAATTTTTTTTATAATTTTCTTTAATTATTTAGTAATTTTTTAGCTAATTTTGGGCAATTTAAACAATTTCGCGTATTTTTACCTACACGTAAATACATGTAGGGTACACTATACATATAATTTATCTCTAGTGATTTGTTAGTTATCAGAATGCATTTTACGCACTTTCGATAAATAACAAGTAATATACTTAAAATTTGAAAATTTTATATTTTTTTATTTTATTACTTATTTTCTTAAATTCAAACTTACGGGATCACTTTTACTAATATTTCTAGTTTTAATTTATAATTTAGGTTTAATCAGATCTTTTAATCGATCACCCTAAACTTTGTATATTAAGTTCAATCCTACAGTTACTTGACTTATTTTTAGGGCTTATACTCCCTAGGATCCAGCAGTTGCTAATTTTAGAGTAGTTGTAAACCGCTTCTTAGCCAGGACCTGCAACGACGTCTATAGGGATGTGAGCAACTACAGTTCAATAAGTCAGGGCAGAGGACTTAAAACTATACCACTAACACAAACAAGATTATCAACCGATTTAGTTAGATCAATGCATGAACACGCAAATACCATCGCATGACGTTGTTCGACTTGTTGTGAGATTAGAGAAATTACGCCCACTCTAATCCGAGTTAAGGAGTTACCGTTAATGTAACAGCTTACGACCAAACCTAGGCTTGTGCAATGGAGACACCGCTCTTCCCGCAAGTACCTTCGAACTATTAAGTTCACCCTTACTACAACCTACTCACCTATCACTCAATTTGACTAAGGATGAAGAAAGGACTAATTATGCTATTCAGCGCTATCCTTTCTGAAGGGGTCGGTATTTGGCTAGAGAATCTTAATATTCCCCTAATGGGTTGGTATACATGTCCAATTTATATTTACAAGTCATATATTTAGTTAGGTTCAGTTTAGAGTAATCAATCATTTTATATAAATCATACAATACAAGTCAAAACAGTACATCAAAATCATATAATGAACTCAGAACAGGCACAATCAAGTACAATTTCAAGCCTTCAAAATACAACACTGTATTAATCCTAATTTACCTCGACTCCTCGCTTGCTCACTTAAGGTAAGACTCGCTCAATCGATTACCAATGATCTTTATAATACCAACGATCTTTATAATACCAACATTGTCTCAATTTTTATATAACTGTTATAAATTAGTTTTTATCCTATAACACTTATTGTTATCTTTGGTTTAGGGTTTAATATGTTCAATTATTTAGGTTCTCAAATTTTTTACAATTATTCTGGGTTCAGGGTTAGGTTCAGGTTTAGTTTTTGTATTGATTTCTGAATTAGGTTCTAGTTCAGTTTCTATGTACAGTTTTATAAACATAACCCTAGAAACTCGTTTCAACCCATAATGTAAAATTAATCACATTATTTTCGGATATCCTCAATATTGTTTTTTGTCTCTAACTAATATTCCAGTCCGTACGGTACATCTTAATCCTGATTTAATTATTGAATTTACTTTCGATATGAGAAAATATTATATTTTTCATATAATTACCCTAATTTAAGTTTCCTACTAGATTTTATATATATTCCTATTATTAGTATAATATCAATTTTTATTCTAATATTTTCTATTTATTATATTTTCAATATTTGCATAGTATATATTATTACCTATTATGTACATAATACACATCTAATATTTCCATCACTCCAAATATCGTTCTCCAAGATCAATTAATATTTCAAAATATCTAAATTCATCCCAAATCAGATTTTATACTTAATTATCCTAATTTGCAAAATTAACTTAAAATTTTCCATTTTTACCTATTACATATATACTACATAATACTCTAATGATTACATCTAATACTCTAAATGATACAAATATCACACTTCATCAGATTTCAACATCCTTAAATATATAATTACTTGCTAAATCAGTAATCACTCATTTAATTATTTAATTAACCTTAAATTATCCATTTTATGCATCATTTTAAGGCCTAAAAATTATCTAAAAATTTTAAAAATTAAATTTTGCAAAAGGGCTTCATAACAATGTTGTATAACTCTTAAATAGTCTATACAAAAATTTTGGGCTCAAAACTATACTCTTAAGGTCATTTATTTTTAAACCAAACAAAACTTGTGTTTGTAAGATTTCTTAAAAACCATGTATCACAGGACATATTTTCATTAAAATAAAAAATTTTCCTAAATTTAAATGCTAAAATATCTCAAAATAATAAAATTCATAATTTTACAAATATTTTTAATAATTTAAGCAAAATCGAGTAGAAATTGAAACTTACTGACGTTGGTAACTCCGACCATCAAGGCTTTATCGGCAAGGCTAAGCGTTGTTTTAGAGTAGGGTGGTGGTGGTGGTGGTGGTTTGGTTCTAACTGGTGGTGATCCATTGGTTCAACATAAATGCTTTAACTACATAGATTTTTCAAATTTTTGTAAAAACCTAAATTTCTCTCAAATTTCAGTACTCTCAAATTTTTTTCAACTCCAAATTCACCAAATGAGCTCCTATAATTTTTTTGCTATTTATAAAGCTATAAAGTAATTTTAGTGCATTTAATTTGACAAGATAATGGCTTATTCTCTTCCATTTTTCATTTTTTACTTGTTTTAATTTAATTGGTTGCTTTTATTTATTCAATTCCAAGCTGCCACACCTTAATTCTGAATGTTTCCTCATTTATCCTGATTTTTCCTTAATTAATTATGGATTTTCTTTAATTAATTAACCTTATTTAGCATATTTTGGGTATTTTAAGTAATTACGCATATTTCTACCTATATGTAAATATATATATATATGGTATAAATAAATACTCTCAAATATTATTTAAGTTATTTTATGATTTTTAATGTACATATAATTTATTTCTAGCAATTCATTAGTTATCGAAATATATTTTACACATTTCCAATAAATAACGAGTAATATATTTAAAATTTGGAAATTTTATATTCTTTTATTTTATTACTTATTTTCCTAAATTCAAACTTATGGAATCACTTTTACTAATATTTTCAATTTTACTTTATAATTTATGCTCGATTGGATCTTTTAATCGATCGTCCTAAATTCTATGAACTGAACTCTAAGTAGCTAGTTATGGGGCTTACAAAAACCATACACAATTCTATTCAACCTGCTTCTTCTGAACTTCACTCATCCTTACACAATCCGAATACAACAGTAACTTCCACTCCTATTTTAGTAAGTTAGAATCCTCCTTTATGAAGATCAAATCCCATTAAACACTCTCCTGCATGGTTTAAAGACTTTATACATAATGTCCATAGTAGTACTTTAGCTATAGCAACAATAGACTACACACATTACCCATACCCCTTATTCAATACTTCAACTTTCTCTCATCTCCCCTCTAGTTATGTTGGTACTTTAGCTAATGCATTTGCAATAAAAGAACCCTGGAATTATAAGGAAGCTAAAAATGATACTAAGTGGGTAGAAGCCATGAATGTAGAACTCTTAGCTTTGGAATCTAATAATACTTGGATTCTCACCACTTTGCCATAAGGAAAACAACTTGTAGGATCAAAACGGTTTTATAAAATTAAGTATAAACTTGATGGAACAATTGAAAGACATAAAGCTAAGTTAGTGGTCAAGGGTTATACATAAATTGAAGGAATTGATTATACACCCACATTTTCACTTGAGGCAAACGATGGTTTGTTCATCAACAAGACATTAATAATGCATTCCTCTATGGATACATTGATGAAGGAATATATATGTTGTCTCCTAATAGATATCCAAGTGTAAAACCAAGCCAAGTTTGTAAGCTTACTAAGTCTCTTTATAGACTTAAGCAAGCTTTTAGGCAATAGAATAAGGAATTTACAAAATTTATTGCTTCGCTTGGTTTTACTCAATCCAAATCAGATTTTTCATTGTTTACAAGGCAATCAACCTCTAGTTTTACTGTTGTATTAATGTATGTGGATGATGTGCTTCTTGCTAGTAATTCTCTTGATGATATTAGCCAAGTTAAAGCTACAATTGATTCTGCCTTCACTATTAAGAACTTAGGTGAGGTTCGATTTTTTCTTAGTATAGAAATCTATCGTCTAGATGACGGTTTCCTTTTAAACTGACGCAAGTTTACTATGGATATATTGGTTAATGTTGGTTTAACAGGGGCTAAACCAACCAAAACACCTTTTCCATCAAGGCTTCATCTTGATAACTCTTCAGGATGCATTTTGGATGATCCAGGTCTATTTTGTAGCATTGTGGGAAGACTGTTATATCTAACCATTACTAGACCTAATATGTCTTCTTGTGTTCAACAATTGAGCCAATATGTTTCTCAGCCAAGAACAACTCATTTGAATGCTGCAATGCATGTGCTCTACTATCTCGAAGGATCAATTGATAAAGGGCTTTCCTATTCATCTTCTAGTGCTTTGTCCTTGGTTGGCTATGGTAACGTAGATTGGGGTTCCAATAAAGAAGATCGCAAGTCACTTTGGGGATTTTGTATTTTTTTAAGGTATTTCATTAATATCTTGGAAGACAAAGAAACAAGTTATAGTATTTACCTCTTCCACTGAAGCTAAATATTGTAGCTTAGCTCTCGCTATTAAAGAATTGTTATGGACTTCTTTTGTAATTCGAGACATTGATGTTAGTCTTGCTCTTTCTATTCGGTTGTTTTCAAACAGCAAGTATGCCATTTTACTCTCAAAAAATCCTTACTTTCATACACAAACCAAACATATCGAAGTCAATGTGCATTCTATCAGAGATCACATATCTTCTTATTTCCTTCACGTGCAATTTGTTCCTTTACTATTTCAAATTGCTGACTCCATGACAAAATCCGTTGCTGAATCACATCTACTATTTTTTCTATCCATGTTTGGCCTTTTACCATAGCTAACTTGAGGAGGGGGTCTTGAGAGATAGTACAGTACATAGTATTTATTTATGTTTACTTAGTAGAGTAGTTATATACGCTAGGTTTTTTGTACACGTAAGCATTTCATTTTGTATATATACCCTATTTGTACATAACAATTAGTTAGTTATAGAGTTTATTTCCTATTAGAATATTATGTCTTCTAGAATTCTCTCTCTAGCTCAACTTTTTGCCATAGTTGATCCTAATAATCACACTAAGTAAGCCGAACTATTCATGTTGAATTTTCTGAATATTATGTGCTTCAATAATATGATTGATGAATAAAAATATCGTTAAAATACCAAATAAAATCATTTAAATTAAATAATAATCTATTGAATTTATATCTTGACTTTACTTGAGATCCTATTAAGAAAGACCATATGATGAACAACGGGAAAAAACACTAAACCTGGCTTATTATATTTTTGGCAGATTTCTATTTCGTATTTTCTTAGTATCTTAAGTTACTTTCTATTAGAGTAAAGTATACCAACATCCCTTTACAATATTTAAAATTGCAAAGACCCTTATTTTTTGCACCTAAACCCCCTGAACCAGTGGTGGTACCACTTATATAATGAGTTAGGTGCATACACGTCCATTTATAGCTAACACGGAAAAAAGGATAGAAAATGCCACTCGAATGTTTATGCTGCATGGAAAACATCAGCTCATTTTCTCTTTAAAATGTCGGATCTCACGTTAATGAATCCGACTCAACATAAAAAAGTAACCCGACCACCCGTTAATAACAATATAAAATTTTCACTTTCATGGATATTTTAATAAGAACTAATTACCATAACTTTGTAGGAACCAGTGGGAAAATAGTTTTATGCTAAGAATTTTGATGATATCTGCTGTATAAAACATTGAATGAACCTTTGATACATCAAACGTAAACACATTATTTACATTCCTTTCATAATTACTGAAATGTTTTTTTTTCTAAACGATAGTGTAATATTCTTATAAACTCACGTAACAGACACATAATCCTTTCAACTTATGTTTTGCAGCGGTTGTGTATTGGTATAAATTGCATATTAACAATTAGACTTATACAAAAGTCGATTCCGAATTGTGAATTGGCTTGGCCCATGGAAAGTTGGGCCAAATTGCCAAGCCTTAAAGGTTCAGGCAATTCAAGAGAGTAAAACCGTTTGAATCGGTGGTTCATGAACCGTTGAGTTGACCTATTATTAAATTAGCAGTTCGGTCTGACCAATTCACCACTTAAGAGAGAGAGAGAGAGAGAAGACCGTTAAATTGAAAAAAATAATAATTTGATGATATCTATTAGACCATGGTATGTCAAAACTATCTTCTTTACAATGGTGGTATATAATTTTTTAAAAATCATATTATCAAACTAATAATAGATGATTAATTATAAATTAATTATGTATTAATGATAAGTCAAAAATTCAATTTAAATTAATATAAGTCCTTTTTGTAAAACTTATCATATGTAAAGTATTTGAATATGAGGAAAAGATAAAATTTAGAAAGAAAAAAATAAAATCGAAATCATATTAAATTGAAAATTAATTAAAAAAAATAGAAATTATTAATAAATTAGTACATTTAAAAAAGAGAGAAAGAAATAAGGTCACATTATTAGAATTTATTAATGTATTAAAAAAATATTAATAAATTAATAAAATATTAAATATTAAAAAAAAAAAAAACAACCTTTAGGCCTACTAAATCAACCTAAAACCCTCTCCGTGCCCACCCCAACCCCCCTACCTGCGCACAACAGGCCAATCACAATCAGCCGTAATCGAGCCTATGAACTAGCAATTCCAAGCGAAGTCGAGCCAGCCCGATGAGCAACTCTACTAATAACTTAAAAATAAGTCTTATCAAGTCAACATGTTTTTTTTTTTTTCACTTGTCTAATAATATTGTGTATATTTTGGTAATTTATCTATTATACATACAATTTTTTGTACTTTTTGGTATCAATGTATTCTAACAACATTATTAAAAAATAGAGGAAATTACATAAAACCCCCCTTAACTTTTACTCAAATATAGATTACTCTCCTAAATTTTTAAAGTATGATTTTTTATCCCTAAACTTTTACAAATTGGCAAACAACCCCCTAGGTTGAGAATAACCCTTTAAACTTTGATTTTGGTGTATAAATACCCCCTAAACTATATACTGTTTAAAAGGTATTTATACACCAAAATCAAAGTTTATGAGGTTTTTCTACGCCGAAATCAAAATTTAAAAGATGTTTATATATCAAAATTAAAGTTTAAGAGGATTATAGAGATTATTTGTCAATTTATAAAAGTTTAAGGGGCTAAAAACCACACTTTGAAAGTTTAAGGAGAAAATTTACATCTAACTCAAAGTTTAGGGAGGTTTTATGCATTTTCTCCTAAAAAATAAACATGCTTTTATAGATACTCAATATTAAGTCGCACTGTTGAGAGTTAATATTATGAAAATATAAAAACAATGTAAATTTCAACGTATTGTTGCCATTAGAAAAAAAACCCCAATGAAACTATTGCTTCATCTTTGAGATGAACAAACTAAGTTTGACATTACTAGATGAGTTTGCTGAGTTGACATTCGATAGATAATTGTAATGCAGGGATAAAGAACTTAAGGATGCTTTGGACCTATGCTAGGGAAGAGTCGGGTCTGACTAGTGAACCGGACCGGAACTAACTTGACGGTTCACTGAATCGGCTCGGACTCGTGAGTTACAGGATTGAACCGTAGCTTGACCCGTTGGGCTTAGTGAGTTGGCGCAGTTCAATATATTGGACTTGTCAAACCGACAGGTCTAAGCCTAAATCAAAGAAACCGGCAGTTTAACTAGCCAATTTCAGTCTAAAAATTAAAAAATATAAAAAAGAAAGTTTTCTATAAATTAAATTTAAGTATTTTCTCTAATTAAAATATAAAATAAAATTGAATATATATTATTACTTATATTTAAAAGTTGATATCGAATCTAAATAATATATATAAGTTTACGAAAAAAATTATTAAAACCTATATATTTCAATGTTGGTAAAAGTAGATAGTTATGGTGTAAAATATATTACTTTAACAACCGAAAGAATTTTTCAACGAAAAAAAAAAACCATCAAAAGATTTTAGGGTATAAAATATCATAAGTTTCATATGATTTTGTTTAATTTTTGAAAGAGCAACTACTTTTGTAAATAATATATTTCAATGATTTGTAAAAATGCAACTATATTTATAATTATCATTAAAAATCATAAGTAATATATTTATGCCATATATAAAATGGCGAATATATTATAAATATTAAATAGATGTTATTTTCTTTATAATATCAGTCCAATTCCCATATAGATTATATTGTTTTTGAAAGTTTTCTCTGAAGTAATAAAAGAGCACTATGACTATTGCCTGTTATAAATCAAGTCCCATATTAATTATATTGGCAAGTTTTCCTTAAGATGTTACATATAAAAAGATGTTCATTTACTTAATTCACTAATTGTAGGCATAAAATAATAATTATACATTATTGAAAATGTAAATTATTAATATCGTGCCCAACAATTAATAAGATACAAATCATTAATCTTAATGTCTAACCATTAATAGAGTGAAATAGTCAAATTTTTAAATTCTTATGATTTATTAGTAGTTTTTTTCAAATAAAAAATAAAAATAAAAGAATTTTTTTTTTTCCAATTAAAAAAAATTGTGCGGTTTACGGGTCAAAAACAGGCCGATCGAACCATCAACCAAGTGAACCAACCTAAAATCGACTTAAGCCAAGCCAGTCCCAATTCAAGAGGGACCAAGCCCTTGACCTGATGGGTTCGGGCCGAGTTTGACCCTTCTTTAGTTTTAATACGATCTAGACAAGAACGAATTGATCATGAGATTTAGCTGGGTAGAAGTTACAAGTGGTTATCGGGTCATTTTTTCTTGTTGGCTCAAATTCAATAATGTGAGGTTCAATATTTTAGAGAGAAAATGGGTTGATTTTTTTATTTTTTCCATGTTAGCATATACATTTGAGTGGCATCTATTTTCTCTATTTTCTTTTTTTTTTAATCCATGTTAGCTATAAGTAGACACATTAGCATAACTCTAACAAAAGTGGGTCCAACAACTATTTCAAGAAATCTAAGTGCAGAGTTTTCAAAAAGTAAGGGGTCCACATAATTTCAAAAGCTTTTATGGCATGTTTAGTTCATGGAATAGAATGAGAAGGGAATAGAATTAGAATTCCTTAAGGAATGGAATAAGGATGTAATGTATATTACTTTATTTAGTTAGATTTATAAGCAATTTAGAAATAAATATATAATATAACTTTAATAACTAAATTATTCTTAATCTATTTTCTTTCTCAACTAATCCTAAAGTAATAGGTGATGGTGGTTGGTGTCATGCCCCGAAATGGCAAAGTCGTAACAGCTCTACCGTATATACCATTCTAAGATAGAAGTTGACCTTACAACTGCTATCCTAGACCTGATTTATACTAAACGTCCACGACTAACTCACTTTGAAATAAACAGTTCGTAATTTAAATAAATCATTTACTTAAGAAAGTAAAAATATATATATATACACTAGAATTCAGTTATTACAATTAACGTTTACAACGTTTTATCGTAATTTATTTCCTAATTAATACATTATTCAGAAATAAAGAATTCTAAGATAAGAGCTTAGACCTTAAAAATATATGTCTGTTCTTCAAATGTTTTTCCTCACACCTCAAAATCCAGCAATTACTGGCTTCAGAATAGTTGTAAGCCGCTTCTTAGTCAGTACCTGCAACGACGTCTATAGGGATAAGAACATCCACAACTCAATAAGTTAGAATAGATGACTTAAAACTATACCACAAACACAAATAAAGTTGTCAACCAACTTATTAGGTGCAATGCATATTCAAGCAAATGACATCCCACGACGTTGTCCAGCTCGTGATAAGATTAGAAAAATTGCGCCCGCTTTAATTTGGGTTAAGGAGTTGCTGTTAATGCAATAGCTCACGACCAAACCTAGGCTTATGCAATGGAGACACCGCTTCTCTCGTGACTACCTTCGAACCATTGACTTCATCCTTACTACAACCTTCTCACCTGTCACTTAGTTTACTAAGGATAAAGAAAGGACCCATTATACTATTCAGCACTATCCCTTTCAAAGGGGTTAGTATTTGGCTAGAGAATTCTAGATTTCCCTTAATGGGTCGCTATGTAGGTCCAGTTTATGGTTACAAGTCATATCTTTATTAAGTCTAGTTTGAAGTGATCAATCATCTCATACAATATAAGCCAGAAGAACAAACAGAATCATAGCATCACTCATAATCAAGCATATGCACACAGCCAACTATTTAACAAGCACAACCAAGTATAATCTCAAGCCTCCAAAATACAATAACATATTAATCCCAACTTACCTCGACTCCTTGCTCACTCACTCAAGGTTCGACTCACTCAGGCCATCGCCGATCATCCCTATAATACAAACATGGTTTCAATTTTTCATATAACTATTATTGGTTAGTGTTATCTTATAACGCTTATTGTTATCTTTTGTTTAGAGTTTAATATACCTAATTATCTAGGTCTTAAGTCTTTTACAATTCTTCTTGAATCGTATTAAGTTCTGTTTCAATTTTTCGGATCGATTTCTAAATTAGATTTTTAACTCAATTTTTCATTAAAGATTTATATGTACACTCTAAGAAATCATTCCGACCCATAATATGAAATTAATCATATTATCTTCGAATATCCTAAATGTTGTTTTTAGTCTCTAACTAGTGTTCTAGTCTGTGCGATATACTCGAATCCTAATTTAATTATCGAATTCACCCTTGTTGTAAGAAAATCTTACATTTTTCATATAATTACCCTAATTTAAGTTTCCTATCAGATTTATTGTATATTCTTATTATTATCATAATATCAATTCTAACCAATATTTTCCTAATTATTAATTTCTCATAATTACATATTACACATTATCATCTAATGTGTACAAATGTACACATCTAATATTCCCATCACTTCAAATATCATCTCCCAACATGAAATAACATTCCAAATATCTAAATTCATCCCAAATCAGATTTTAAACCTAATTACCCTAAATTACCAAATTAACTCAAAATTTCTCTTTTTTTTTTTTACCTATTACATATTTACTACATAATATGCTAATGATTACATCTAACACTCCAAATGCTACAAATAATATACTCCATTAGATTTCAACATCCTAAAACATATAATTGTGCATCAAATTCAGTAATTACCTATTTAATTACTTAATTAACCCTAAATTACCCATTTTATGCATCATTTTAAGGCTAAAAAATTATCTAAAAATTTCGAAAATTAATTTTTGAAAACGAGCTTCATAGTACTGTTCTATATCATCTAAGTAGTTTATACAAAAATTTTGAGTATAAAAATTTTTAACTTAAAATTACACTCGTAAAATCATTTATTTCTAAACCGAAACATGCTCGGTTTTATATGATTTCTTAAAGACTATATATCACGGGACATATTTTCATCAAAATAATAATTTTTCTAAAAACTATATACTAAAATATTCCAAAATAACAAAATTCATAATTTTCTAAGAATATTTACTATTTTTATAAAATTACACAAAATTGAGCTGGAAATTGAACTCACCGGTTTGGGTAACTCCGGCCACCATCTGTGGCCATGGGTGTGTCAGCTCACATAGGCGCTACCACCATCATGTGGTGGTAGTGGCCGTCCATGTAAGCCTCATAACTAGCCATTCGAGGTTTCGATCGATTGAAAGATCCGATCGAGCCTAAATTATAAAGTAAAGCTAGAAATATAAGTAAAAACGATCTCGTAAGTTTAAATTTAAGAAAATAAGCAATAAAATGAATGACTATAAAAATTTCAAATTTTAAATATATAACTCGTTATTTATCAAAAATACGTAAAATGCATTTCGATAATTAACGAATCACTAAAAATAAATTATATGTATACTAAAAATCATAAAATGATCTAAATAATATTTAGGAACATTTATTTATACTATATATGAATTTACATGTATGTAGAAATACGCGTAATTACTTAAAATACGTGAAATGTACTAAAATAATAAGAAATAATTAAATAAAATTCATAATTAATTAAGGAAAAATCATGAAAAATATAGAAAAATTAGGAAAATTCTAGAAGTGGGGTGTAGTAATCTAATATTAAAGAAAAAAAATCAACCAATTAAAATGCAACAAATAGAAAGTGGAAAAAAGAAGAGATAAGACAATTCTCTTGTCTCATTAATGCACAATAATTTCCCTAAAGCTCTATAAATAGTAAGAAAAATTCAGAAGCTCATTTGGGTAGTTTAGAGAGTGAGAAAAGTAGAGAGAGGTGAAATTGAGAGAAAAATTAGGGTTATGAAAAATAATAAAAAAAAAAATTGTGCAATTAGGGCCATAAAGGGGAACCTACACCAGACGAGCACCTGGGAGTAGATGGCCACCACCACCACACGGTGGTGGCAGCGCCCAGATCGGCCGACAAGGCCGTGGCAACTGGCGGTAGCCGGAGCCATCCAGAACGGTGAGTTTGATTTCCAGCCTGATTTTGTATAATTTTGTAAAAAATAGTAAATATTCTTATAAAATTATGAATTTTGTTATTCTAAAATATTTTTGTATTTAGTTTATAGTAAAAATATTATTTTGATGAAAATATGTCTCGTGATATATGGTCCTTAAGAAATCGTACAAAACCGAGCATGTTTCGGTTTAGAAATAAATGACCTTAGGAGTGTAGTTTTGAACCCAAAATTTTTGTGTAGACTACTTAGATGATATAGAACAATGCTATAAAGCCCATTTTCAAAAATTAAATTTCAAAAATTTTAGATAATTTTCAGGCCTTAAAATGAGGCATAAAATGGGTAATTTAGGGTTAATTACTGATGTAGTGAATAATTATATGTTTTAGGATATTGAAATCTGATGGAGTATGATACTTGTAGTATTTAGGGTGTTAGATGTAATTATTAGGTTAATTATGTAGTAAAGGAGTAATAGAGAAAAATAGTAAATTTTAAGTTAATTTTGTAAATTAGGGTAATTAGTAGTAAAATCTGATTTAGGATGAATTTAGACATTTTGAAATGATAATTGATGTTGGGAGATAGTAATTAGAGTGATACAAATATTAGATGTGTATTATGTACATAATAAGTAATAGTACATAATGCACAATTATTAGAAATATAATAACTAGAAAATATTAGAATTAAAATTGATATTATGATAATAATAAAAATATACAATAAATCTGATAGGAAACTTGAATTTATGTAATTATATGAAAAATGTAAAAAAATTTCTCACATTAGGAGTAAATTTGGTACACTAATAAAGATTTAAGTATATCGGGTGGAATAAAATACTAATTAGAGGTAATGATAGTATTTAAGAGATCGGGAAGTAATGTGATTAATTTCACATTATGAGTTGAAACGAATTTCTAAAGTTCGAGTATAAAACAATACTTAGAAATCGAACTAGAACCTAATTTAGAAATCAATGCGGAAACCGAACCCGAACCTAAGCCCAAACCTAGAATAATTGTAAAAGACTTAAGACCTAGATAATTAGGTATATTAAACCCTAACCAAAATATAACAATAAGCGTTATAGGATAAAATGAACCTATAATAGTTATATAAAAAACTGAAACCACATTTGTGTTATAGGGATGATCGGCGATGGCCTGAGCACGTCGGACCTCGAGTGAGTGAGCGAAGAGTTGAGGTAAGTTGGAATTAATACGATGTTGTATTTTGGAGGCTTAAGATTATGCTTAGTTGTGCTTGTTAGATAGTTGGATGTGTGCATGCGCTTGATTATGAGTGATGTTATGATTCTGTTTGTTGTTCTAGCTTGTAATGTATGATTTATATGAAATGATTGATCACCCTAAACAGGATCTAATCGAATATACGACCTGTAATCATAATCGAACCCACATGGCAACCCATTAAGGGAAATCTAAAATTCTCCAGCCAAATATTGATCCCTTCGAAAGGAATAACACAGGATTCTAAAGGGTCCCTTCTTCATCCTTAGTCGAACTAAGCGACAGGTGAGAAGGTCGCGGCGAAGGTGAAATCAATGGTTCAAAGGTAATCACGGGAGGAGCGAGGTCTCCATTGCACAAGCCTAGGTTTGGTTGTGAGCTGTTGCATTAATGGCAACTTCTCAACCCGAATTAGAACGGGCGCAATTTCTCTAATCTCACGACGGACCGGACAACGTCATGCAATGGCATTTACTTGCACATGCATTGCACCTAATAAGTTGATTGAAAACCTTGTTGTGTTTATGGTATAGTTTTAAGTCCTCCATTCTAACTTACTAAGCTGTGGTTGCTCACATCCCTATAGACGTCGTGCAGGTGCTAGCTAAGAAGCGATAAATGTTACGCCCTGAAGTCACAGAGTCGCAACAGTCCCGCCGTGTAAACCATTCTATGATAGTAACTGGCCTTACAGTACCTACCATAGACATGATCTACATAAGACGTCGACGACTCCTCGCTTTGAAGTAAACAGTTTGATTAATAATTATACTACAATTATGATAAGTATTACAATTTCTAATAAACATAGATAAGTATAAGTAAGTCCATAGAGCTTCCCAGGAAGTTTTACATAATCACCACAGTCTACTAATTTACAAAATAACTATCAGTCTTTAACCTTTAACTACAAGATCAGTCTAGTTACACATTATACTAAGTAACTTGATCCTCACACCCCTGGCTTCAAAAGGACTAACCTCTGGGTAATTGTAGGTCGGCATAGTACTCGAAGTGATCACAAATCAGAACCTACAAAAGGATCTATAAGGGTATAAGCAACTACAGCTCAGTAAGTTGAATTGAAGACTCATGAATGCATACAAGCACAAACAGGGTTATCAAGCAATTATTTTCATGTAATGCAACAATCAAGTGCCATCGCACAACGTAGTTTGGTCCGTTGTGAAATCAGAGAAATTTCACCCACTCCAATCCGAGTTGAGGAGTTCCATGTTATGCAGTAGCTCACAACTAAACCCAGGCTTGTGCAATGGAGACCTCGCTTCTCCCGCGACTACCTTCGAACCATTGACTTCACCCCCGCCGCGACCTCCTCTCCTATCACTTAGTTCGACTGAGGATGAAGAAGGGACCATTTTGCAATCCTGCGCTATCTCTTTCGAAGGGGTTGGTATTTGGTTGGAGAGTCCTATGATCCCCTAACGGGTTGCAATGCATGACATTTTTGGTTATTAAGGTCGACTAAGATTATATTCCATTTAGGGTGTTCAAACAATTTCATACCAATTCAATCAGTCACAAATCACTCACAAAGCAAGTTTCAGCACGAATTCAGATACATCAAACATATGCATAAACTACTTACAATCACAAGCATATACAAGCCTAAGTCTTCGAGCACTACAAAACTAGTACTCTATTACAATAAGCAATAACCCAACTTACTTAAACTTACTTAAAATTACGCTAACCCTAATTGAGGTATCGGATTTATTCCCGATGTGTAAAAATCTTACATTTTGAGATATTTACTTAAAATTAAATATTATTTCAGATTTATTATTTTTCTGATTTATATTATAATATTATCTAAATAACCCTATTTTTTTAGATTTAATAATTTACACTTTCACATATTACTAATTTCTTATATTACTTACCTAATTTCCCTAATTAACCATACTTAATACCCAAAGGCTAGGATTAAGGTTCCACTTCAGATATTAACATCCCTAAACGTCTAATTAAGATCCAAATCAGTAATTAACATCCTAATCACCTAATTAATCCTAAATCACTCAATTTTTCCATCATTTTAAGGCTAAAAATTAACTTAAAAATTTCAAAAATTAATTTTTAAAAAATGGCTTCATAGCACTGTTCTACATCATATGAGCATCCTACAGAAAAATTTTGAGCTCCAAACTACACTCCTAAGCCTATTTATTTTCCTGTTTAATCATATTCGGTTTTGAACAATTTGTTAAGGAACCTATATTTCCAGACATAATTGAACTAAATCAATATTTTTTCCTAAATCTGCATACAATAAAACCTTAGAATAACAAGTTTCATAATTTTTTGGGCAAAATAACTAATTTTACAAAATTATACAAAAATCGGGTGAATAAATGACTAACCGGTTCGAAGCTTTTTGGCCGTCCAAACCCGGTCCAATATTGTCGACCGGTCCAGGCGGTGGTTCTAGTGTAGGGTGGTGGTGGTGGTGGTGGTGGTGGTTCGGTCCCAAGTGGTGGTGAGTGGTGGTTTTAGTTCACTTACCTAATCTGCACAGTTTTCTTTTCTTTTTTTATTTTCTGGATTTTCTCTCGATTTTTTCATTGTTTCGATTTTTCTCAGATCCTAAACTGACCAAATGACTTCTAAAAATTTTTTCCTTATTTATAGACAATTGTAGTAATTAATATGTATTAATTTGATAAGACTTTGCCCCAATTTCTTGATTTTTGGCTTTTTGTTTGTCTAATTCTCATTGGCTAATTTTTATTTTTCTGATTTGAACCTGCCACGACCTGATCTTGGTTTAGCTTATCATCTTCTGGTTTTTCCATAATTATTTTATATTTTTCTTTCATTATTTGCTTAGTTTTCGACCAATTTAGGTAATTACACGTATTTTTATCTACACGTAAATACATGTGGGGTACACGTGAACATTCCCAAATATTATTTTAGTCATTCTAAAATTTTTAGTCTACATATAATCTATCTCTAGTAATTTATTAGTTATTAGATTACACTTTTTGCCTTTTCGGTAATTAGCAATTATTATGCTTAAAATTTGAAAATTTTATAGTCTCCTATTTTCCTATGTATTTTCTTAAATTTAAGTTTACGGGGTCATTTTTACTAGTATTTCTCTCAATAGTTTATAATCTGGGTTTGATCGGATCTTTTAGCCAATCACCCTAAACCTTGAGTTCTAAACTCAAACCTATGATCATTTGGCTTAGCTTTAGGGCTTACAGTAAACAACTACTCTAAAGTTAGCAACTACTGGATCCCGAGGAGTGAGGAAAAACATTGAAGAATAAACATATATTTTTAAGGTCTAAGTTCTTATTTTAGAATTATTTCTCATTTCTAAATAATATAATAACTAGGAAATATATTACGAAGAATTATTGTAAACTTTAATTGCAATAATAGAATTATAGTGTATATATATATTTCCTCACTTTCTTAGGTAAATGATTTACTTAAATTACAAACTGTTTATTTCAAAGCGGGTTAGTTGTAGACGCTTTGTGTAGATCAGGTCTAAGATAGTAGTTGTAAAACCAACTTCTATCTTAGAATGGTTTATACGATGGGGCTATTATGACTGTGCCGCTTCGAGGCGTAACAGTCCACTCCCAGCTGCTCGTTAGGTCTGGGTTCTCCTTAGAAGCCCTAACTGCACAGATTTTTGCTAAATTTTTGTAAAACCCTAATTTCCTCTCAATTTCACCTCTCTCTAATTTTCTAAAGTTCTTGACATCCAAAATGAGCTTCTGAAAAATTTGGAATATTTATAGAGTTTTAGGGAAATTATTATGCATTAAATTGATTTGACAATTACCTTATCTCTTCTTCTTTTTGACTTTCTATTTGACTAAATTTAATTGGTTAATTTCCTTTTTTAATTTTCAAATTGCCATGCCCCACTTCTGGACTTTTCCTCATTTTTTCTATATTTTTCTTGATTTTTCCTTAATTAATTATAAATTTTCTTTAATTATTTAGTATTATTTTAACACATTTCACGTATTTTAAGTAATTACGCGTATTTCTACCTACATGTAAATTCATATATAGTACAAATAAATATTCATAAATATTATTTAGGTTATTTTATGATTTTTAGTGTGTATATAATTTATCTCTTGTAATTCGTTAATTATCAGAATACATTTTATGTATTTTCGATAAATAACGAGTAATATACTTAAAATTTGAAAATTTTATATTTTTTTATTTTATTACTTATTTTCCTAAATTCAAACTTACGGAATTATTTTTACTAATATTTCTAACTTTATTTGATAATTTAGGCTTGATCGGATCCTTTATCCGATCGCCCTAAATTCTACGAGTCAAACTTTGTGTTGCTGATTATGGGTCTTACAATTAACGATAGTGGTGGTGGCGATAGTAGGAGCAGTAGTGATAGTAGTGGAGGTGGTTACGATGGTCGGTAATGGTGGGGTGGTGGCGACGGTAACGATAGTAGTGGAGGTGGCTACGATGGTCGGTAATGGTAGGGTGGTGGCAGCAGTTATGGTGGCAGTAGCAGTGGTGGCAACAGCGGTGGTGATTAGTGATGGTAGCGGTAACAACGACAGCGATTATGGTAATAGTGGTGGAGAATCATGATTTCTTAGTTGAATTGAGAAATCCCTATTGCTTGAAATCAAAGAACAGGGATTCTTATGAAATCATGATTTCGTGACAAAAAACCAAATAAACATAGTGATGGCGGAATAAGGAGGGAATGAAATTCTAATTCCATGCATTGAACATGCCCCTAGGGTATTACTTTAACTTACCTTTCTCTAATGTATACTAAGCTTTGGCTTCTTGTAACTCTACACATGCTATTTTCTGTACAGGATCAAGTAAGTGAGAAAAAAGAGAACCTTAAGAACTTCTTAGAGAAATTGAATACTTTAAGATTGTGATAGAATGGCACATTATTATTGTTACACTATAGATGATTCATTTAGTCTTGCGTAGTATTTTGTATATTTTTTGGTTTCTAAGACAAATTCTATGCATCTTTCTTTCTCATCAAATCTCTTATTACAGTGTATTGTGCAATATGTAATAAAAGAAATCCAGATTCTAACCTAATAAATTAGTAGCAAAGCAATTGGGGACCTTGAAATTTGTAGTCTCTTCATTAAAGAGATAACTATTAATGGTTGCATGAATTTTAGGTTATAGAAAACGCAAAGGTGATGTATCATAACTCTTAATCCAATCAGCTTAGAAAAATGTTTCAGATCTTATACTACATAAGAGTTCATAAAATATCATGAATGGCCCAAACTTGATAAGAAGGCCATAACTGTGATCCAGTTAAGTATGATAAAGAGCTTTTTATATGATGTATAAGTAAAGATAATGGCTACAAGGCTAAGGAAGAAATTGAAAAGGCTATATATGACCAAGTCTTTACGAGCCAATTGATCTCATAGTAAAAAATTGTATTTATTTCAAATGAGCGATGGATTATTAGTAAGGTAATATAGATATGATTTTGTACCTATCAATAATGAATTTTAAAATATTGATGTGAAGGTTGAGATTGAAGAGCAGACAAAGACAATAATCTTAATGTTCACTATCATCTTTGTTTAATGGTCCACAAGTAATAAGGTTGTTGATAGCCTATTTGCTAAAGGTCACTGGTTGAATAGCAACGACAACAATTTTAAAAGGAAATCTAAAAGTTGGTATAGTATTCATTATCACTGCAAGCCTAAGCTCCACATGACATTTTCAAATATAAAATGTCATAGTCTATAAATATTTACAATATATGTATAGTTAGTATTAAATGTACCTAAGAGCAAAGTGCCCATTGCCCCAAAAGGTAAAATTGGAACGAGACTTAAAAATGATAATGGTAAAGCTATTGATGATATATGTAGGAGTTGTTAAGTCAAAAGATGGTTTATTCCTTAATTGAACAGAGATGTCTTGAGCAATCAAAATAGTAGTTTGACAAGCAAATTTGATGATTTTGATCATGATTGACTTAATTAAGGTATTAGTCTTTGTTCTATCAAACAAGAAAGATCACATTTTGATTAAGTTACAGACTATAAATGCATTCTATACGTATTGTAGGAGATATTGGTTTCATATCTACACGCTTGTGTAAAGGAAATCTATATAAATGGGCAATGGTTGAGGCTAAAAGAGCACTAATGTAGGTAAGGTTAGGTCACATAGCATGACTGTGTCGATATGAGGTATGTGCCATAATTATTATATAATGTATGGTCTCTTTACTTCATAGATCGTGTGGATAATCATATTATAGTAAGACTTAGTAGCACGAAAGTATCTTGTAGGGTTTTGATTGATTCTAGTTTTTCATAGTCTTTTATCCTTGTTGTTTTAAGGTTTTCTTCATAAATTTTAATATACCTTTTTTTTTTAAGATAGGTAAAAATCCTAATCATGCCAATGTTTTACATGTTGGCATTTACACAGGAACTATATGATCCTATCCCTTTTAATGTAATTTCACATGTTTGAGTTACTTTCATGCACCTATTAGACTGTTTGTAATTAATATTATGACTTAGAATAAATTAGGCAATTTTTTCGATTACACTTCAAACGAGCATAACTTTTGATCTACGATAAATTTTTCTTATTATTGTATATTTTTGAAGATTGATTTTCACACACTATAGCGAGGCTTTTATTTTTAAGCAATTTTTTTTTAATACACTCGACTAGTATCGTTTTGGGCTTAGAAAACATACTTTAAGGCCCATTACAGGGGTTTTTATTTTTAGGTGGTATTTTAAGTATTTTACGAATTCTATTTAGATTCTTTTTTAGATATAAATAGTTTCTTTCATCTTTTCTTGTTTCTTTATAAACAATTATTCAAGAATAATAAAATTTCAAATTTTCCTTTTTGCATTGCCTACATTAGGTTTTCTATGAACGACGCTGTGGATTTTCAAGTATATTCAATATAGATTCCTTCTACTAGGAGTAACTTATAGAATATAATGTACTAAGTAATTTGATTTCCAACCTAATTTCTATTACTAGTAGAAGAAGAAGAAAAAGAAGATGATGATGATGGATCACCTATTTGGTCTCCAGCTTAGGTTTAGGTCAAACAAACAAATGAGATAAGGAAACCAATATCCAATATACATATAATATATATTTTTATACATACACATATATTAATAAATATACATTTAATGTTGGCATGTTCAACTCACCATTTTCATATACACATTCATCCGTACAAAGAAGTCACAATTGTAGCCATTTGTTTATCGGAAAATAATTGCAATTTTAAGATCTATTGTATATGTGTATAATATAACTATAATTAAATAAAAGTGGTGGCAATGAAAAGATTATCCTCTATGTTTTGTCATTATTAACTTTTTCCTTTACCATAAGTGCACGTGATTATTAACATTATAGAAACACACATATGAAATATATGTATCCAATAACAAAGAAGCTTATGGTTATAAAATATGATGATTAAATAATTTGAAATTTATAGTATATATGGATGATCTTTGCTATTTAAGCAAGTAAGTATACTAAATTTACAATTCTCTATACACTGTGTGTGCATTTTGTCCAAAAAAAAAATGATATTTTAGAGTTAAATAAACGTTATTTCTTTAGTAATACAGATAAAATCCATATAATGCAAATAAAAAAATTAAGTTGTATTTCCTAATTGATCATTATTTAAAACACCTCCTCACTTTATGAAACGTAATATAATATTCGGTTGATCACAATTAAAAAATGTCTTATAAGATCAAGAATCCGAGATTTGCAATTTTGCATAAACTTTAATCTGGAAGTACATAAAGGAAAAAAGAAAAAAAGAAAAGGTGAGGTTTGACCAAATATACTTGACTTCCAAGGCTTGTAGATCAGACCTAGCAATACCCGAAAGCAAAGTGGCAACTCCGATAGTGTTTTGACCCTTGACTTCCATGCTGGTTTGATTCGTAATATTACACGTTTCAATCCATCATCACCCATGTGGAGGATTTATTTATTACAACGGAAAAAAAATTAAGAAAAAAAAGAAGAAGAAAAGGCTAAAAAAGAATCAGGGAAGGAAGAAAATCCGTGGGTTTGTTTTGCCAAAGCTAGTTTTGAACTGTTCGTTGTGTGCATTATTCTCTAAACATTCATAAAATCATCCAATAATCAAAGAATAACTAGTGCTTTTCTGCCATTGGTGGTAAATGAATTCCACGTTCAATAGAGGTTGTAATGTAATCCACACATCAAGGCCGGGATGAGGCACTTTATATTTTAATAAATGGGGTGAAGAGGGATTATTGCGTTGTGTGTCTTTTTAAAAGTATAAAAAGATAGAATGAGCAAAAGGTCAATCAGGTCTTTAGTTAGGCTCTTGTATTTTTTTTTGTTTTTTTGGGCTTATTTTGTTATTGTTTAAATTATTTTCTATTTTACATATTAATATATGCTTTATATGTATTGGACATGCTGTGAGAATAGAATATACTAGGGGCTCGTTAAAAGAAATAAGAACTTTGAAATTATGTGAAAATTATTATATCAATATTGTTCATAACTGATTTAAAACCAGCTTTATCGTTGGTTTTCTCTCCCACGTGTAGGAATCCTGTTTGTTACTTTTGTGGTCAACTGAGTCCCTTGACGTGGGGATGTTCCTCTGATAAGGACTTCCCCAGTACCTTTGTTTTTTTTTTTTTTTTTTAGGTTTTATTAGTTAAAAGTAGTAATTGAGCTCATAAAAATTTTAAAAAAATAATATAAAGGAATTATTTTAAATAATTTAGAGATAAAATATTGAGTTTCTTAGAAAAAAAATTCCTTAAAATATAACACCTAGGAGTACAAGACGTGCTCTTTAAGGATAAAAATGGTCTAATAATCATCTTTCCAAATCCATAAACGATCTCAAGACAAATTTCAATGTTGTCTCCAGCCCAATATGTTATCATCACGGTCGAGTTTAAGAATGGCAGTAATGAAGCTACTTTTGGGTCTTATGTTTCATAAATGCTTATAGTTGCCATTTGTATTAAATTGTTGTCATTGACGATGGGGTGGATCAGGACTAGTATTCTTTTATATCTATAAAGGACTTTAACGATACTATTACATTAAGTATTTTGATAAATAATAGATAAGTATTAATAAAAACTTTAATACGTGAGCCTATTATTATTATATGGGATTTTTCTATGGTATCATCTTTAATTTTCAAAGGATCTATCCAGTCATTTATCTCACCCTTAATTTGTAACTTTTTAAATTTGAACTATTAAATAAATTGTAAATTTAACTATTTAAATTTAGAAAAAAAAAATGAATGATAGGATAAAAGAGAAAACCATACACAACACGTAAATACTAATGAATCCCTTTTCGTTCTACCCGTCCGGCCTCCCATCCCACTGCCATCCACAACAGTACACAGGCCTTGCTATCTAATTAAAATTGAAAAATACACATTGAAAATTAAAAAGTTACGGAAGTCTTGCATTAAGAAATCAGAAAGAGCTAGTTATTAAGGTTTACCACCCCTACTTGCAACATAATCACGCATTATATATATGTACATGTTACGGACCTTCTAAAATGGGCTATTCCCAGGAGGTTTCTAAAACCCAAGACTAAAGCTCAAGACTACTATAAACTTCTAGAAGATGAAAAGTTTCATAAGGTTTCAAAAAAATTCAAAATCTTGTATAATAGTAGGTGAGATAAGTGAATATGATAGTTGGGAGTCAATTATAACCGTTAGATCGAATTAATCTTAACCATTAATTTGTAAAGGCTTTCTGTATATATAGGAGTATTCTCCTCAAATGTAATATCCCGATCCTTTAAGTGAATACAACAAACCTTCGGAGTTTCTCTCTCTAAACTTTGTAAGTGTGCTATAGGTTGACTTAGTCTTTTTTAGTGTGATCAAGAACATTAAATGCCGTACGGGATTGAGTGACGGAATCCGCTCGTGACAAATGGTATCAAAGCCTGGAAAAGGGACTACTTATGGAGAAAATGTCATTCGAAGGAGACAACAACACTTCAATGGTCGATGAGTTAACTAACCATGATGATCGCTGTGTTACCAAGCAAAGGGCTAAATCCCAGGACTTGCTGAATTCCTTCCTTAATAGGATGAATAAGGTAGAGTTGAGCATTACTGAGACCAAGGAATAATTTAATAAGCCTTAAGGCAGTCTAAAAGAGATGGAAGAAGAACTCTGAGGTGAATTGAAAGGAACATTGAATCAGGTAGTAAAGAAGCTTAGGCAGCATGGAAACGTTATTAAAGAGAAGGGTGAAGCTCTCCAAGCTTAAGTCATAACTTTAGAAACTAAAGAAGAATCTTATGAAGCTAAGATTGATGCAGTGGTAGTAGTCATGCGCCAGAAGATTGAAGATCTCAAGACTCAATGGATGGCTTATCGAATTGCTGTTACAAATGGAGTAACCGTCTAGATAGGCCATAGGATCAATGTTCCCAAATCAGAACATTTCAACGGAACGCGGTCCGCTCGAGAAGTAGATAACTTGTCATGGGGAGTGAAATAATACTTCAATGCTGTAAGAATTTTAGATGATGCTAGAAAGGTACGTACTGCTGCCATGTATTTGAAAGACTCTACTGTAATATGGTAGTACAGGAGGGCAACTAATATCAATACATAGGATAACTTTGTACAAGAGCTGAAGGGTCAATCCTCTTCTCAAAATGCTACTAAAGAAGCAAAGGTGAAATTGCGTCACCTAACCCATAAGGATGACATAAAACAATATGTAAAGGAATTCTCAGAATTAATGTTAGAGATCCCAGACCTCAACCAAAAAGATGCTTTGGTAATGTTTGTGGATGGCTTAAAGCCTTAGGCCAAATTAGAACTAAAGCAAAGGGGAGTAAAAGACATCTCCAAAGTTATAGCAGTTGCTGAAGGCTTACTAGAATTTCGGAAGATAGATCCTAAGACCCTAAGGGGAAGATGGAAAAGGGAAGCTGAGAAAGGGAAGAGTGAGAGTTCTTCTAAGGGCAAAACCAAGGCAGAGGAAAAAGATAACGATCAAGATAGAACTCGTAAAGAGAGAGATAGGGAACGATGGAAACCCCGTGAATTAAAATGTTATTTCTGTAATGGTCCCCATTATGCCAAGGAGTGTCCGAAGAAAGAGAGATTGGCGACGCTAATAGTAGGTGAGAGTTCAGATGAAGGGGATGAAGCTCAGTTAGGGTTGGTTCGATGCCATGAAGTCTCAAGTCAATGAAAGAAGAAAAGGATTAATGTATACTGAAGTATCGGTAGCAGGTAAGAAACTTAAGGCCTTCATAGACACAGGAGCATCCCATCTTTTCATTTCTGATATGGCAGCAAAGAAGTTGAGGCTAAAAGTGGAGGAGACCAAAACATGGCTCAAAACAATTAATTCAAAAGAAGTTGCCACTATCGGAGTAACCAGAGGGATAAAGCTCCATATTGGGGGTTAGTAGGGAAAGGAGATGGTTGAAGTAGTGCCAATGGATGATTTCAAGTTTGTGATTGGGATGGATTTCCTTAATCGCATTGATGCACTTATCGTACCGTGGGCTAACTGCATTTGTGTACTTGATCACAACTCACAATGTGTAAGCCCCAACATAAGAAAGGTAAGCTAAGCTACGCTACCAAATTCCTATCAGCTATGCAATTGGAAAAGGGACTCAAGAAGAATGAGGTTACTTACTTGGCAACCTTAAAAGTTAAGGAAGAGACTATTGATCAAGAAAGCATTCCACCTCAAGTAGGGGAGATATTGGAAAAATTTAGGGATATAATGCCTCCAATATTGCCTAAGAAGTTACCATCAAGAAGAGAGGTAGACCATATGATAGACTTGGAACCTGGAGCCAAGCCGCCCGCCACCATCTCATATAGGATGTCACTTCCAAAACTAGAAGATTTAAGGCGACAATTGAAGGAATTATTAAAAGCCGGTTTCATTAGGCCTTCAAAGGCACCTTTTAGAGCTCCTGTACTCTTTTAGAAGAAATAAGATAGATCACTCCAAATATGTATTGATTATCGAGCCCTGAACAAGGTCACTATAAAGAATAAGTATTCCATTCCACTAGTATCGGGCCTATTCGATAGGTTGGGGGAAGCTAGATACTTCTCCAAATTAGATTTACGGTCGGGATATTACCAAGTAAAGATTGCAAAAGGAGACGAACTCAAGAACACTTATGTTACAAGATATGGTGCTTTTGAATTCCTGGTAATGTTGTTCGGCCTTACCAATGCCTCAGCCTCTTTATGTACACTTATGATCGAGTTTTGGCCCCCTTTCTTGATCAATTTGTAGTAGTATACTTGGATGGCATTATGATTTATAGCAAGATGTTAGAGGAAAATATAAAGCACCTTCGCTCGGTATTCTTAGCCTTGAGAAGAAATGATCTATATGTAAAATTAGAGAAATGCGCTTTTGCGTAAGAAGAGGTAACATTCCTTGGTCACGTAGTAGGGGGAGGAAAGATTAGAATAGACGAAGGAAAGGTGCAGGCCATCTAGGATTGGAAGGAGCCTACTAAGCTTACCAAGTTAAGATTCTTCCTTGTCTTAGTGAATTACTACAGAAGATTCATTAAGGGCCATTCGAGGATAGCAAGCCCATTAACAGACTTACTCAAAAAGAATACCTCTTGAGTTTGGAGTATAGATAGACAATAAGCACTCGAGACCTTAAAGATGGCAATCACTAAGGAGCCGGTCCTTTTTCTTCCTAACTTTGGCAAACCCTTTGAGGTATGTACAGATGCTAGTGATTTTGCTATTGGAGGGGTTTTGATGTAGGAAGAACACCTTGTGGCGTTTGAAAGCCGGAAGTTGAATGACATAAAGAGGTGATATCCAATGCATGAAAAGGAGATGATGGCGATAGTGTACTATCTTCAGGTATTGAGGCACTACTTGTTAGGAAAGAAGTTTATGGTCAAAACTGATAATATAGCCACTAGCTATTTTTAGACTCAAAAGAAGCTCTCTCCTAAGCAAGCCCAATGGCAAGTTTTCTTGGCAGAATTCAATTTCAACCTTGAGCATAAATCAGGTAAGACTAATGCCATGGCGGATGCTTTGAGCCGAAGGGCTGAGTTGGCAATCATCAGTAAACCTGAAAGCAACTTCGTTGATAGAATTCGAGAGGGGATAGAGAGTGATAAGCAGGCTAAAGCTTTATTAATCCAATGTCAAGAAGGAAAAACAAGGAGATTTTGGCAAGAGAATGGACTAATATACACAAAAGGACATCAAATTTATGTGCCCCACTCCTTAAACCTAAGAAGAGAGATACTTAGAGAGTGTTTTAATTCTAAATGGCCAGGTCATCCAAGAATGTATCGTACCCAAGCCTTAGTAGAGGAGAAGTATTTTTTGCTACACATAAGGGAAGATGTTAATAGCTATATCCGGACTTGTCTCATATGCCAACAAGACAAAGTTGTACATAAGGCAACTCCAGGCGATCAAGTGCTTGTTAAGTTATATTTGATACAACATACGAAGGGTCAACTGCATAAAGGTTTGATGAGGCATTACGAAGGTCCATTCCTAATTATGAAACAAGTGGGGCAAGTGTCTTACAAATTAGAACTTCCATCCAAATTGAAATTCCACCCAGTTTTCCATGTGAGCATGCTAAAACCATTCCACAAGGATGAGGAAGACCTCATAAAAGCTGTATCACAAAGGGCCCTAATAGGAGTATGAGATTCATTTGACAAAAAAGTTGAAGAGACCATAACTGATAGACATGTGAGGAGACGTGGATAGACTCCTAGACATGAGTATATGGTTATGTAGAAGGAAAGACCAAAGAGTAAGGTCAGTTAGGAACTAGTCGAAGCACTATGGCAATTCAAAGACAAGATTCAAAAGTTCCATGATGAAGGAGCGAAAAGGGTATCGCCGGATTAAGCAGGAGAGAATGTTACGAACCTCCCAAAATAAGCCATTCCTAGGAGGTTCCAAAAGCACAATACTTAAGCTTAAGCCCACTAAAAGCTTCCAAAAAATGAAAAGTTCCAATAGGTTCCAAAGAAGTCCAAAATCTTATATAGTAGTAGGTGGGATAGATGAATGTAGTAGTTGAGAGTTAATTGTAATTGTTAGATCGAATTGATCTTAACCATTAATTTATATAGGCTTTTTGTATATATAGAGGTGTTCCCCTCATATGTAAGACTCTAGTCATTTGAGTGAATATAGCATACCTTTGGAGTTTCTCTCTCTACTTTCTCTCTCTAAACCTTATGAGTGTGCTACAGCCTAACTTAACCTTTTTTAGTGTGGTCAGAAATACTAAGTGTTGTATGAGATCGAGTGATGGAATCTGCCCGTGACATACATACACATAATATGTTATTATTATACTGTATTGTATTAGTTGTCATTTCCTCTATTTGAAGTAAAATTTCAAATTAAAAGAGACTTTTATCATGATTATGCGATGTCCGTAACTAGAAGGACCTTTACAACCCCCTCAAGCCTAAAAATATTTTTAAAAAAGGAGATATAAACGGATGTCCTAATAAACCTAATTATACACCAAAAAATTAAATAAATAAATATTTTACCTTTTTCATACATTTTCCCTGTTCATAAAAGTATATATTCAATACCATAACACATAATAATTTTACATTTTTGAATTATTAATTGGAACGCTAAAATATTGATTAGGCATAAATAAACCTTACACTTCTAAGTTTAAAAATTATTTGCCAATTTTCGAAAGTCACGATAAATGAAACTATATTATTATTCCACACTGTAACAATAATTTAGAATGTGTGAATGTGTTTGCAATCTGCTCTTATTTTTTGAGCTCTTGAAAAGCGTCCGATAATCATTCACCAACGAGACTCGACTTTTTATGACAGATTGAAGCTTCTGTGCATAACTTCGTCATATCTGGGGTTGTGAATACATCATGCAAAAGACCTAACTCTAACAGTACGCGTTGACATCGCGATCTTGAGCCCTTTGCCAAAACGGAAAGAAAGCAAATACCTTAATTTTGGTACGGATCTTTTTCTAAGGAATCGGTCATATATATATTATTTTACAAAATTGGACGGTTTAAATGCACTTAAATATACAGTTGTTTCTTCGGGGATAAGGCACCAATACACAGTGCATATATTGGAAGTTGATGTTTCCCTATCTGGAAGTAACAATCAAAACTCTAGTCTTACGCCACCTTTCAAGGTTTTCGATGTTGATTTTAAGAAAACCAGAGGCTCCGAACATGTAATTGTATTGATAGCTGTACTACGGAATGCAATAAAAACGCAAGTATCCTCCTCTTTCTATTTATTGCATGTTAATTTCGTGATTTTTGTAATTCAAATAACCATTGATCAACTCATACATTCCACTAATCAACCAACCCAACCTCATCCAGGATTTAAGGATTACATCTCAGTCTAGTAACATTTAACATGTTTGACATCAGCATTTAGTCACGCAATTTTTACCGTACTAGACTGAAAAAAAAAATTGTCTTATATTTAATTTGTAAATTTTCTTAGCATCTAAACAAAAATTAAACTAATAGACTAGATAAAAAATTTAAATTTTATTCTATCTATACTATAATACAAAAATAAAATTCACTAAATAAAAATAAGAAATATTTTGCATTCTAAAAAATACTCTATCCCATAATAATATTGAGTTAATTAATATTATTTTTATTAAATATTACAAAAATTTATTTATTTTATAATATAAATAATTAATTTTTCAATATATATTTTATATCCAACACTATATAAACCCAATATGATACTATTAATCTTCTATTATTATCCCGTGTTCCTTTTACTTATCATATCTAATTCTTTTTATTCAATCCAGTACTTATAATCAAACCTATTATAAGATCAAACGCACAATTATACAACCAATGAGGTGGGGTGCAGATTTAGAACAATGTGGACTTTTTTTTTTTTTTTTTGGCCAAGAATGATGTGGAGATTTAAATTATAAAATATACATATAATATACTTGCACTTTTCTTCTTCAACTAAGTATAGATCCTAAAATTCCTGCCCCTGGATTAGATAAAGCGCTTCAATGATACCGATAACAGAATGCAAAATAGTACACCTTTGCCAAGGAATCATAAGTCAAGAGTGCCGCAAATATCGCTGTCCAATGGCTAAAAGGACTTAAGGTCATTGATGTCACATCGAGGCATTATGACCTTTTCTTCCTTTTGCTAGTTTTACCTCAAAACCTTTTAGCTCGGTGTAAGGTTTGCACGCCATTGTTGCCCTGGCGTCACGTCCAGCAATCACAGAGTTCGCATTACATCTCTAGGGCTTTTGTCTGTTAAATTACTCTTAGAACGTCCAGCAATCACAAAGTTCGAATTAACATTACTTGGGCTTTTGTCAGTTGAATTACTGTCAGGATCTTTGCCTGACAAGATGAATCTTGACGATGTATTATGCTTTGTCTGCATGTTCACCAATGTATCCGACCACTTCAAATATTAGTTCTTGTGTATGCTTTTGTTGAATGAATTGGCTTGTGAACTAAATTAATGTTTCATTTGTAAAGATGCTTCTAATGGTTTTGGTAATATATAATAGATAACTAATGGACCTTGTCAACTCATCATACCTACTATTACTAATACTCTCCCACAGTCTATAACTAGAGTAGTTGATGTAGTAATTACTTAGTTTGAATTTGGGGCTTCACTAAAAGAATATTTGATATGTAAGAACGAACCCTATATGAAATCACAATTTCCAGATCCATTTTTGTTTCTTATGTTTGGAAGCGCTTTTGTAAATTAGAATTGCAATTTCTAAAAATCGATGGTTCCAGTTTTAGGAGAGAATTTGATTACACTTTTGAAAAGAGCAACTTGCAATTCCATTTGCCCTTTTTAGTGCGAACTTTTCTAAATAAACTTTAACCTACCACAAGTATAAAGTAAAGTGATCGCATTTTTTACAAATACTTATATATAGGCATTCCATTCTATTTCAAAGTTATTACAACCAAATATAATATTATATTCGAATTAATGATTGCAAGGATGTTTTTAAACATTGAAGTGGATATATTATTTTGTTTAGGGCTGTTCTTCCATTCAAAATAAGTCCATTCTATTCAAATCATTTTTGTATATTAGACTACAAGTTTTGGGTCTATAGGTTGTGTTTGATGTAGTCTATGTTAGCAGGTATAATAATGTGACATTTAATTAACTTTAGGTGAATTTAGAATTATCTCAATTGATATAATGGCTCCTTAATTATCTAAAGATGTTTTGACTATTACCATCAACATTTCTTGTAACTTTTTTATGTAACATTAAGTATGATAGCATTTAGTAGGGGTAGGTAAAAAAATCAACCAAAATCAATCCGCAAATCAAACCAAATCAATCAGAAAGTATGATTTTTCTTACCTTTTAGTTTTCAATCTGAATCAAACCAAAGATTTATGGTTTGGTTAGAAGAACAAATTGAACTAATACATAAAATCGAACAAAACCATCCTACAAAAAACATGGTAATATTTACTCATAACTAAATTTTTTTTTTTTTGTTATAATATAGTACTTAAAAGAATTTTTAATTTATATTTATCGAAAAGTATATGTATTGAAGTTTTAATTATTACACTATAGTTTAACTCAAAATTTATACTATATATTATTTTTATAAATAAAATTAGGTAAAGTTACTGCTGATGACCAATCACATGCTATGCACATAATGATTGATCTTGGAGATCACTTGATCTAATGACATGTGTACGGATGTAATAGAGAGATGCATGAGAGGAGAAACAGATAAACTCAGTGACTTGTACGTATGCATGACAAAAGAAGAAGTTTTGTATTTCTAGATACTCTTGATTTGTTCTTCACTTAGTAGCTTGTTTGATCTTCTGTAAAGTAACTTCAACAAAGCTTCCACATTTGTCTCAAACTAGCAAATGTTCAAAATGATCCCAAATAAGGGAAGAGCCTCTCATTTATAGATTTTAGGAGTAAGCTTCAATTGTTAGTTTACTTTGAGATGAATGGCTGAGATCTGACATTACTGACAACCGTCGAATGGCCTTAAATGATCTAGTTATGATTCATTGCTTATCTTCATATATCTAAATAGCTCCTTTTAAGACTAAACAAAGTCAAAATAGGCTCAAAAGAGGCCCAAAGAGACCTCTTTTGAGCTAACTTTTCATGCATAAGTTCATCAAGTAAGGTTGAGAGCAATATAACTGGTCTAGCAATCCATATTTTGAGCCTACCAAACCATATTTTCCTAAAGCATCCTTGTTTTGGTTTAGTTTCTTAGGTCCCGTCACCAACTCATTAAACTAGTCCATGGTATTAAATTGGGCCAAAAGCCTAATTACTGAAATTACCCTCTACATAAACTTTTGAAATTTTTTAGTCACATAAATATTAGTTTCATCAACCTTTAATATGATATTAAATACTTATCATTATTAAATAAATTCAATATTTTTCATATGAGATATATATTATGCAAATATATTTTTTTAAACTAGAAGATATGGTTCTATTTGTAAACTAAACCAATTCAAACCTAAATTTTATGGTTTGAAAATTTTCATAATCCGAATCATGTGGTTTGTTACAAAGATATAAAAAAATCAAATCACATATTTATAGTTTGGTTTGGTTTGGAAGAAAAACTAAATCAAACCAAACCAAACCGTACCCACCTTTGGCACTTTGTCGATCATTGTACATCATGTTGCATTATCCTTAAAACAATCCCTCAATGCCAACTCATCTCCTAAGTAAAAGCACATATTTTAATAAGATCACCAATTGCCATGTGGCACTTGTCGCTAATATGACATACTAGATACTTTCATAGCTATTTTCTTATTTGTTAAACTTAACTATGAATAATTACTAAAGAAGAAAAAAGGCATCAAATTAAACAACTTTAGGATGTTTTGCAATGAGTTCTAAGATTTTTTAATTTGTGCAATCAAGTTTTGTAAAAATTTATTATGATAACTATAATTCACTACCTTAAGTTTAGGAATTCTCACAATTGAACACCTCATCTTTTCAAATGTCACATTCAATGTTGAGTTGAATTTTCAAGTGTTACCGTAACTATTTCACCCTTTAACTTTGATCAACTGTTATAGCATGTATGGAGGGTTAAAATGGACCTTTTAAACTTTAAGCCCGTTAACAACTTAAGTTAGCCTCCTTTGATTAAGTGATAACGTCTAAAAAGTTAAGTCTATATGTTAAAGATTAAGGGTGATTTAGTTTAATGGGCTTAAAACAAGATTATTGGACTTACCTGTTTGTTCACAATCTTTCTTTAGGAAGCTCATGCATTTAGAAAAGGCCACCATGAACTTAGATTCAAGAGGAGAATCCATATGGATCACTTAACATTGATGTGATTCGATGGATATTGTAGATGACATAACTTTATAAATATTCAAAAACTCATCCTCATTTAATAAAACTTAAAAATTCATAGATTTGGTGTCATACTATTATATTGCCATCACAAAAGATCAAACAAATCTCTAAAGGAAAAACACAATATTTCTTCTCAAGATATAAGGTTGATATTGTGCAACTTCTCCACCTATCACATGTATATGCAAGTTCCCTGAGATTACTTGCTCCCCCTTCTTGCCTCTCTTCCTGAATCACCTTTATGTGCGATTGCTACATAACTCCTCCAAAGTCAATGTATAGTCCAAAACACATTCATATATATGTGACTATTACAACTTGGAGCATCATATCAACAATTTATAGCCCACGTAGCTTGCACATGTGTTGCTTTTTATTAAAACGAGCCCACGCCATTAGCCAATGAATATATCTAACGAGTCTAAAAATCTACACTCTATACTTTTTTAGATGACATGCTAACCTGTAAACCATGTCATCGCGTCGTAGACAAATGAAAAATGAAAATAAAAATCAAACTAAATTTAAATGAAAGAAAATAAATCTTAAAAAATGTAATGTAAAAGTACATTGGTGACCTTGGGTAATGAATTGCTGACCACCAACAAACATGAATTACGTAACCTACCTACTAGTTAATAGCATAAACCATAAAAATTATTATGAGTCACTATACATTATAAAGATAGTTGATACGAACCATCCACCAACAAAAGTGGATAACGTAACCTAACTTTCATTCTTGCACACTAGTTACTAATTTATGCTAAAGTTATGAGCTTCTAACCTTTGTTTCCTCTTCATTTAACACTACATAAATACAAGCCACAATTATCTCTTACTTCTTCTCATATTTACTTGTGTGGATCTCTTTTCTAAAGTTACAAATCTCAAATTCTCAACCACAAGTATCATCGTTTGCTCTTTGTATCATCTACTCCTTCTTTAGATAGTCAAGCAAAAATGTCTATCACCATATGCAAAGCTTTGGATACAAGAAATTAAACAAATTATAGATCATGAAGTAACAATATTTTATGTTAGTTTTATTTTTCTTTAAGGTATCATATTCTTTTAAACCATATTAAAATGATTCCATGAAATCATATATTTAAAGATAGGATGGATTTGAAAAATATTAGAAGAGAAAGATTATCATATATAGAGAGAGATGAGATTTTTGCTTAAAATGTAAGTGTTAAACATCAATATTCATTATTCATCTCAATCTCATCCCGTTGCTGAAGGCAATTTTATGATTCATTAATAAAAGTAATGTATATTTTATTCTATGTATGTTTCTTTAAGTTAGTAAACTTTAATTTCTCTATAAATGTAATAATGAACTATTTGGTTATCTTGTGAAACTTTTTTGCCTTCATAACTGTACTAATCTTTTCGAACACTTTAAATCCTCTTGAGGTGTTATATTTGTTATTTTCTTTTTATTAGAATATTTGTTTGAGTTGTAATTATATTTAAGTGTTAAGACCATATATCATTTACACTTGTTGATATTAGTTTTATCGCTGTTCCTCTCCATTTGTTTTTTTTTTTTTTTTTACAAGTTTTGAATTAATAAACAAATCTAACCCTAACATGAGACGCACTAATTATATAGGTCAAATTATGAGTTCAAATTTCCATACACAATTGATAAACAAGTAGTGTTATAGGTTAAGGATTTTCACATTCAAGCTCATTTAGACATAGATATCAAACATAGCACATTAACACAAATAATTAACCTTCATAGCAACAATTTTTCTTGTTTCTTTATTGTAATCTACTTTGGCTTATATTCATGTTTTAGTATATTATTCCTTTTTTTTTTTTGGCTAATAGGTATTCATTATAGAGGACCTAGTAGCCTAATGGTAGGCCATTCCCTATTACATACAATAAAGGTTTTTTTTAATTTCCTTTTCACATACGTACATGATTGCATATCTTTAAACAACAGATTACAAACACTATTAAGTGGTATTAACAAAATAGCATCATTAGATGTAGATACTAGGGCTTCATTTGCTAGCTTGTCTACAATTACCTTTGCTTCCCTTGGTTTAAAAGACAAATTGAAGTTTTTAAAGTACCTAAACAACTCCCTACAAATAAGCAATACATTAGCAAAGTGATTATATGGAACTGAATTTGTAACAATAATTTGACTGCCACTTTTGATCTATTTGGATCTAGGGATGCAACTAGGTAGGTATTTATACGGTTCTTAACCCGCCTAATACGTTAAATGCCCTATAGTAGGATTCTTTTTAAAAACCTAGTGGGATTTAGGTAGGGTTTTGGGTTTTGGGACAACTGTCTAACCCATTGGGAAACTCAAACTTGATTAAATGTAATAATAATATTTTAAATTATTTAATAAGATACAATTAAAAAATAAAAACTAAAAAGCAAACCTTAATCACATATAATTTATCTCACTCTCTATTCGTTGCTCTCGTCTCTCACTCTCTCAAGTTTCAACCTTTTTTCTCTCTCTTGAAGATTGTAACCAATCCACTAAACACCACTACCCTTGATGAAGTATGAACATTTCAATAATTATGGTGTAGGGAATTGTTGAGACATTAAGAAATTAAAAAAAAAAGTTAAAGAATTGAATTAAAAGAATATAAGATGTTAACAAAGACATGTAATTTCGACATAAGGAATTGAATAATCTAAATTGAAATAAGAGTTCATGATTTAAATTAACTTATAATAATAAAATGTTAAGGAATTAAAGGGGGGGTAAGGAAAAGAGGGTAGCGAATTTGAGAACCAGGTTTCCTAATAGGTTTGTTAGGCGAGTTTCGAGTTACCCTCCTAAAACCCTATAAAGTTTTGGCCAACTTTCAAGTAACTTACAAGGTAACGGGAAGGATATTGAAAATACCAAACCTATCCAAATACATCTTGATTGCATCTATAATGCCCCGGAACTTAGGAAATTATAGCCTGCCATGTATCATCCCTAAAGTTTGACATACAAAGACGTTTAGAAACTTATAACTTGCCTATAAGCTACAAATAATTAATAATAATCGTCTAACTCTCATATATCAACTTCTCAATCATTAATAACATAGTGGGATAAATCCCCATTCATCTCTAACTACATAAAGGTCTAACATTAATCTACCCAAAGTAACATACCTATTGTATCTTGACAAAGAAATCTCATAGCGCCAACATGTAACATAAATGCATAACCAATGGAGGTCATAGATGAATTTACCCCATAAATCAATAACAAGATAAATAATACACTACAAGTAGCAATAAAATCGTACACCAGCTCTAATCCATGCCTATCATCTATTATACGCGTAACTCGACCCATCATTAATGTAGCAATCTCCATCCTCTTCATAATAGTAATACTCATAGCTGGCATCATCATAAATCTCAATAATATCATCATAACCTGAACTTGCAATTGAAAAACACAAATCTCATGAAGGTGAGCTATGCCCAATACTAAATACAAAAGCACATGTGCGAGAACATCGAAGAAACAACTCACATACATAATAAGTACCAAAATGCAATACGCATTGGTTTATTGTCTTTCCTTTAAATCCAACAAGCAACACAGTTTTGGCGTCTTAAGACTTAGGATAATTCATGACCTCGAACACAAGCAATATATTTATATATATATATATATATATATATATACATATACATAGTATTGATGTAGGTCCTCTTCGATACCTAAGTGACCCATCCTACAATCTAATTAAGTCATTTCATTGTGGGACTCCATTGAGAATCGCATAGTGCAAAGATCACTAAGTGCTTTACCAACCATAACGGATCTTAACAATGGAAGATCAAAGCCAAGCACAATCAATAATTAGGCCAAATATATGTTAAGTCCATTTAAGCTTCTAACCTAACAAGCACAAATATACAAGCAAGTATCATGTACCTAAAACGAATAGCTCACTAAAACCAGTCTTAAACTCTCCATAACCTGTTAAAGGGCATACGCAATAAGGCTCTATGCGACATTCAAAACTCATAAGCAAACTCTCCTAAATCTCGACTTTAATTTTGCTCTTTACTCTACCAACCTCAAGGAACTTAAAGGAAGAGTTCTAAGAAAGCGTTTGATTTCTTCGGAAAACATATTTGAAATTAATTTATGATATTTAATATGCTTAAAAATAGTTTAAAGCATAAAATACACTTTAGAAAATAAGCTTACACACAAGGAAATTGAGTTAGGAAGAAGGAATGAAAGAAAACTCGGCTTAGCTTATTGAGTGGGACTAACCACATGGTTTACTAAAGACTAGTCAGCTGGTCCTTACTAACACTCTATGACTAGGACAACTAACCCCACAGTTCTGTAGGAACCGTCAACTGGTTTAAACAAATTCTGCAATTTTGTAGAATTTGCTCATGAAACTTGACAAAACCCTTACTCCTTCAAGTATTACATCAAACATTAATCTACTATCTTAACCCAACTCTTCAACATCATAACCTTTTTCTTTTATGTCCAACAACATCAATCATTCATAACAATCAACACAACACACCCCCATCCAAAAATTCACAACTCATCCTCAATAAGCAACTTAAGACCCAAACTCTAAAAAAAATAAGAGATTAGATGCCAAACTTACTTAGATTTTAATGGCAACTACATTCCTACACGCACAATTTAAGTTACAACTACAAGACATACAAAACAACTATATATTCATCAAGAACTCACATCAAACAAGCCCTAACCTTTCTAAAATTCGTAACTAACCTAACTTGATGACCAGACTCCAATTTTCTCTTGATTTTCTTCTTAATCCTACAAAACGAACTGTTTCTTGCTTCTTTTATGATAAGAAGGTGAAGAAACTACTTAGTTGATGGAGAATACGTGAGGGAAAGAAAATAACCGAAGAAAGAGGATGTGTAGGAAACATATTTTGTGTTAGTGAGCAAATGGGAGGTTTAATCAATATGAAGGACAAAATTGCCCCTTCCCTCTAAAGAATTAACAAATATGTCATGGTTTTCGATAAAAAGGGGGTTATATACATATTTTTATTTTTGAAATTTTGGGACTTTTCAATACTTTCCCAGTTAGTTGAACTTTTGTCCTCGAAAGTTATATATCTTTATCTTCAAATAACTCTAGTACTTCCTTCTTATTTCCTCTTCTAATTCTTTGTTACTCTACTATATTTTAGCCCATTGCTTGACTTTTCCTTCTCAGATTTTGTTCCTCAATATCCCTTACTTCAATAAGTCACTCAACTAGCAAGATAACTATTAGGCCACATGCTTAATGGTTCTAAAGTTAGGACTGTTTCAAGGTAATGCACACATTTTCAACATTACAACATACTCATATTATCATGTATTGCATCTCAACCTGAAAGTTGTGGCAACTATAGATTATACTTCTACTCCTTCTTAAGGTCTTAAGGTACACACATCTTAAGTTCAACTTTTCCTTTAGCCTGAAGTGGTTGTCCTTCTTTTATGCACTAACTAATCTGACGATAAGTCAACTGACTTTGATTCATTCTATATCCTTCCCACTTTCTTGCTTACTTTTTTACTAGCCTTTACTCCTTTATGCTTTATTGCACTTCCTGCTTAACCTTTATTTGACCATACCCTTATATGATGGAATTCTGCATATTCTTTTTATCAAGCTCGATTACAACTTTGATCAATACCTATACTTCTTCCCCTTTTAGTTTAAAAAAATTCAAGTTTGCCTCTCCCTTACCTAACTAACAAACTCATTCTTCCCATCACCAATATAAATTCCAATTTAAGCTACTAAATTACTTAGATCCTTTTAACTTCACCATAACTTCCTTCCATCCAACTCGTATGACTGCCTGACTATCGTCAGCTTGTCAACTTATTACAACAATTAGCATAGTCACTTCATATCTCTTTATGATAAAATGTGATAAAAAAAAAATGAGTAAGATGGTTAGCTTCATATCTCTTTATGATAAAAAAAACCCTTACTATCTTTTAAAATTTCATGTCATACTCCGAACAAAAGAAGTTGTAATGATCTTGCCTTGTGAACTAACCTAAGATAAAAGTTGATCTCACAGCTATTATCGTAAATATAGTCCACATAAGGTGTACACGAGTTAACTAACTTGAAGCATCCATTCTGATACCTGTGAATGATCAAACCTATGGTATAGCTTTACAAAATACTTGTTTTATATAACTTGTTATCTCATAACACAACAATGCTTACATAAAACATTTCACATTCGGAGTTATAATTTACAATCAAAGTTTAACAAAAACTACAGGTTTTAAAGTCTATTTACAATAAGTTAGAAAACTAGTAGGCATCTCAAGAAATTCCCAATTAGTTTCCTCAAAACTCAAAAGAAAAGTCAAAAGCCTAGATTCAGTAGATTCTTTATTCCTCACTTTTCCAGCCAATAGCATACTAACCTAAGGGTGATAGTATCTGAACATATTGATCTTCACTCGTCACCTATAGAAGAGTCTATCTAAATGTGAACACAACTAGCTCAATAAGTGGAAAAAAGTCAAAAAAGTACCAAACAATTATGAGCAAAGTTATTAATTATGATGAAATGTAATATAATTAATCACTTGAAATATCACACAATATTATCTGGTCCATTGTGAGATCAGAAAAATTATATTCACTTCAGCCCGGATTGAGGAGTTTTATCGTAACTCAAATCAGACCAAACCTGAGCTTATACAATAGAGAACATTCTCCTCCCGTAACTACCTTCGAATTATGGCCCCCACCCTTACTACAATTTCCTCACCTGTCACTTAGTTCGACTAAGGATGGAAAAAGAACCATTTCAACTATTCTCATGGAAGAGAGTTGACATTTAGCCTGACACTCCTAATTGTTTCTCCTAACGGGTGCTACATATGTCCAGTTTCGTTAATAGTCGAATTGTTACTAGTTTCAATTAGGGGTAATCAAACAAGTTCACACAATATAGAAACTATGCAATCATATAGAACAACAAGCTAAGGAGTTCAACTCTTGTCACAATTGAATGTCAATCATAGGTATGGCCTAACGACACGTATTAAGAGTTCTATTTTTAAAGGTGACTGTCGAGCCTGATTTTTCGATTTTCTATTTAAAATTGATTTCTCTATTTCCTGGTTAATACTAAATCCTAACCCATTTAATATTAATCCTCAACTAAAGAAACTGATAAATTCTGATTTTTTATTGAAAATAATTTTTGGAGTTGCCACCTGACCGAAGTCAGGAAAAGAAAAAAAAAACAGTAATCAATTGGATGAATTGATCACGATTTGGCTACTGGTCTTTGATTTCAATTTTAAATGAAGAACCAGAGGGTTCTAAATTCGAGGGCTAACTTACTAAACCCTTAACGGGTACCACTATCTATTTACCAAAATTAGGATTATTCTTCTAATATTTAAAAAATAAATAAATAAATAAAATCAAAAGAAAAAAGAACCTAAGTTTCTACATATTTTATCGTCACCCCAAAAGTATCTACGTACCCGCTAGTCGGGATCAAACGATCGTAGTTCTTTCAAAAAAATCTTTAGTATGTTGATTGATTTTAATTTTGAAAACTAACCGAGTTCACGTTATTATCAATTTAGTTTTTCAAAGAAAACTTTAAAAGAGCCCTAATTCACTAAGTCTTTTATTCTTATTTTATAAAAACTCTTTAAAAGTCCTATTTTTTAAAATGGGATTTCTATTTTTTATTTTTATTTATTTACAAAATAAATTTTCCTAAGTGAGAAAATCCTAAAGTCATAATACTAAAAATATACCTAAGCATATAAATACATACACATATATCTATTTATCTATCATGTCATAAACTTAACTAAATAACTAATGGAATTATAATGATAAATAAAAAGACAAATAAATAAATAAAATAAAATAATCAAAACCGAACTTGACTTGGGCTATTCGGTGAAGTGTTGGTGTTGGTTCATCGAGCATGTAGACGTGACGGTCAATGCTGAATCGTGTGCTGTAATGTTGTTGTACAGAACGTACTGCTGTTCGCCTGGCGTTGCTGTCCGCCTGGTGTTGCTGCTGCCCATCTGGTGTCGTTGCTATCCATTTGGTGTCGCTGTTTTGTTCGCTAATGTCCGTTGTGCTGCTGTTTTCGTTGCCATTCGCTACGCCGCTATCTTTGCTATCGTCTGCTACACTGCTGTTCTGTTCGTCTGCCGTCCGCTGAGTTGGAGACTGATTTGTGTGTGGATCAATGCTGTGTGGACAGCATATGGCGAACTGCAACTGTGTAGTAGGTTATGGTTCAATCACATTGTCGGGATGTGGAGATTTGTGAAGTCTATAAAGGCTGATCGTTGTGCCGTATGATGACCGTGCGTAACTGGAGTTGTTGCTATCGCTGGGATGATAAACAGTGTGCGTGAAGTGTCTGTGATGTGTGCCTATCATTGTTCGCTGCAGGACATGGGATCATGGATTTACAACAGTGGATGGGCGACAGCTATACAAAGACAGGCGACATTCGACGGACTTGTTGATCGATCGAGGACTCGCTGGAGTTGTGCCGTTCGTGGAGCGCAGCAAGGGTCGTGGCGTGTTGCTAGTTTCTAGCAGGGCTCCTGTTCTTTTCTTTTTTTTTTTACTATGTGAAGTGTTTATATAGTCTAACCAAATCATATCTTATCGTATCTAATTATATCTAATTCGTTAATTAAATTAGATTCAAATTTAATTCAAATCTAATTCAAATATGATTTAACTAACATTCCTATGATTTGATTAGATATGAATCCGATTTTAAATCTTGCTTCTGCAAAGACAGAAAAATAACAATATAGGTGCCTGCTGAGACTCGAACCCATGACCTCCAACTAAATTACCGCAAATATTTCGTTACTTATCCGTTAGGTTGTTGGCCTGTATCTTGACATTCATTACCATTAAATTATATTTAAACTATCTGATTCCCTAAACTAAAAATTTTAACTAAACTAAAACTAATTATTCCTAATATAAATTACTTCCTAAAAATCTATGAAATCTTTATAATTTTTCCTTTTCTTATTTTTTATGGTATTTTCATTATTTGTTAATTTTTATTATTTTTTTATCTTTTTGAATTAGGACCCTTTTTTTGTAAAAATAAAAATTAAGACTACAAAGGGGCAAAAATTAGGTGTCTACATTGACTTTTAACGAGTAGTTCGAATTTCTAACACACTTATACATATTTAAATAACTATTATCGTATTATACTTATTTTATGTAATTAAGCTATATTTTTATATAATTTATCGATATAACTCAATAATATAGGTGTTGTTTAACCCTACTGTGTATACAACATATCCCGGCCATCAAATTATCATTAAATATATTAAAATAATTTTTTATCAAATCTGACCAGTATATATATATGTAGTCTTTCTTTCATTATTTATCATATTTTAGCCTATTATTATTAAAAATGAGTCCTGATTCATAAATTAAACTATTTTATTACATAAATTCGTAATAAATAGCTTGGGTCACTAAATAATTTCTTGAAAATTTTTATAGACTCCTAAAAATATGGAGAATTCAATCGTCACTTAGTTTCATATTATCAATTTACCATCTATATACTCAAATTTACAATTTTACCCTTAAGTTATACTTAATTATAGAAATATTATTTTTTTTACACAAAAATTATTTTCAACCTATCATAACATCATTATAATTCGCTAGAAGTTAGTATAGGTCATTTTCATCAAATGTTTTTGTAAAACCTATTTATTTCACATTTTCACCTTAATTATAACTATGTTTAAGGCTAAAAATTACAATAAATATTAAAAATATATGAATCAAAATTGTGCTACATAACAATTATCTATATATCATGTATATTCTACACAAAAATTTGATGCTAGAAACAACATTATTTAATATATTTATTTTAAAAATCAAAATTTGAATAAATAGTAACTTTCTTAAGCAAGTGTGTTAAATATTCCAAATTTTACAAAAATAAAAATATCACATGAAAGCATATCTAAAATAATCTAAATACAAAATTTTCTGGGTAGATTTACTATTTTTTAAAAATAAATAAATAAATAGGGCAAAAGTTTGACCTCTCAGTTCATCGGAGCTTCAGTAACGAGCGATAGAGGAGGTGGTGTCGAAAGGCCAAGACGCAGGGTGGATTGCTAAGTGGTGGAAGGGTTTCACAGCAAATGGTGAGGAGGCTAGGGAATTAGAGTGGAGCGATAGTTCCTTTGTTTTTATTATTTATTTTTCTGAATTTTTTCAAAATTTTCTTTTACTGATCTAGACTTCAAATTGCTAAACCTAGCATATCCCAGGTCAATTAGTATTTATAAGGTACAATGGTGGCTAAGAAAATTTTTTTCTATTTATTTAATATGTAGGAGGTATCCTTTTTTCCCATAATTGCTTTTTGACTCACTCTCTTTACTTTGTTGAATGCTACAGTAGAAGTCCTGAGGATTCCTAAATTTTCCAACAATTTTCTAGCTTCATTCAGCTATTTGGATGGCTTTTAGTAGATATTTTGATTAAATATTATTATTATATATATATATTATTTTAGTATGTAGTTGTTTTATTAATGTACAAGTATATATATCTTATGTATATAACATGTGTAACATGTATTTGTACTCATATAACAATGTTTCTAACATTTCTTTTATTTTTAAGATATATTTTTACTTATTTTTATGAATTCAACACATATTACATATAATAATATAATTTCGAGTTAATTTATGGGTATAATTACTATTTGTATCAGGTATCTTCATAAAAATACGTATATATTCATATAGTAAATTATGTTATATTATCTCATTTTATAACTCAATTAACTTATTTCTAAATTCATGTCGCATTCCAAGCTCGATTTTAGGGGTTTCAATCACATTTATACTATATTGAATAATTTTACTTCTAAGGGCAAAAGCAGGATTTTGAGTTATTATTTTCAAGATCTAATTTCACTAAGCCACTTTGACTAACTTTTCTATTTTAGTCATAAAATTTAGGCTCAATCAAATAGCTTTTCCCTAAATGCACTAAATTTAAATTCGGTTACCCTGAATACGATTTTAAGGACTCACACTTTTCCCTTAAGTCCCTATTTTATATTCTTATTTTCTTCCTCTTTATTAAATTCAAGCTTTATAATTCTTACCCCCTTAACAAAATTTTTGTTTTCAAAAGTTCATTCATAAATCCTAAAACAACTCCAAGTACTCCTTCCTCATCTCTTCTTTCCCTAACTCCTATTTGATCTTTGTTCCCTTATACTCTTTTAATATTTACTTCTTTTGCTAAGTTTGTTAATACCTCTTTTCATCAACCACTCTTCTATCTTTTTAAGGCACGCCTTTTCAATTACTCATTTGTTCTTTCTGTTCCTCATCCTCTTACATTTCGGTCTAACATCGCCAACTCCCACCTTAACAATCCCAACATTCTTAAGCTTAAAAATCAATCCTTCATCACTTTACCTCCACAATAACATACTCTTAACGGACATCAATCCATTACGAGCCTTCAACTTAGAGGCATGATTCGACATCAAGTAACATTACCCATTCTTTTCTTTTTATCCTTACAATTCTTTGAGCAACTCTACAATTCCTATACAAGAGGGCTCATTTCCCAATTTGCTCCACCAAACCCAACTTCATCTCTATAAAAGGATAAGTAAACTTTAAGAGGGAAACAGTCAAGAGACACTAGTAATGAATATATATATATATGCATTTATTTATAAAGAAGATACCGAATATAATGAGTAAAACGTAATGGGAAATCAAACAGAAAACATGGTAAAGGCAATAGAAGAAACCAAGACAACTAAAATAAGAAAGTATAAATAGTAGCTAGCAATAAATGGTAATATAATAGTAAGGAAAAAGATATTTAGGTAAGATCAAGGCAACTCATCCCAAACCCTTAGTAAGAACTATTCTCCTAAAATTAAGCTTAGCCCCTTAACTACCCACACTCCTCATATCTCACCCTAAAGGTTCAATACCGAATACTCTAAGGATTCTTTAACCTAAGCTCTAATACTACTAAAATTGTAATGTTCAAGAACCTAAGAAGCTACAGCTCATCACATGTCATCTTTAAAGATTGATACACTAAGGCATCTAGAAACCTGTAATATGTCTATAATCCACTAATCATTAATAATAATCCTCTAACTCTAATATGTTAACTCCTCAATCATAAATAACATAGCTGCATAAATACCCACTCATCTCCAACTACATAAAGGGCACATACAATAAGGTTATAATTGGAATTCTTAAGGAATGTAATAAGGGTATAATACATGTTACCTTATTTAGTTAGATTAATAAACAACTTAACAATAGATACGTAATAGAACTTTAATAATTAAAATACTCTTGATTTTTCTCAAGTAATTCTAAAGTAATAAGCGGCAGTGATGGAAATCGACTACGATGGTAAGGATCAATGGTGGTTACAAGAGGTGATGATGGTGGTGGTTGATGATAGTGACAGTGGCGGTGATGGCGGTGGCGATGGCGATAGCGATGGCAGTAGTTGATGGTGGTAGTGGTAACTGTAGCTAGGGTAGTAGCAACTGTAGCTAAGGTAGTAGCTTGAAGAGGGGTGGAGGTAGTTGCGGCGATGGTGACGATAGCAGTGGTGAAAGCTAGTAGTGGCGACGGTGGTGGCAATGGCGGCGGTGGTGATAGTAATGGCGGTAATGGTTGTAATGGCAACAGAGTGATGGTGGTGACAATAGTGTGATGGTAACGGTGTTGGTGACGATGATGGTGGTGGTGGTTGGTGGTTAGTGGTGACGGTAGCGATGATGGTAGGTGTTGGTTGCAACTACGGCGAAGGCGACGGTGGTAGTGGTAGTAGTAATGGTTGGTAGTAGTAATGATTGGTAGTGGTGATAGCAATAGTGGTGGTGGTCATTATTAAATTGATATGAGGTTATTTTTGAAAAAAAAAATATGAAATTTTGTGAGGAATTGTAATTCTTTAGTCGAGTCAATAAATCCCTATTATATAATTTCACGTAATAGGGATTTTTAAAGAATTATGATTCGAAGATAAAAAAAACTAAGTGAATGCTGTAATAAGGAATAAGGAGAGAATTGACTTCCAATTCCCCTCAAGTAAACGAGGCATATAAGTAGCAATTATACCATACCCTAGCTAGGCATATCATTTATTATACATATAACCCGACTCGTCATCAAAGTAGTAATCTCCATCCTATTCATAATAATAATAATAATCATAACTGGTGTCATCATAAATCTCAGTAATATCATTATAACCTAAATCTACAACTGAAAAACACAAATTCCTGGAAGGTAATCTATGCCTAACATCGAATAAGAAAGCATATTTACATGAACGTCCACAAAACAAGTCACATGCATAACAAGTACCAAAATGTAACACACATTGATTTATTATCTTTCCTTTAAATCCTACAAGCAACACAGTCTTAGTGTCTCAAGACCTGAGATAACTCATAACCTTAAACACAAGCAATATATATAAACATACATAGTATTGGTGTGGGTCCTCCCTAATACCCAAGTAACCTATCCTAAAATCTAACTAAGCCATTTCAGTTTGGGAATCCACTTGGAATAGCATCGTGCAAAGATCACCAAGTGTCTCACCAATAACACTGAACCCTACCAATGGGAGGTCAAAGCCAAGTATAAGAAAGCATAATCAATAATTTGGCCAAATACATGTTAAGTCCATTTAAGCTTCCAACCTAACAAGCATAAATACACAAGAAAGTATCCCATGCCTAAAATTAATAGCTCACTAGAACCGATCTCAAACTCTCCATAACCTATTAAAGGGCACATATAATAAGGTTCTATGTGGCATTCAAAACTTATAAGCAAACTCTCCTAAATCTCGATTTTGGCTTTACTCTTTACTTTACCAACCTTAAGCAACTTAAAGGAAGAGTTTTTAAGAAAGAATTTAATTTATTTGGAAAATATGTTTGAAATTAAGTTATGATATTTAAGATGCTTAAAAATAGTTTAGAGCATAAAATACGCTTTAGAAAATATGTTTATTGATAAGTAAATTGAGTTAGGAAGAAGGAATGAAATAAAACTCGACCTAGCTTGCTAAGTAGGACCAACCACATGATTCACTAAGGACTAGCCGGCTGGTCCTTACTAGCGTTTTGTGGCCAGGACAACCAACTCCATGAGTCTACTAGAACTAGCCGGCTAATTCAAACAAATTCTATGATTTTACAAAATTTGTTTCACAAACTTGACAAGACTCTCACTCCTTCTTCAAGCATTACATCAAACATCAATCTAGCATCTTAACCTAACTTTTCACCATCACAACCCCTTTCTTTTAAGTCTAACAACATCAATTGTTCACAACAATCAATACAATATATCCCCATTCAAAAATTCACAACTCAACCTCAATACGCAATTAAGACCTAAACTAAAAATAAAAAATAAAAATAAAGAAATAAAAAACAAGAGATTAGATGCCAAACTTACCAAGATTTTGATGGCAAGCTAACTATTACAAGCACAATTTGAGTTACAACTGTAAGACGTAAAAACCAACTAGATACTCATCAAGAACTCGCGTTAGATAAGCCTTAACCTTTCAAAAATTCATAACTTACCTAACTTGATAACCAAACTCTAATTTTCCCTTGATTTCTCCTTCTTAATCCTGTAACAATAAATTGTTTCTTGGTTCTTGATAGTGAGAAGGTGAAGAAACTACTAGTAAATACATAATATATAAGGGAAAGAAAGAGGAAGGGTAGAAAACATATTTTGTGTTAGTGGACAGATGAGAGATTTAAACATTATGAAGGACAAAAATGCTCTTACTCACTAAAGAATTAACAAATATGCTACAAATTTAAATAAAAAGGGGGTTATATATATATTTTTATTTTTGAAATTTTAGGGCATTTTAGTATCCCTATTTAGATCTCAAAATTCTTTAAAATCCCATTTTAATACAAAGATCTAGGCTAAAGTGCAATCCTTAGAGCTGCGCTAAAGGAATATCGATATCCCAAAATTTTTTTCTTAAAACCTGTAGTCTATTTTCTTTCGCCATTTCTAATCATCCCTTCCTACCTACCACAAAATTAGTATATTATTCTAGTGATCTAGTTGTTTCCTTTCAATACTATGATTGCACCACATAGTGTCGTGTGGTTTAGATAATATTAGATTATACTAGCAGATATATATCGATATACTAGCAGATAACACACCCGTAGTATGTATGTAAATTAAATAACATTAAATTTATATATTTATTATTTATTCGGTCAAAAATCATAATTTTTATTAAATAATATAAATATAAATTTTTTTTTTCCCTATCTACACTCACTTTAAATCTTTTAATTTTTTACTTATGAGCAAATTAAGATTACCAATAAAAATTCATTCATACCAGCGGACATCAATCGTCATTATAATTATATTTCATCATAATCTAAATTTTAAGCATACAATACATGCATGTAAAGTAAGATAGGAGAGAGAAACTGTTAAGAAGAGAAATTATGAGATAAGCATCATGTTGTGTGGAAAGATAACGGAGAAATGAGTTTTGGGATTAAAAGAGATTAATAGGAGAGAGTGAATTAATATGTTAATTTTATCTTTAGTATAAAACGATTATAATTTTAATAAATTATTTTTAATATTGATTTTTTTACAATAAAATTTTAATTGAAAGGCTAAATGGTAATATTTAAAGTGACAGTTACTTAAAGATCAAGCCGCGTTAATAATATAGATATATGAATATATTTATTAAGTTATTCGTATTTTGCGTGTTGTGTAGTTAGTTGGCTATAAGAGGTTATTTTAATAAAAAATGTCAGGTATGAAGCAATAGGCAGCAGTTAAACAGACGTTAATATCGTTAGGTGAAGCTGTAATGATCTTCATCAGTAGAGTCAAGATGTCTAGTTGCCCATAAAAATAAATAAACAAATAGAGGAACAAATTTGGGATAGTAATTGATATTATCCAAAATATTTTAATTAGAATCAAGCCATAATATATCATGTATATTGTGTTGTCATTAAAATATAGTATAAATATCAAAATGCAAATATTTGTTAGAAAAAGGGAAGAATAATGTTATCATTAATCTTAAAGCATTTGTGCTTTTGCAGGTGAGTGCTAAAATTTTTTGAGCATGCAGACGAGTTATAACATTTATTATACTTATACTAGATTGTACATCACCAAGTTATTTTTATTGAAATAGAAAAGAAAAGAACAAAAAAAAAAAAAAAAAGGTTTAAAAGGTGTAAACCTTAGGGTGGAGGATGGGGTAAAGGCAACCATCGTGGTAGGATTGTCGATCAGGGAGATTGATCATGCTATAGCCAAAAATAGAAAATAAAATAGAAGTAGAAGAAGAAGAAAAAGATTGGTCATGCTATAGAAATTGTTTGTGGGTCACAACCAACTACAAGTTTTTAGGATGGCCATTATAGGTGCAATTAAGATGATCTTATTTGTAAACTATATAAGTTGAGCTCGGTAATTACTCGAAATTAATTCAATTACAATTAAGTGGAGCTCGAAATCGAGTTACTTAAGTAGCTTATTAAGTCTAGCTTAAGCTTTATGATATTCATCTCAATAAAAGTTTACGAGGCTAATTAAATTGAATACTAATCAAGCTTGAGTTAAATATAAAACTTATTTTAATTAAATTTATAATAATTTTTGTAAGATTATCGAGTCAAAATAAGTTTAATCAAGTTGAATTCAAGTTTATCGAGCACCACTTGAAGTTGAGCTCAAACTTAGAATTATAAACTCTATCGAGTTCGATCATAACCTTAGATAAAGTTAAATTTTGAGTTCAAGTCGAGTTGAATACTATATTATTTCAATTCAATTCGTTTAGAACTCTAATGGCAACCCAATAATTCAGTTATTAAGTGGTATAATCCATCGAGGACGGGGAGTGTTTTTAAGCTTTTAACTCCTTAGATTGAGTTAAGTTGCGGTTGGTAAATTAACTTATATTTTATTTTTTGTTTTTAGAGACGATAAACTGTAATCCACTACTTTAGTTGAGTTCCGTTCAGCGCCATTAGTGAGTCGCCAACCTATTAGTATTATTAGATGACAATCTATCTAACTTGTTATTTGTGATTTATTTGTATTGCTTTTACTAAATTAAGTATATCTTTATAAAAATTGTTTGATTTTTAATTCCTCAATGTTCTAGCTCTTTTTCTTGATTTCCCGTTTTACTATAATTAAAAAGCTAATCGTTTAAGTCCGTAGTTGGAGTTTGTATTAATAATAAGAAAAAGGAGCACTCATCGAGCTCTCATTTGTTTAAGATACCAGCTATGTATAGCATTCAGTGCCGAAGTTAAATGTAATATTCAACTTGAATTGAATTGGTTAACAAATATAGGCTAAAATATATAAGAGAAACCGAATTCAATACGGTCACTGGCCTAAGAAAAACCAAAAAAAAAGAAAAAAAAAATACGAAAGGTCAACATTACCGCTATCCTATATTAACTTCATTTAATTTATTCATAACATCTCTAATCGAACATAGTATTGTAATAAAATCACTGATTAAAATACTATTTCAAGATAATATTTTTGTTGATAAGAAATATTGGATATGAATATTTTAGGCCAATACCAACCCAAAATAGCCTTAAATTAACCTACTTTGGCTCATGTTGGACATATTTTTCACTCGGCTGACCTACCCCAACTAGTAGCCAACCAAAATGACGTTTCAATAGATAGAAGGCCAAGTTTTACCGCATGATCGAACTTCGTAGGCCATGGACAAATGAAGGGAAATAACAGATAAAGATTCCATGACTCAATTAACAGCACAATCTTTGAACTCTTAGGCTACGATCGTCAACACAAGTCCACTTCTTGCATTTAGTGAATATTCCATCGAGAGGACGTGTGCTCTATATTTTCTCTAACTCTCTACTATAAATAGAGGTACTCTACTAATAGTAAACCAAATTCACACACAAAGTGCTTTTAAGTGTTTTCACTAACTTTCTTATCTAAAATATTATTTAATTTAAGTATTAGATATATCATATCGAATAATTTTCTAACATTGCTGCTGGTTATATATCTTATTTTACAAGCTCATACTTAGCTACTTCCAATCCCAACTCGCCTTACTCTAGTGGCAAAATTTTAGAAACCATATTACTAATTTAAAGTTTGTCAAAGAAAATTAAAAAAAAAAAAAAAAAGAAAGAAAGAAAAAAGAGAAAACAGTCAATGGGCCTTTGTGTGTAGGGAGGTCTTGGTGGGAGGTCAAATGTTTGATGTGATGTTGATTATTGAATATGCGGGTGAGTCGACGTCCGAAGGAGGTAAGGTAGGTCAAAGCATATGTACGATGTAGGTCAGCCAACCTTATCAGGCTTGACCGCAGCCAATTAAAATCCTTAGTGGCATGAAATGGCACCATCTAGTTCCGCCTGAAATGTAATTTCCATTTCTTTAGGCGTGTTTTTGTCTCGTGAACAAGAAGTTTGGGACCCTCTCTTTTTTAAAATAACTTCAGAAGATTGTAATTGGTAATAACTTTTGAGAAGAGCAGTCATGAAAAATATCGGTGGAATATGCGGAGGACGATTCGCCTTTTTAAAAAGAGAAAATAGTTTTTTTTTTTTTGCCTTTTTCTTGTGCTTACTGACTACCAATATTAATGATTGATCATTGTCATTACTTTCCACTAACACTTGTCATAGGAAATCACTGTTATTTGTACCTAATTAAGAATATTATGATAATATTTGATAATAAAAAAACTTTAACTTGAACAAATGTCCAAAAAATAATTCTAGAAGTTGTTTTTCTCAAAAGAACAACCCCCATTCTTCTATTATTTTCATTTTATAAGTATCGTACGGTTAAAGTCAAATGCATTTAAGCAATTTTAGAAAAACAACTTATACAGACTAAGTACCAAGATGATATAAAATAAATAAATAAATAATGGTGCCAGACAAATCGGATAATTTATGAAGGAAATCAAGTTTTAATCTTCTAAAAACCACATAATTGAATAGCCGAAGGGAATATGCTGTGTTTAAAATGTGTTACTTGGTGAATTAATTTAGAATCCATCTTTTTTTAAGCCAGGAAACATTAGAAATTTGTAAGTCCTAAATATATCATCAAGAGAAGGATGAATTGGTTGTTTAATATTAAATTTAATTTTCACTATTTTTCCCCTTATAAAATTTAGTTAGCGGAAGCACTAAAGTCAACACGATTTAGCTTCTTAATTTGGCCTTGCACACACAAGAGTTAAACATAAAAACTAACTATCGATAATATAAAGTAAAAAGAAAAAGAAAAGAAAAGAAAAGAGAGATAAGATGAGAGAATTTGGACTCGAATATATAGAATCAATCTTCTGTACTGGCACTATCACCTCAAACGTGACAAACATTCACAAGCGGAAACTTTAATTGCTGCATCCTTTTCATGGTTCTCCTTGATTCTGCCAGACTCTCCTTAGTTTAACCCATATTTTCCAACTTATGACTTGAGTCTAATTGACAAACAAACGTCCTCAACCAAACCTCTTTTCTAAAGACACTTTGACTCTCGAAAGGCATACAATGGCAAAAATTTACAAATAAAGGCCTCATTTAAAGTTTGTTCGATATTTCATAATTTGGATTTTACATTTCTACGTTGAACTAAAATATTAGGGTTTTAGATATTGATATCGATGTATGATTCCTAACGTGGTTATAGCAAAATTGAATTATTAACAATTATAATTTCTAATATTGATCATGAATTTAAATTAAAGATGCAAGATTTAAAACTTACATGTTTTATATGGTCCCACTATCATTTTTCCTTCTTATCATAACAAATGGTTTCTTATTAAAGTGAATTATAAAGGAGGCCTTGAGACTATTTACAATATCAAAGATTGGATTTATATGGGTGTCATCTCATAAGTCATAGTATCTTTTAAATTTGATTTCCACATTAATTAATTTTTTCTGCTTCCTTTTCTATATTATATGATTTTCTTTTATATAGTTTAAAAGTAATCAAATTAAGAGTGAAATAAATAGTAGTACTGATCCCATCAAAAGGAATAAAAAAAAGGATGAAACCATTTCCTAATAATAATTATTATCAAGATATAACTTTTCTATTTTTTTATCTATTTTATTCAAGAAAATAAATGGACATGAGGTTCTTAAGTTTACGGTCATGTGATACTAGCAATTTATATGATAGAAAATACTTCCATTCAAGAAATATCCTTATTATTAAAAGCTAACGAACCTTAATAATTACTAATAACTTTCAAATGTAGTGTCTTTATTATTATATATTTAATTTTAACTACTATTATTCAACATCTCATATTCCCATAATACTCATTTCAATTGTTATTTTATCTTTCCATATCTTGGCAATTATTTTTTCAATCTACTAAACCCACTTTAAATTCATTATTTAAAATAGCAACTACCAAGTATGTAATAAGAGAAACTTCTCTCTCTTCTTCTTCTCTCTCTCAAAAGCTTGCATTAAAGTAAAAGGAGGATATCAAATATTACTATTTATCGTAATTTAGTATGTTGTAAATTGTAATATATAGTTCTATTTAATTTTTGGCCACACAATGTGATGCGCATCTATTAGTAAAAAATAGTCTATTTAAGTGCAAGAGTATACGAGAAATGCAATTAAAAAAAAAAAAGAGTAAATTGAAAATTGTAAGAGTGATGGATAAGATGGACTAAATAATAATAATAATAAATGAAAAGTGAAAATACCTAAAGTGTCTCTCTTTCGATGGATTCTATGGTTCCATCCTTTATTTTGATGAGACTGGTCATATTCTCTATTTCACCATTCATTTTCATGTTTTTTAAATCTAAATCATTAAGTTCATAATTTATTAATTTAAAAATGATCAAATTACTCCCCGGCTAATTACATGAAATTGCAAGCTGGGCACCAACATACCCTCACGGCCCAGCAATTAAAGCGAGCTGAACGACAGCCAGCAGCAATACGAGCCTAGTCCAACGTCCAAGCAAAGCCCATGCGTTCAAACAAATTCATATTTCCAAAGTAAGGTCCGTGGAATGCAATAGTGTCCACTCCCAACGGAAAAGTCCAAAGCTGCAGCCCAAACAATCCAACTCTAGATAGAAAAATAGAAGAAGAAGAAGAAGAAGAAAGCCCTAAAGTCCGCCAAAATGTGTCGCTGTCCGAGTTCAGCAGAAACCACAACGTCCACATTAAAAAAAAAAATAAAAAATAGCTAAAATAATTATTTTCCAGTTGCCACCAACAAGAAGTCGAAAATACATAAAATTGTTAAAATAGGATGGGTAAACTGATCTTAACCAAGGTACATTTTTAAAAAGGATGGAGTTTCATTTTATGGAAAATGATTTGAATCGAACTTCTTTTTTTAATGCTTCAAGATCGAGGAAAGTCTTATTTATGGTAATGGTTTTGAGCTGACGGTTGGAACTGCGAAACCCCACTGATGAGCTTGAGTGGAAGTTAGAGGGTTATCCATTTCTAATTTGTGTTTAATCCGATGGTTCTCTTTTATTTTCTTAGATGAGGATTTTTTTTCTATCCCTCTTGATTAAACTTTAATCCAAGTCAAATTCTAAAGAAAGGTTAATAAATTGCAAGTACAAACGGTTAAGTTATTACAATTTTAGTTAAATTAGGTTAGGGAGTAATTAATTGATCCAACTATATGGGTTTTATTAAGTAACATGATTGATTATTGTTTAGGATGACATAATCTATAGATTCTCATGAAAGTTTGCATGGGACGGAAAGAATGACGCGTGCAAACATGGCTAATAAACAAGGGAAAGGTAGAAAAAGATAAAAGAGAATTGCATTTTTGAGAAATGATCTTAAAATACATTACGCAAAAGTATTGTTAAAAAAATCTAAAATGAAATTATATTTTTAAGATATGATATCAATTTTGGTTGGAAATCATATGTTGAAAATGGGATTTCAACTAGCGACCTTAAAATGATGTTTTGAAGAAATGAATCCAGGTTAAGTTGAAATCATCTCTAATGCGATTTTGATCGGTGAATTCTCCCAGGCATTAGCTTTTCTCGTTTTCCTCCATAATTTGTATTACTTACTCAAAAAATTTGCAAAGCAAGACAACACCTTGTGATCCATATATATTTTCTTTACACTATCTATTCAGACACTTCATGCCCTTTACACAACCAATAATGCTCTAAACCCTTCAACAACAACAGCAACAACGAAAGCAAGGCAAGGAAGTTCAGCAACAATTTAACAAACAAACACAAAAACATTCATAAACAGCAAGGATCATGTAATTGTACAATTACTTGGACCTCATGCACCACATTTTTATTGACCTTAATTAGAAAACTTATATTAATTTGAAGCAAAACTAAGACTGCTGCTTGCTTCTTATGTCACTAGCATAGCTTAGGATTCACACACTTGAATCTGAACTAGATTAACCTGATTAGGCTCCAACCTTAAGTCATTTTTAAGTGGAGGGAAGTCAATTTCATATATTTGCACCAACAATTGCACCATAGCACTAACACCATCATGTTCTTGTAAAGATGCTCTACACCATCACTATCATTAATTGATATAGCATAAAAATAATCCTCACTACTACTTATAATAAGGTTAGATCTATATAAGAGGCGGCTCCAAAGTATAAACTAGTTCGACTCAAGGTATGGTTGGCTTGAACTAGTCTAAGAATCGTTAGACCTCAATAGCCCAAGCGGTACCAAATTGATAGGTGGTTGAACCAATGAGCAGGCCTAATGGATTAGCCTATTGATTCAAGCCGACTTCGATCCAGCAATATAAAAAAAAAAAAAAAAATTCTCTCTTTTCTAACATCGTCTTATGTTTTTCCTTTTCCCAACATATTCTCTCTTTTACATTATTACATACATATTTACTCTATCAATCATTATCGTCTCTTTTTCATACAAGACATATTCTCGTTTCCAATATTCAAATAAGAATTCTTTATTCTTTACAACTTCTCTTACTTTACTTAATATTACTCAAAATTTTAATATTAAACTAACATGAAGTTCATGCAATCCAAATCAATTGTTTTGAAACGGAATAAAATTTAAACTAAAGATAATAATGAATCATTTACGTGCCAATATATGTGATGTATATATATGTATAAAGTGTTACAATAATTTAGAAAAAAAGAAGTATGAGAGAGGAGGGAAAATTATTTATAGGAACATGCAAAAAAATATAAAAGGAATTAATTATAAAATAAAATAAAATAAATGAATCAAGGGCCGAGCTTAGTTTAGCTTCGAGCTAGTCAGTGAACTAATAATTTAGTATTGGTTCCAAGCTTGTTCGGCCAAACAACCAAGTCTAAATAAGGTATCTATGAATCAACTCACCCTGACTAATCTTCATATTAATCCATGTTCACCAACATATAATATCTAGGGACATATGTAGAGTTGTGAGATCAGCGCATTATTCAAATTAATATTAGAATTTTGGGTGAAAAAAGTCTACTTATTATTGTAATTTTAAAGCATCTTTCATATATAAAGGGATCTTATTGAAAAAGTGCACCTCGCAATTCAATTTAATATTAAATAAAAAAAAATCTAAATCTTTTTATGAATTGATTATTGGTACTCTACTTACTTTGTAAAAGGTTAGAAGAATAACTTTTTTATTTTTTTTCCTTTGCAGCATATATATCAATTAAAATAAAATTGCCAATTTATAAAAAAAAAAATCAATACACAAAACTCACTTAGATATTGTTATTAAGAAAATAAATTGCAAAAAGTATTTATACAAAAAAAATACAAACATAATGAAAAGGACAATATAATATGAAGAATTATATTCAATAATTTCTTTATAATGACTTTATTGAAAGACTTCTAGAATTGATAATGTAATTATTATTTATGGAAGAATTACTAGTGAATAAATATTGTTTAATAAAAATTTATTTAATTAACTATCAAATTTTTTATTAGTGAAATTAATTTTATTAGTTATAGTAAAAAAATTAAAAAGCAAAAGGATATCGAAAGTTATTTATGATAGAAAATAAATACAACTTGGAAAAAGTACAAAGTTGCTATAGTAAGAATTGAATCCCTGATCTTATAAATATAAAAATAAAATGTTAACCATCCAACTATGTTTAATTATATAATGATATTTACACTTTAAAATACAAATGTAATACACACTTTTTATTTTTAATAATTAATTTTTTTCCAAAACTTAAGGGGCCAAAGCCTTTTTGGACCCTCTCTTAGGTCCTTCCATGATTATACCTAAACAATTGCTCATACCATAATCACTTTCACCGGGTGCATGTTATAATATGGTATCATATATATACATGTTTAGTATCTAGGTTTTACAAAAAAGCTAGAAAAAAGAAAGATTAAATTAAACGGAACTTCTTCTACACAGTTTATTATAAAGAGAGAAAGGGGTACATGTTAACAAAAATTTTCAAAAAAATGGAGAAATAAGGACTATTATGAACACCAACAATGATAAAACTTAGAGTTGGAAATAAGGTTGTGAATAAGTTCCAAGTGCAAAATAAATGGATTCTTGAGAGAGAAGATGGGGTTCTAAATTTAAGGGTGAGATGCCTTCTTCAAAATGCGGAAAAAATAGATCATGACAAATCTTGTCCGATAGAATTTCATCTTTTAATGAAATGATCTTTTTGAATCATAATTTTAATTTGTGAAATTAAAATCATGTCTTAAAAACACGATTTTATAAAAATATTTTACATAATACTTTTGCATATAATACATTTTATAAATTAAAATATGATTTTTTTTCCTTTTCCCTAATAAATAGACATAAAAGATATCAAAATCTTAAAATTAAGTTTAATAACATTTATAAAAACTAAAACTAAAACTAAGTATCAATATTATTTTCATTCACCATATCTCTCTCTCTCTCTCTCTCTCTCTATGTATACTTTTTTCCCCAAAACTAACAATACTTTATATTCGCGTTTTCGCGATTTGGATTAGCCATTCACAAACACAGACGCGAGCGCACACGCAACACAAGTCTCTCTTCTTTCCTGTATCTTCAAAACCCTAGAGACTCAGAGCACACAAACACACCAATCCGTCCAACGTATCCGCTCCCTCATGGCTCTAGACCGAAACGGCACAGTGGCGCCGCCGAAACTGAGCAAGCTTCGGTGGGGTGAGCTCGAGGAAGACGACGGCGAGGATTTGGACTTTCTCTTGCCGCCAAAACAAGTCATCGGACCTGATGAGAACGGGATTAAAAAAGTGATTGAGTACAAGTTTAGCGAAGATGGGAACAAGGTCAAGATCACGACCACGACTAGGGTTAGGAAATTAGCGAAGGCTAGGCTGAGCAAAAGGGCCGTGGAGAGGAGGAATTGGGCTAAGTTTGGTGATGCCGTTCACGAGGATGTCGGTGCTCGGCTTACGATGGTGTCTACGGAGGAGATCTTGCTTGAGCGACCTAGGGCTCCCGGTTCGTCATCTTCTCCTTTAATTAATCGATTTGATTGGATTGTGCTTTGTTTAGAATCAGATCGATGTACTTATATATATCATTCGTTGATTCTGGCTTTGTTAAATTTTGTTATTCGGGACAATTTTTGATGATTTAGTATGAAGGTAACATATCGTTAATTTAACTTGTGATTGGATATGGAGTAATGGGTTTGGGGTTTTTGATGTATGAGGAAGTACAGGTTATATGGTTGAGTTAAGATTTTTATTTTTTTTAAGAGTGTTTTTATCGGTGGCGAGGACATCCGTGGGAACAATTGTCTGTCTGCCTTTGGTAAAAAACCATATCTGGCTTCATTCCGACCTCTATTATAGTAAGAACCTTTAAATTGTCAAACGCTGTCTTAATAATTTGAAGAGGTTACCGTTTTAATAATTTCACTTGTATCTGCAGCATGATATTACTATGATAGTATATGATTATTTTAGAAGTAGCGGAACCTTTGAATAAAAGTTTGATTTGTTGTGTTCATTTTTAAGTTGTGATTTTAGTGTTGGCTTGGTTTAAATTTGTTCTTCCCTTTTTTGGTAAGTCCCAATAGTAAAGCATGTAAAAATTTTGGTTTTTTACTTACACTGCAAAGTAAAATTTCATGCGGGAGTTGAATGGACTTGTTTATTCTTCACTTCATAGTTCTTCAATGGTGCTAATTTTTAGTTTTCATTGGTGCAATCTATGGAGACAAGAATGATTAGATATTATAGGTTGGAGATGCTGTTTTTATCTAATTAGGTCTAGATGACTATGGGAGCACTAAGAATGTCTTTACATGCATATGCTGGACCATGGCTATAATGTGGTGTATCCGCATGGATATGTTGTGAGTTCATGTAGCAGGATTTCATGGTATCTTGTGATGGGTAAGTTTTGTGGTTTTTGTGTACAAAAATATAGTGGATGCCTTTCATCAAATTGATCATACAAAGATATGATCATTACTTTGATGTACCTTAGGCTGTGTCAATCTTGTTCTGCTTTTTCCTTATGTTGTATAGTAATTGAATGAGAAGACAGGGATGCACTTAACATGTGATTTGAACTAGTTTAGCTACAATGTAGTTTAGTATTGAACTATTTTAGCTATTTTGTATGATAGAATTGCATTTTGATTATTCAAAGCATTTTTGCTCCTATGATTAGATCAGGGGTTTGCATAGATGATCGTTTATTGCTATAATCAATCAGTTGTTATGAGGTTTGGTATCTCTAGTTGGTATTTTCAGTGATGTCCTATTTATGAAGCTAGTTTAGCGACTATGTATAGTATTGCATTAGAAATGCTCTTTTTTCTTTCAACCCTCATCTTGAGAAAAGTGATATCTTGCTGAGAAAAGGCCTCGTGTACTCTCTGTCTAGGTAGTGAATCTACCTCCACAATTCATTCACTTCTCATAAACAAGAACTTTGAAAAAATGAAATACTTTCTGTAAAGGGACACCTAGTAGCATGTTTTATGTCTGCTCTAGAGAGTATTGACCATAAGTCAGTTCCAGCAAGGTCTTTTGTCATGTGCAGATTTTACTTAGCCTATGATTAGATGAATAATTATTCTTCTTGCTTTCTAATGCATTGTTCCTTGTATCTGAGATCTGATGCAAAGTAATTGTATTTAGCTGCTACCGTGCGTATCCTTTGTCCGTGCATGATATGACTTGCTAATAAAATTTAATACGATATGGGATTCAGGACCATATTAACATTCTTTTGTTTCAGCTGGTTACTTCATTTTTATCCTTCAACGTCTCACTTATCTTATAGATTGCCCCACCATGTTAGCAGCCAGCTGACTGATGTGCATGCTTCGTGCTCCAAAGTAGTGTGATCACTATATTTTATTCAAAAATTTATATACCTGCTCATTGAAATTGCAACCTATGAACATGAAGAAAGAGCTTAATTGTTGAAATTGTTTGATGCATTTCTCTTCTGGTATAAACTTTATTTGAATTCTAATATTGGAATTTACCAACAGGCTCTAAACCCGAAGAAACTAAGGCTGCTGGGGATAACTTGGCTCAGCTTGGAAAAGGTGGTGCGGTGCTTATGGTGTGTAGAACTTGTGGCAAGAAAGGTGATCACTGGACATCTAGGTGTCCCTACAAGGATCTTGCACCACAAACCGAGGCCTTCATTGACAAGCCTCCAGCATCAGAGGCTACAACAACTACTAAGGGGGCTTATGTGCCTCCAAGCATGAGAGCAGGTGCTGAAAGGAGTGCTGGATCAGAGATGAGACGGAGGAATGAAGAGAACTCGGTCCGAGTTACAAACCTGTCAGAGGACACCCGGGAGCCTGACTTGGCCGAATTGTTCCGTACATTTGGTCCCATTAGCCGTGTATATGTTGCTATTGATCAGAAAACTGGTATGAGCAGAGGTTTTGGATTTGTAAACTTTGTAAACAAGGCCGATGCAGAGAAGGCTATTAACAAGCTCAACGGGTATGGTTACGACAATCTCATCCTTAGGGTTGAATGGGCTACTCCAAGAACGAATTAGAGCAACCCATATCTCTCTTGTAATGTGGTTCTTTTTTGGCCTCCTGTTGAGTTTGTAGCGGCTGAGTAAAGCCTGGATTTAGACACGTTTAGAGTTATCATTTTGATTTGTGTTCTTCATATCGATTTGCTAAATATTTATATCTGGATATGGAGTGGACTTTATATTTGATTCCGATTTTCATCATCCTTGATATAATGTAATAAAGGTATGGAGAAAGGGACAAAAAAAAAAAAAATTAACAAAAGTTCTGAACCGAATCGTTTTAAAGTGATTTTTATTTTTAGGGCTAAACCATGTTTAAGCCAATCGTCACCTTTATTGGCTCTTAAGACTTTAGATTTCCTTCCTACGATAGCAATTCTTTAGTTAAAGACAAAAAGTAAAAATAAAGAAAAATAAATTATGGAAGTATACTGTAAGAAACAGTCTGAAGTTGTAAAACTAGCTTTACCTTATTGTTTTGGAGCCACTTCGATTCTGTGCAATTTTCCACTTGCAACAAATAACTAAAGCATCTATGAAGTTGCTTTTACGGATCAAATATTTCTCTAATTTAAGTATGTAATAGTAATGCCCACCTTGTGGCAGAATAAAAACCAATGAGCATATGAACCTTTTGGTTTCGCCTTCTTGTTACATCTTTTAGATTTTCTGTCCTCTTTTCCTCTCAAATGCTTCAAATTTGAGCATATAATTTAAATAAGCATTATAGAAGTTAAAACACGAATCGAACCGGCTTTATTTATTTATTTAAAATACAAATTGGAACAAACCATATGATTCCAACACATTTAAAAACTAAACCTAAAATTACAGTTTATTTCCATTTAAAAATGCAAACTAGCACTGTAAGTAAGTCTAAGTTGAACCGATATAAGATGATACTCGAGTTCAGCTTGATGTAAAGAATTTCTTTCCTATTTAAAATTACAAATTAAAGTTTACAATATGATTCGACGCTTTAAAAATCTAAACTTTAAAATACAATTCAATTACATTCAAAAGGGTGAGCTAAGGTTTTGAGCGAGCTAAGTTGAGATGATATATATTACATTATAGAGCTTGAGTTTATCTCAATTAAACTCATTTAGAAACAATCAACAAATATTTGTACTTTAAGTCCAATTATGCTTGCAAACTAGTTAAGTTGCACATTATAAAGTTTAAGTTAAACTCTTTAAGCTCAAGACGACACCAAGTATTAATATCGATGATGCACGTAAATTTTAAGCTGAACCAAAATAACTTGCAAGTAAATTTCACCCATCAATATCCCAGAAGTAAACCAATCAAACCAGTTCGTGCACACTTTACACGACGCATATGCATCCGCAACGATACGAGCAACACAAATTTAACGTATGAGAAGGTGTATCAACAAATTTGTGTGACACACTCCATGCACATTAACCCTATTGCACACGTACATAAGCCAACATGCATATATAAATTGCCGTAGAGTGTCTATGCGACCAAGCAACAGAAAATACCTTAGGGTTTTTGGTCGATAACAGAAGGAATGGAAAGGCAGAAGAAGAATGGAGTGAGCTGCTTTCAGATGCCCCTGCACTATCCAAGATACACAAAGCAAGACTACCAGTCGATGCCTGAGTGGAAGCTTGATGGTCTTCTTGCTGAGTATGGATTATCCACCCATGGTGACTTGAGTCAAAAGAGAGAATTTGCAATGGGTGCTTTTCTTTGGCCTAGCTTTCACGATCACCAGGAGCCGAAATCTTCATCATCAACCAAGGAGTACTCCCTTCTACAGAAGAAGATCAAATGATTCTATGTTTTCAAGTTTTCAACCTCGTTAGGACGATGTAAAATACGGTTTACGATATAATAAACAATGGACCTGCTCTAATTTCATAGGTTTTGTATGTTCTTGATGTTTCGAAAGAAGTGCACGTTTTCGTACTTTTGTAAATGTTTCTATTAAATGTAGGATGGCATGTCAATATTGCAGAGGGGCTTAAGCTTAATTATCGTTAAAATATAACTAGCAAGTGCTCTTGGTGGCGATTGGGGAAGGCGGAAGGGAAGGGAGGGTGGGGCCGTGGGGGCGGAGGAATGGTGCTGCAGTAGTGATGATGGGAGGGTAATGGTAATTATAGTAACGGTGGTTGGTAGTGATAACTGCAGTTATTTTTTTTCATTAAATAAAAATATTTTTATATTTTTATTACAATATAATAATATAAAGTAAATAATTGTATTGCAGTAAGATATATATTTTACTTAGTGGTATAGCTAATATTTATTCCAAACGAATTGATTGACCATTACCTGTCTTTTTTATTCTTCAAAGTTAGGAGCAGTTAGACTTTCGCATAATCTATTATACTCCCATCTCCTTCGAATCAATTTGACTTTCCTTCTACACTTATCAATTTTTGTCATATAGAAAATTTGTTTAATTGTGTTCCCATGTTTCATCATTCTCCTTTTCCCAAAACCTATTTACATATCTTATTAAAATTAATCATATATCATTTAAAGTGAACCGTTGTATTTCAAGGTAAGGTAAGGCTCGTAAATGGCAATCAACAAAAATCATGATTTCTACAAAACTTATAAGATCCTCAATGGCGTAACCCATGAAATATAGTGCCATGAAGTTGCGTATTTCTATTCATTTTATTAAATACTACATGCTACATAATAAATAGATCGGCACATATAGTATCACAAATTTGACAATACTTAGTACCTCTATAAAATAAACCTCAAATAGAAAACAAAGGTGTAACAACAGCAGGTGATCATGCCAATTAGATTAATTGACTCCGTTGATGGCTCAAATTATCTCTTGATAAATGCATCGTACTTCCTACACGATATATAAGTAATTATGCACAGATTTTATTTTAACACACATGCATATAAATTAAAATAATTACTCCAACAAAACATTATTGCAAAATTTTTGTTTCGATATTCTACGACCAATGATGGTATTTTCTCATTTATCATTAAGAAATAGTTACACCCCTTCAAAGAAGACCTACAATTTTATTTTTATCTGCTTTGTATTAGGCGATATATGGATTACAACCCTACCCGTCCATTACACACAAAGTATGTTTCTCTTTGGATATATGATCTAAGGCAAAAGACTTGTTAATCACAAAAAAAAAAAAAAGCAATAATAATGAAAAGATATATATAAATATATATATTCATAAATACATAAAGCAAAAAAAAATATAGGTATTATAAACTGCCAAACGGTTATCATTGATGAAGAGGTGCAGTTGATAAAAACTTCAGAAATTGTATTTATATATATATATATATATATATAATATAGTGTATTTAGCTTCCAAGCCCTGTCATGCTTTTACCTACACAACAATATTGATGATTTACAATGCTGGAACCAGAAAATCAACCTGAGAAGGGAGCTAGAGATTCTAAAAGAGAGGATGTGGCCTAAGATTAGCATATACTATCTAACATGGCAGACTTCGCCTCTAACAACACCCACTTGCCGGAGTGATTCTGTCACTATCCAGCTAAAAATCGCCTCCTTACACGCCTCCCATCATGATTCACCGATTCGGTTGCACCTCCATCTGCAGCAGGATCTTGTGCAAATACACTGCTCCCATTCCTTTTCCTACTACTTGGCATGGTTCCAGAGTTTTCGTCAACTGATGCAAATGCTTTTAGCAACTCGGACAACAAAACAGGACAGCTGTCCTCTAAGTGCTTGAAGCCCTCAGACTGCATTACCACTGCAACAAAATGGGGCAACAGAGATTAGAGCCTAGCTTGTCCAACAAAACGGATATAAGAACGTAGTCAATAATTCTAATATTATTCTGCGAAAAGTACATTTACAGCACTATTAAGATCGATTTACACCAACAAAGAAAATTCGATAAAAAAATATATATATGAAATGAAAATCTAATACCCCTTCACCATTACAGTCATTCATCCTATTTCCTGAAGGAGTTCTCGATTTAATAAGAAAGAGTCGAGATATGTTTCGGATTGAAATTTTCGAATGAGAGTTGCATAACTTCACATTTTCAATCAATCGCTTAAAACATCTAGATCCAAACCAAACAATCTGTGTATTAATTTTCAATTCAATAAGAAAGAGAAGTGAAAAACACCTCAACTAAAGATTCGAGTTGGAGATGCATAACTTCGAATATTTGAATCGACCAACTGTGGACTCCAGGCTCCCAACCCCCAAAACAACTAAAGCCAAACCAAATGATCCATGTCTGTACATTCTACCACCTATCCAACACCTATAATAGAGTGTTTCAACCCAAAGCTACTCAATCTATCCATACATATTACCACATACTCAGAGAACCTAATATAGAACATATAGATTACATCAAAAATTAGGCCAAAACCTTCAAACCTGTTGAAAGCCAAATGACTTAAGCAACATAACCCTCAGAAAGAGTGGCCTTAAAGATTACACCCAAAGCAGCTTAATGAATCACTCTATGAAATAAATTAGCTAAGGCATAAATGACTTACTTCAATATTTCTTTTTTTGGATAAGTGAAATTTCTTCAATATCAATGTGTGCTTAGACAGAAGTGGGTAGGGCGCAGCACATGGAGGTACAATTTTTACATAGGGCTCAGATCATTGATGGACAAAATCAAAGAGAGAGCTTATTTATCTATTTATTTTATTTTATTTCATTTTTTTGTGAGAGAGAGAGAGAGAGCAGAGACAGCCTCGTAGTGAATTAAACTTGAAAGGTGAACATGGTAGAGGCATTCAAGAGTATATATGAGAAGTAAATAAAAAAGAGGCAGCAGCTGCAATGAAGATTTCATTATAGAAATCTCTATCATTCTTTCAAGGTACTTTCTGAAGTTAAACAAACTTAACAAAGCTGCAAAGCTCCCTTAAAAAGCTGGCTCTGATGGACAATTTAGGCACAACCATTGAATCTTTGTTGCTTGATATTTTGCCATAACAAGAACTATAGAGTTACCAGACTTCAGAAGCTCCCTTACAAGTATGGCATTCAATTGACTCTTAAACACAGGTAGAGCCAATACCTTTCTCATGCAACTGACTTCATTGATATTTTGGCCGTTATTATATTAGGGTTAAACATTGACCACCCTCGAAATTTAAAAAGTATCATGCTGCAACTAAAGCGATGCATCAAAATTAAATCAAAATAACCTGAAACATTGTAGCCAGATTCTACGAAGACGCACCTCCCAAGTTTCCTGGAGTTGCTGCAAACTTTAAGCATATTGCTTTCAACTGTTGGCACTGGTGTTGCTCTGCTAGGGCAAGGGTAGTTGCCACTGTCTCTGCTGTAATATTGTCACACAATTTTGATTCACATAATAGCTTCAATCTATCTAAATGATAGCGGTCAGCAGCAGCCAATAGATGCTGCACCATAATGGTGGATGTGCATAGAGAGGATGAACCCATAATCTCACATACATCAGGAAGTTCATCTGAGTATATAAACAAAAGCATGGCCTGCAAAACCACAGGTAAATACAATCAGCAAAAGAGACACCGTATTCCAAAATAACAAGGAATTGGAGCATTGTTCAAGTCTGGAACCATAAAGTTAAAATCACACCAATATACAAAGCTTAGAGATTTAAACAAAAGCATGCCCATGCAAAACCACAGGTAAATACAGTCAGCAAAAAAGATGCTCTATTGCAAAATAACAAGGAATTGTACCATTGCTCAAGTCTGGAACCACAAAATTAAAATCACACCAAAACACAAAGCTTAGAGATTTAACTTCTTCTATGAGATAGCAGGTTTCTCAGAAACTTTCAATATATTCTGTACAATAACCTGCCTGTTTCAAAGGAAAAATATTTGAAACTTCATCACTCCATTTCATTATTTAGTAATTCAGCTCTCATGTAAGAGGTAACAAATGCATAATACAAGAGAAGAATGGTGTTACCCATAGCCTCAACTGAAAATCCTGTGCCCTTATGAATCAAGCATCCAATTCTCTAGCTTTATGCTTCTAATCTAACAGCAAAAAATCATTTTGTACTTCTGCAGTAGCAAGTTCTCTTCAAAACCCGAAAAAAATTATGCTTGTCAGAGAAGAAAGACTAAAAACTTGAACAATGCAACATTATTTTCTTTCATTAGCATGTAGGAAAACAATGGGTCTACAGCTGACACAATCAGGTATCACTGAAAATAATATGGTATTGATATGTTCCTTAAGGCCCAAGCTCCTGTGTTGAGAGTTTATATAAGGAACAAAGGGCCAAATGCTATTAATGGACCAACAAATCCTGTTGGCCCTAATTCGTAACAAATTATAAATAAATGGGTGTGTGGGTGCATGAGTAGTGTACGTGTTGTTAGCATGGGTGAGTATACTTTGGGAAAAAGGAAGTAGTAGCTTTGGTGGATGTCAATAAATGAAATATCTATATAAATATATATATTTGGGTAATAATTTCAGCTGAGTTGGCCAAGGGAATAAGCTAAGGGACACTCAGCAGCATCTTAGTATACAAGTCTGTCATAAAAGGAGGGAATTGAGTTAGTTTTGGGCAGCTTGATCACTCGTTGACCAAATAAATTGCATTCTGCAGAGCCTGGAGCTCAGGGCACCCTCTTGACCGAGTCTTTCACTCAAATTATTTCTGTTGAATTACACTAGTTGGGTCTTAACAATTATATAGATATTTCATTTATTTATATCCACCTCAGCTACTACTTCCTTTTTCCCCAAGTATACTCACCCACGCTAGCAACACACACACACCCATTACACACTACTCATGCACCCACACACCCATTTATTTATAATTTCTTATGAAATAGGGCCAACAAGATTTATTGGTCCATCAATAGCATTTGGCCCTTTTTTCCTTTTATAAACTCTCATCACGGGAGCTTGGGCCTTAGGGAACATATCAGGTAGAAAAGGAGGGTAACATGTCCAACAGATGAAGTTAAAAGTAGAACAAATGAATTAATTTCATTTTGACAAGAACAATATGCTCAAAGGAAGCATTTTGTTCTACCAGAAAGAATAATTACAGATTCTTCTTCAAACTTTTAATCAAAGTATCAGAAGAGCAACAGATTAGCACATTTACATAGTCCATGATTTGAGTCTCAATTACACAAAATGCTAAACCCCACTTTATCCATAAATTCATTATCTGTAAACGTAAGAAATCTCATTTGTTGCTTTATACAGGAAATTAATAAGATAATACAAGTTAGTTAAAAATTAATATAATCTCTGCTCACTCGAGTTTGAGTGTTCTTCTTTACAGCTATGATGGCTGCAAAAGTAAGAGCAATGAAGCAGTCCAGGATTATAAAAATTTGATCAGAAACAGTGAAATGCTTGCAAATTCCTGAAAAGCAAAACCTGACTGTGCAAGTAAGACTTCTGCAAAGCGAATGAAGTAATTAACCAAAATCCCAGAATAATGGACAATATCTCTTGTATGCAATTGTTCCAGTGGAGTCTACCCTAGTCTGTTGCTTTCCAATTGTTCCAATTGACAACGTTCCAATCAAGCATCTGCTAAGTCAAGGAATCTTTCCATATGTTCAATTGAGTCTTCATTTAAAAATGTCCCAACAAGTCTACTCTAAGACTGTTGCTTTTTCCTATTGATAGATGCTCATATGATAGTTTCATAGTTTTACGCACATATGGTACTATTGGAAAAATAAAAACACTAAATTTTGCTTGACCCATCCCCTCTCTCCGTTTGATAGAAAGTTTATTAGCTAATAGATATAAGCAATTTTTCCAGTTCCAATAACACTTAACCATTTATCTCAACCCACACATGCAAACAACACACACAAAAAAGGGAAGAGAGAGAAGAAGAAGAAGAAGAAGAAGAGGAGAGGGGACAAAAGACTGCAACACCCTAAAACAAGTGGAAGGATGTGGTACAAGAAAAATGCACCAATAGATCCACCAGCCAATGGAATATTTTCATCAGTTAAGAAAAATCAAATCCAAATCACAATCGATTTCAGTAATAACTCTACTATTAAAAGATCTCACCTGTATGCAGCTGGAAGTCTAGAGAACAAGATAAAAAAAAACAAAAAAAAGAGGAAGAAGAAGATAGAAAAAAAGGTTTTATCAGGCACATCATCACTCACTTCGACCAACAACCAGAAAGGAAAGATGATTTACCTTGAAGATAATGGGATCAATGTCCTCAACAACTATTTCTTCCATATTAGTATCCCCAATAAGCCCAAAAAATTGGGCTCTGAACACAGGAGATCGAGCAGCAAGAATCAATTTATGAGCTTGAAACTTTTCTTCCCCAACAAGGAAAACTATATCACAGCCAACTTCAGCATCAAACAAGGTTTTGAAACCCTGACCCATGTCTGATCGGGGCACATGGATACATTGTTTAGGTGTCTCCATGCGTGTTCTAACAACTCCAACAGTGCAATGCATGACAAGGCAGTCATCCTTTATATAGTCAGATCCCTCCAATACAGTCCTCCTCAAAAAGCGTTTATAACCCCTGTGAAGGAAATATAATGTAAGGGAACTCTAAAAGACAAGAGCAAGATAGAGATTGCCATCAATTAAAATTTTGGATATGAACACAATGAACCAAAGTAATCTAATTATCCCTCCCCTGCCCCACCAACCAACAGAACAGGAAAACAAAAAAGAAAAACCAACAGTAATCCTGAGTCGAACAGATTTATTGACCCAAGGTAGATGGCAACCACGATAACTAACTCTCTACTTCCTGATCTGTGGGTCACAGAATGTGCAAGAAAATTATACAGAGAAAATTTAGGGCAAGTGAGAAGTCATGTCTGGAAACGAAGAGTGTCAATATACACATTACGGATTGGTAGAAGTATGAAAAGCCAAAAAGGTTGAATGTAGATGGACTTGTTACCAAAATTGACTAATATCTGATGCAAAATTATATGGAGTATGTTCCATGGGAAGTCATAAAAAGAATTAATTACTGGTCTAGCTAGGACATGTATCCACCAATGCAACCATTCCCAAATGTCTCAATGGTGATCTCACTAAAAGATTCTTGTATACTGCAAGTAGACTAAACAAAATTCCAAGGAATAAACATCAACTGATTTATCTGGATACACCATTTGTATGTAAATATGTAGACCTGAGATCATAAAACCAATTAGAACTGAAAGCTTCCGTCCAATATCCTCTTAACTTGTATGGTTATAAGAAATGATAATATGCAACTAAGATTATTCTTGAATCCCCAATCATTTAGATTATTTTGGCTAGAATAAACAAAGATTAAAAATGAAGTATGGATTTAGTACTAGATAACATTAGCATCAAAGTAGTCAAAGGCCAATTATACATTTAATATGCTGGACCTTGTATTCACCCAATTTGAGGTGATAAGCCAAAAAGCACATGTCTTAGCAATATAAGGCTTGAATATTTGTAAAAATATTCATAGAAATTCAAAATAAAAAGTATATATATTCTTATGGGATGTGCTAAAGGCTATATAAAGAATGTATGAAGAGCCAGAAGTTTATTAAGGCCTAAGTCGTATATTATATCCCAACACCCAACTTCATATTTATAATCTTTTTGAGATAATTCGATGAGCTTTTCATTGATCAAATTGAGACATGTACATGGGACAGCTGTCACCTTGCTTACATCACCTTGCCTAGAGGTCATAAAGGCACAATTGCATGACCACTCTCCTGCCTATGCCTTTAAGGTGCTCACATTTAACTATGTTGATTACCACCAAGGGATGGTAATGGACATAGGATTAATATGCAAGAATAAATGCAATCACAAATAGAAGAATCTAGCATAGACTTAATTCTTTGTTAATCTAAATTATCCATTCAACTAAACAAAAAAGCAATTAGGTCTCAAAAGCCAACAGACCTTCATTGCATGCTCATTTGGCTTGAGCATGAGACCCAAACTTCCTCAAACTCATGCATTCCAATCACGTGCAGTTAACACTATCCCAAAAGCAACTGTATACTTAAATTTCCACTCTGTACCCATACGAATCACCAGAAAAATTAAGGTTGCATCTGCAGGAATGGCTCAGAACAATCACAATTCAGCAAACTATTCCCTATAAGAATCACATCTTCTGGCCTTCATAACTTAATCAAAATTCCAACCCATCTAAGGGTGACATTCCCCACAAAGATCAAAATGGTTATCTACATAGGGCCATATGAATTAAGCACCAAATTCCAAATTAGATTTCTCAAAATGGGTTACATTTCACACGAAGATGATTTCTTGAGGCCATCTGCATAAGGCCATATGATCAAAGTTCCATTTTTCTGTCCATGTCTCTGCTAATCATAATGGCGTCATATTCAAAGGAAAAAGATAAATGTGGGACCAGTACAGATGGCACTAAAGACACTGAAAAATTCCTCTTGCAAGATTATAAATACTATCATATGTTTTGAGTGAGCGCTCTCGTGGAAAAATATCAAAATTGGTCAAGATTATCATAATTTAACAGCCTAAGCCAACTCAAATCAGATTGAAACCTGAAACCACACCACCACACTCAGACCAAACCTAATTCTCATCCAACACAATAGACGGTTAATATGTGCAAAGAAGGAAACAAAAACCCAAAAAAACCAAATAATCAACTACAAGCTATAAGTAGACCAACAAACCCTACCACATGCTGCCTCGGTACTTCAACGTATACGGACCACTTTCAAGGGCCCGATCAAAATGACTATGCACTTTGTGCTTCCCTTTCCCACTTTGATCCACCAAAGTCAATTCGAACAACGCCCTAACGTCGTTTCCTTCACTCGCCAATGCGATGAAGACAGACACGTACATTGAGCTATCCTCGGCGTTCTTACCATCTGGATAGAAATAAATCGCCCAATCGTAACCTCCTACAGTGAAAATATCACTTGAGATGTATTTTCCCGATCCCATACCTTTCGCAAGCGAATAGCCCTTGATCGTGAAGCAATGAGAGCCATTTACGGTCTCGTTGATGGATTTTGATGAGGATGGGGTATGAGGTTGGAGGTTTAGGGAATCAGGAGAATTCTTTGGTGAGAGCATTATGAGGGATGCATGTAATTGGAGTTAAGGTTAGGGCTAGGGTTAGGGTTTGGAATGGGATTGGAGAATAATTGCGTGTAAGAGGTGTGTGATTGGAGAAAAAGAAATGGGTTATAATGGAGAGGGAACCGGGAAAAGTTAACGGTCCGTTTGGTTGAGAAATTAAATGAGGAATGGATACGGGAGTACGGGACTTGATTGGAGGAAAAAATCGATGATATGATATTATGATTATATTTATATTAGCTTAATCATTTAAAGGAGGCAAATAATAATAAAAATAATAATAATAAAAGACATGCTTTGTGGTATAAATTGGAGTAACGGCAATGTGTCCATATGTAGACATGCGCTTATGTAAGGAGCCGTTCGTATTTTCTTTTAATATGTAAATTCATATTAATTTAAATTCTAATCATATAATTTAATTTGGTTATTGTATTATAGTAATTTTTTTTTTTCATACCTCTATATTTATTCAATAAAAAGAAGAAAAAGGACTATAAGTTAAAGGATTTTTTAATTCTAGTTATGAGTATATAATAGGATTTATAAAATTAAACCTTTTATAGGATAATTGACTTTTCTTTTCAAAATCACCACCTAGTAACCTCTTATTAGTCCATCATTTAATGTAAACATAAATAATACGATTGAGTATTTATAAACTACCTAAAATAATATAAGTCTTTTAAAAAGTAAAAAATAAAAATAAAAATTGGAAATCTAAAAGAAAAGGTTTTGCATGCACACTCAAATGATTAAATGATTTAGGTTATGACTTATATACAAAAGTAAATCGTTTAACTCATTTATGGAAACAAGTGATTACTTATATCAATAATTAGGAAAAAACAAAAAAAAATTATAGAAAAGAAAAAAGATTAGAGAATCTAATTGTGTTGCTCAATTGGATTAGATTTTTACCTTTTCTTTTTTTTTTTTAAAATCCATGATAGCCACTTAAGGGAGATGATAGCATCCTCATACAGTAGTAGATAGCATGATAAGTCAAACAACTTGCTCATTCTTTTGCGGTCATTCCAACTAACCAAAGCTCTTAAGTTAAAAATAAATTATTTTTTTATAAATTTTTTGTAATTCTTTTTTATATTCTAATATTGAATTTTTATTTTTAATCTAATTAATATTCATTTAATTATTTCTTTATTTAAATTAATTATTTGAAGAATCAAGTATCATTACGTGTTATTTTTTGATAGAAAAGTTAATAATGTTAAAAAAAAGTCCTATTTATAAACTTACCAAACGTTAAAAACTTGAATAGAGGGAAATAAAAATATAAGGTGTAAATTGAAAAACGATCAAATATTGAAGCAAGGTTAAGGCTTTTTTTGACAAGTTTAAGGGAGAAACAGAAAGTTGTATATCAAACCAAAGTTTGAGAGTAAATACACCTTATTTGCCACTTATAGAAACAACATGAATAAGGTCTTAGGCTGGGCTTAAGTAATTATAGCTCACTAACTATATTAGGTCATTAGTATAATATGGCCAAATCCAACGATTAAAATATTCAGGAGATTAAATATTTGTAACTAACATGGTGATATGGCACATGAGCACACAACTTATTATTCTAGTCATATGGGGGAGAATATTACATATATATTAAGACTCATGTAATAAGAAAAATATCAATAGAAAAATAACAAAAGCATTGCACTATCCCAAACGTTTCTTGCATTTGAGAAACTTATTTTTCCTATATTCAAGAATTCCTTCTGTTTGTGATTTACACCTATTACGATTGGTATCAAAGCCTTCATTAGGTGAAGGCATCGAACAATGTTACCAAAAGCGGATGATTTTGATGCCAAGCTACAAAAACCTATTGGTGAAGCGCTGATGCTAGGCCAAGATTGTTTAAAGAAATATGGTCAGGACATTATGAAATTGGAGGCTAAGTAGTGCAAACACCCACCATTGCTGCTGCAATGACATCCTGCTGTAAACATCTTATTTTTGCCCTCCATAGTTTTAGATTTTTTTTTTTTAAGAATAAGGAAAAACGATCCTAATTTAGAATAAAAAACAAAAATATATATAATTAAAAATTACAAAAAATTAGAAAATATAGAAAAATAAAAAAAAAATTGAAAAAAAATTTATTGAAAAACTTTTCATAACTTTTTAATATAAGTAGATAAAAGTTTACGAAAAAAATTTCGGACTTGAAACAATGTCAATAGAGTAATTTAATTTGATATCGAATATTACTCGATTTTATGGATTTCTTAAGGATGTATATAATAAATATCAAGTTTGTACAAAATAATATTTTCCTAGATTTTGGACGTGAAAATATGTCGAAATAATTTTTTCCATGATTTTATGGGTGTTTTTTATTTTTTTACAAATTTATCAAAAATCAGCCCAAATTGCCACTTCGGCCACCGATGCCAGCCATCTCCTTGTCGGTAGAGCTAAGCGCGACCTCTTTTATCTTGTAGTGGTGGTGGTTTGTTCCCAACAACTCCCTAAGTTCACAAACCACCACATGCCCAAATTGTACATTGATTTTGTGATTTTTTCACTAATTTTCTTCTTTGATCCTTGTAACCCATTCTAATTTTTTTCCATATCCTCACTTGCATGGATGAGATGTTGGAAAGTGTTTTTCAATTTTCCAGAATAAGTTGGGTGATGAAATGATTTAATCCTTTTTTTTTTAAAATGTCTTTATGGATTCTAATAAAAATACTCAACCTAAAAAAAAAAAAAAAAAAAAAAACCAAAAGCAACATCCCTTCTCAAAGGAACGTGCTTTGAAGTACATATGCACTACATTAAATAAGGTGCTACAACCAACTCCTTCAACTTTTAGGGAACAAGACAAATATCCTTATTACATAAGGTCTTATTATGACGTAGAGAAGACACTAAACTATCACAATAATGTATATGTATGTTACGTTTATGTATGTATTTTTCTTATTTACGTCGGTTGAATCACTTCAAGGTAGTTTATAGTCAATATCTAACAAACTCAATAGACCCATAATTGCCTATCTTGAAAGTATACAACAAGCATAATATAAATCCTTCACTATATTCCAAGTATTAATAGGAAATAACTCTATATCTATCTAAATATTAGTAGTTATATAGACACGAGTGATACTTATTGATATTGATATATGACGTCATATCACCACTTAGGCCCATAACATGCATACCTTAAGTACATTCTAGTCATTAAAACCAAGTGTGTACCTACTAGCTGTAAGTGAATACTACACCAAGTACTTGAAAAACCATAAATAGTAGGAATTGAGACAAATCAAGGGCTTGCATCTCGGAAAATCGCATTGTATAATACATAATGCCAACCAAGTTATCAAATGAGTTATGCATCGTACATGAATAACCATATGAAATTTTATATGTTACTTTTTGCTTCAATGTGGGGATTTATTAAATAATCAAATTTAAATTATTGCACATTTATGATGAAGTTGGCTAATCTTAGTTGTGCAATGGGTGGTTATAGAATCTTCCACCTTCATGGAATCTCGTCCTTTCATGATACAGCTTAAGCTTTTATCTAACCTTAGAGCCCCTCAAGTCACTCAATTTGAACTAATTTTAGGAAAAAGATTTTGCTCTCCTCTTATGTGCCATGGCCCTAACGTACCACTAATGTCTTTAAAAGCATGCATTGTATCTCATTGTGAATTATGATAGCTAGCCTTATTTAGAGAGTATTGAAAGAAAATTTTATAGGTTTACAAGCTTAGGGAGTGTTTAATTTTAAGATCACTTTAAAATTGAAGTGGAAATTCAAAAATTATATACTCTTCTTTATTATTTTAGCCTTCCATTGTTTGTTCCCTATCAGAATTTCGTAAATTCAACAATCAGTATACTTATTGATTATTTTATAAATTAGGTATTAATTTTGAAATTTAGGGTAAATTAAGCTCAAACTCATAAACTTAAATAGATGTATATTGTTACGCCCCGAAGCGGTAGAGTCGTAACAGCCCCGCCGTGTAAACTACCCTAAGATAGAAGTTGGCCTCACAACCGCTATCCTAGACCTGATCTACACAAGGCGTCTACAACTAACCCACTTTGAAGTAGACAGTTTGTAATTTAAATAAATCATTTACCTATAAAGGTGAGGAATTATATATATATATTATCATTCAATTATTGCAGTTAAAGTTTACAACAATTCTCTATAGTATATTCCCTAGTTATTACATCACTCGGAAATGAAAAATAATTCTAAAATAAAAACTTAGACCTTGAAATATGTGTTTATTCTTCAATGTTTTTCCTCACTCCCCAGGATCCAGCAGTTGCTAGCTTCAGAGTAATTGGTTGCCGCTTCTTAGCCAGCACCTACATGACGTCTATAGGGATGTGAGCAACCACAGCTCAGTAAGTTAGGACGGAGGACTTAAAACTATACCATACACACAACAAGGTTTTCAATCACTTATTAAGTGCAATGCATGTGCAAGCAAATGCCATCGCACGACGTTGTCCGGCCCGTCGTGAGATTAGAGAAATTGCGCCCGCTCTAATCCGGGTTGAGGAGTTGCCGTTAATACAACAGCTCACGACCAAACCCAGGCTTGTGTAATGGAGACCTTGCTTCTCCCACGACTACCTTCGAACTACTGCCTTCACCCTCGCCGCGACCTCCTCTCCTGTCACTTAGTTCGACTGAGGATGAAGAAGGGATCATTTTGCAATCCTGCACTATTCCTTCCGAAGGGGTCGGTATTTGGCCGGAGAGTCCTAAGTCCCTTAACGGGTTGCCATGCATGTTCGATTATAATTACTGGTTGTATATTTGATTAAATCCAGTTTAGGGTGATCAATCATTACATACAATTCATACGATATGTGCCAGAGCAACAAACAGAATCATAGCATCACCCATAATCAAGCATATGCACACATTCAACTATCTAACAAGCACAACCAAGCATAATCTTAAGCCTCCAAAATACAGCATCGTATTGATCCCAACTTACCTCGACTCCTCGCTCACTCACTCGAGGTCCGATTTGCTCAGGTCATCGCCGATCATCCTTATAACACGAATGTGGTTTTAGCTTTTCATATAAATATTACAAGTTCATTTTATTCTATAACGCTTATTGTTAAGTTTTGTTTAAGGTTTAATATGCCTAATTATCTAGGTATTAAGTCTTTTACCATTATTCTAGGTTTAGGGTTAGGTTTAGGTTCGGTTTTCGCATCGATTTCTAAGTTAGGTTTTTCGTTCGATTTCTAAGTAATGTTTTAGATTCCAATCTTAGAATTCCGTTCCAACCTATAAGGTGAAATCAATCACATTACTTCCCGATACCCTAAATACGATCACTACCCCTAGTCAGCATTTTATTACATCCGGTACACTTAAATCTCTATTTGTGTACCGAATTTACTTCTAATGTGAGAAATTTTTACATTTTTCATATAATTACATAAATTCAAGTTTCTTATCAGATTTATTATATATCCATATTATTTATATAATATCAATTTTTATCCTAATATTTTCTATTTATTATATTTTCAAAAATTACACATTATACATTATTGCATATTATGCACATAATGCATTTCTAATATTTCTATTACCCTAATTACCATCTCTAAACAGCAATTATTATTTCAAAATGTATAAATTCATCCTAAATCAGATTTTACTCCAATTTACCCTAATTTACAAAATTATCTTAAAATGTACTATTTTTCCATATTACCTATTTACTACATAATTAACCTAATAATTACATCTAACACTCTAATTGCTACAAGTATCATACTCCATCAGATGTTAACATCCTAAAACATCTACTTATTCACTAAGTCAGTAATTAATCTCCTAATCACCTAATTAACTCCAAATTACCCATTTTATGCCTCATTTTAGGGCCTAAAAATTATCTAAAAATTTTGAAAATTAATTTTTGAAAATGGGATTCATAGCACTATTCTATATCATCTAAGTAATCTACAAAAAAAATTTGGGCTTGAAACTACACTCCTAAGGTCATTTATTTCTAAACTGAAACATGCTCGGTTTTGCACGATTTCTTAGGGACCATATATTACAGAATATAATTTTATCAAAATAACATTTTTCCTACAAACTACATACAAAAATATCTCAGAATAAAAAAATTCATAATTTTCTAATTATATTTATTATTTTTACAAAATTACACAAGATTCGGGCTGGAAATCGGACTCACCGATTTGGGTGGCTCCGGCCACCGCGGGCCGCCAAGGCCTTGTCGGCCAGCCTGGGCACTGCCACCACCGTGTGGTGGTGGTGGCCGTCCACTCCCAGTTCCTCGTCTGGTGTGGGTTCCCTTTAAAATCCCTAACTGCACAGTTTTTCTTATTTTTTTTTATTTTCTAGATTTTCTCTCGAATTTTCAACTCTCTCTAATTTTATCACTTTCCAAACTGTCCGAATGAGCTCTGTAAATTTTTTCCCTATTTATAGACATTTGCTGTAATTAATATGCATTAATTTGACAAGACTTTATCTAAATTCCTTGATTTTTGGCTTTTAAGTTGTTCAATTTTTATTGGCCAATTTTTCTTTTTCTTATCCTGACATGCCACAACCTGATATTGATGCATCTTATCCACTTCTGATTTTTTCTAATTTTTCCATAATTATTTTATAATTTTCTTTAATTATTTGCTTAGTTTTTGGCCAAATTAGGTAATTACGCGTATTTTTATCTACACGTAAATACATGTGGGGTACACGTGAACATTCCTAAATATTATTTTGGTCATTCTAAAATTTTTAGTATACATATAATCTATCTCTAATAATTTATTAGTTATTAAATTACACTTTTTGCCTTTTTCAGTAATTAGCAATTATTATGCTTAAAATTTGAAAATTTTATAGTCTCTTATTTTATTACTTATTTTCTTAAATTTAAGTTCACGGGGTCATTTTTACTAATATTCTTCTCAATAGTTTATACTTTGGGTTTGATTGGATTTTTTAACCGATCGCCCTAAATCTTGGGTTCTAAGTTCAATCCTACGGTTACTTGGCTGAACTTTGGGGCTTACATATATCATCATATATAATACCTATAAGTTTTGCTTTTGTTCTTATAAATTTGAAGTTTATGTGATATAAAAAAAAAAGTAATTTATATATGAGATCCCAAGTTCTTCATATGCAAAATCTATAAAACAATGACATTTTAGCAAAATTTGTAGAATTAAAGAAAAAAAGAGTAAATTTTGACACTTTTGTTATTTCAAATTCATGTGATCTTAAGAATAAAGAGAAGATGGAAAATATAAAGTGAGAGAGGTAGTATTAAGTTTAGTCATTTGGGATTATTAACTTATGGTCTTTGACACTTTCCCTTTTCTTGTCCTTTTTATTGAAATATTTATTAGTTGAAATATATAATATTATTTAATAATTTCTTACATGGTAGATAAGAGTACATCATAATTTGTATCCTATATACATTAAGTATAAGTTTTATGATTGATACAAGACGAGAATACCCTATATCTATAACTCATCCCATAAGAGTAGGTTTTAGAAAATTTATATCCGAAACCTATTATATGTCTTTTAATACCCACTTAGAACTTATCTTATGTCACACCCTAAAAAGATGAGGTTGTAACAGTCCCACCGTGTAAACCATCATAAGATAGAAACTGTTCTCACAGCTACTACCTTAGACCTAGTTCACACCAGGCATACTTGACTCTACCCCTTTTGAAACGTCCAATTTGATACCTATTTAATATAAACTAGTGAAGTAATCATTTTAAATAATTTATAACAATAAACTTGTTATTTGACCTTATAAAAGAGTGGTAGTAAATCCCATAGGTACTTGTCATTTCACATATAGATCAAAATATTGAAAACTACCAAGCCCTTTGAGGAGTCTTGTGTAATTTTCCTTAAAAGATAAAAAGTTACTACTAAGAGTAATAACAAGCCATTTCTTATTGTATCTTGCTCTCCGTCCCAATTTACTAGGGTTCTGGTGTTGAGTAAACACTTATAAGCCATTTGGAACCTACAAAACAAACTATAGGGGAATGAGCGACAATTTACTTAGTAAGTGGGGTGGAGACAGAAGTATACACTCAATATATCACAAGTGGGGTTTTCAACTAAGTTAGTTAGATGTAATGTATGTACAAACAAATGCTATCACACGATATTATCCGATTCGTTGTGAGATCAAAGAAATTACACCCACTTTGATTTAGGTTAAGGAGATTGATATCATACACTCATGGATTAAAACCAAACCGGGGCTTGTGCAATAAAGAATACCCTCCTCTAGTGACCACCTTTGAACTACAGCCCCAAACCTTACCACGACCTCTTCTCTTATCACTTAGTTCGGTTAAGGATAAGAAAAGGGCCATTTTAGCTATCCTCATCAAAAAGAGTCCGTGTTTAGTCTAAGAATCCTAGTTGTTATCCTTGTAGGTTACAATGCATATAAGATTAAATGTTAAGTCAAGTTTGAGTTAGTTTATCTTTTCAAAATAATCAACTAAGCTCAAGCATAATAATAATCACAAAACAACATATCATGGAGCTTAGCTCCCATCACAACAAATTAAAATCCAACCACAAACGCTGCATACACACAAACAACTAACTACAATCACAAGGCAATACATACCAAAGTTCTCACATATTCTGAAATAATATCCCAAAATACGGTAAAGTATTGTAACTACTTACCTGTCCTGACGCTCACTACGGAAAACTCGGGTTGTCAACGTTCTAATCATCAGGGAGTCCTATTTATATAAAATCTAAATTTAGTTTTCGTAATAGTTACGAAAACATTAAAATCTTATCTAAAGTATATTATAATAATAATATATAGTTTTATTACATAAGTCAGGTTAAGTTATTACTTATTAATAATATACGTAATTATATTATTATGCATAATTCAAAACGTACTTTTAATCATTTCAATTGTATCGAAACGTACTTTTAATCATTTAAATCACATTTCGATAACGGTAGAGTTATAGTAGTACGTAAATTAGTAATATTGTAGAGATATAGGTTATATTACTTAGGTTTATCTGATTTTAGTAAAAATAGTGTCGTTGAACTCATATAAACTTAACAATATGTATTACGAGTCTTAATTTCTAAAAATGACTTTTAATATGTAATTCGAGTTTTTAACACAATCATACGAATCTAATCAAATATTATCGTACTATATGTAATTTATGTTATTAAATCATATTTTACCTAATTTGTCAATATAACCCATAATATAGGTATTATATGACCCTAATACCTCTATAACGTATCCTAGTTATTAAATTATCATTAAATATATTAAAAAATATATAATTTTTATCCAATCTAACCAATATACAAATAGATAGTTTTTATTCAACTATTTATCATATTTTAACCTATTATTACTAGAATTGGGTATCGGTTCGTTATTTAAACTATTTTACTACGTAAATTCGTAATAAATAGCTCGGGTTACCAAATAATTCCTCGAAAATTTTTGTAAACTTCTAAAAATATGTGGAATTCAATCATCACTTAGTTTTGTACTATTGATTCATACCTATATATTCAAAATTACGATTTTACCCTTAAATTATACTTAATTATCCAAATATGATTCTTTTTGTACAAAATTATTTTCAACCTATCCTAACATCATTATATTTCATTAGAAATCAATATAGGTCAATTTCACTATTTAATTTCATAAATCCTATTTATTTAACATTTTCAACCTAATTTCGAGTTATTTTTAGGAAAAAAAAACAATAAATATTAAAAATATTCAAATAAAAAATCAGGCTACATAGCAATTATCTATATATCATAAGTATCTTACACAAAAATTTTAAGCTAGAAATTACATCATTTAGTGTATTCATTTTGAATTTCAAATTTCAAATGAATAGTATATTTATTAAGTAAGTACATTAAATATTCCCAATTTTGTAAAAATAAATTTACGAAATGAAAGTAAATATAAAATAACTTAGGAATTAATTTTTTTTACATATTTCCTAATTAATTTAATAATTTTTTAAAAATAGAGAAAAATAGGGCAGAATTTCAGAACCTAAGTTCATCGGAGCTTCAACCACCATTAGCTAGAAAGGAGTTGTTGATCAGCTTAGTCAGTGGTGGTGGCTCTGTTAGTTGGTGGCGGGGTTCTACATCAGGTCATCGAATGGTCGAGGAATCGTCTTAACTTGATCCTTACTCTATTTTTGCTCTAATTTTTCTATTTTCCTTTGATTTTTTTTTTTCTGATTTTTCCTTTATATAATTTGGGTTCCTAAACATGTATTTGTTGTAGGGGGGTCTTATTTATAGATATTAAGGTTGCTTGAATTTTTTTTATTATTAAGTAATTTATTTTAATATTTTCCTTGAAAATTGCATAGTAGGAGGTGGCTTAATTACAAAAATTTCACTTTTAACTCAACAAAAATCAGCTCCCACAATTTGCCACGTGATTTCCAGTAATTTTGGAGGCTATTGGATAAGCTTTAATAGATATTTTAATTAAATACTAATATTATATATATTATATTAGTATTTAGTTATTTTATTAATTTACAAATGTATATCCTATGTATATATCACATGTAATGTGTTTGTACTCATATAATAATGTTTTTAACATATCTTTTATTTTTAAAAGATATTCTATAATTATTTTTATGAATTTAGCACATATTGTATATAATCGTGTAATTTTAAGTTAATTTACGGGTATATTTATTATATATACCACATGTACTTATAAAAATATGTGTATACTCATATAGTATATTATGCTATATTATTTTTTTTATTGCCTAATTAACTTATTTCTAAGTCCCTGTCGTATTCCGAGCTCGGTTTTAGAGGCTTCGATTATTTTTACACTATATTAAGTAATCATACTTCTAGGGACAAAATTAGGATTTTGGATAATTATTTTTAAAATCCAACTTCACCAAATTACTTCAACTAACTTTTCTATTTTAGTCGTAAAGTTTGGATTTAATTGGATAACTTTTCCTAAAAGTCCTAAATTTGAGTACGATTGCCCTAAACTTAACTTTAGGGTCTCATATGGAGCAATTTCTCACTATCTTGATTATATTTTTGATATTTTATTATATTTTTTACTTCCATGTATACAAGGATTCCTCAATTAGGGTTATCATATTTTTCATAAGCTTCTAACCTACTCGATTTACTTTCCTAAATATCGTGAATCAATTCTCGATCCTAATCGTGCAAAGATAGGGCTTTGTCATAATACTTAGATATTCATGTCTTGATTGCTAATTTATGAGATATTACACCCTATTAGTAAAGCACAAGTAGGCAACCCATACAATAGAGTCACTAGTTTACCCCTACCCACAATGAACATATATAATATACATATATCAAGAAGACTTGAAAGCCAATTTCTTAAACAAACCCTAATTTTCTTCACTTTAGTCTAGAGTAGTGTTTAAAAACAATCTCCGGTCTCAGCCCTTTCGTGAATCGCGAGATAGTACATGAAAGAGATTCATACGATTCACATCGCTGTAAGAGCGCTTTATACTCCTGGGCAAATTCTTGGACACTCATTCGTCCCTGCCTCAAGGTAGACAACTCCTCATACAACTCATCTTGATATGATGTAGGTACAAATTTCTCTCTCATGGCAAGTCTCATTGAGTTCCATGTAGAACTCACTCCTCTGAGGATCCTTTGCCTTAATTCATTCTTCCACCAAGTCTTGGCAAGACCTTAAAGTTGATCTTCTATGATATATTCCTTATCACGTTCAGGATACATGTACTTTTCAAAGACTTTGTTGACTTGAAATTCCCAATCCAAGTATTCGTCTGGGGGTCTATTGCCATCAAACATGGGTATTTTTGATCTTATATCTTTATAGTCATAGTCATAGCCATATCATGGTCGGTTGTCATAAGTCATGAAGTTATCACTTCAGCAGATTAGCTTAGCTCGCAAGAAATCTTATCGGTAATGATGAACTATCCAACGCTTTGTGACTCAATACAGCAACTTGGAGGCCTGCACAGTTCGGATCTAAAATTAGCTTAGCTATCTGGTTGAAGCGAGTCAAATGCTTGCACAACTCAGCAGTTGAATAGGCAAACAACTCAGTTCGGTAACCTTAGGGGGATGATAGTACAGTACTTCGCTTTGCTTCGGTACTTCATATTGAAATAACTCGGAAGCTCGGCAAAGTTTAAATCTGGCACAACTATTCTTAGGAAATCAACTCGGCAAACACAACAGTACTTTCTTGGCTACTATTGCAATACTAAAATAGGATAACACATTGAACACTTGAAGAAGTCATATCTTAGCAGCAATCCAAAGTGGAATTCCCAACCTTTTCTTTAATATATATATATACTCAATATGAGACTTATGATGTAAAGAAATTCCAACCCAAATTTTCACTAACCTACCCAAAGGAAGTTCAATTGAAACCAAACTTATATCCAGCAAACAAATCCTCGATATCCCAAACAAACCTAATAAGAAAGCACTTCCTCAAACACAATATAGAACATAAACAATGACAAACTCTCGGCCTTATCTAGAACCTTGAGCTCTGATACCAAGCTGATACGATCCAAGCCAAGGATAGATAAGGCTAGTTGTCGAGTGCGTTCGATCCTGCCGAAGGAACGAAAGATAAAGTGGGTTTAGTGAAGGTTTTAGCGAATCCTTAAGCCACATAATCGGATATGATGCACCAGCTAGATTTTACACAAACCCGAGACTCATCGGATGTGACGTACCAGTTTGAGCGATGGGGTTACCCGCTACAATTTTTGCTAAAAGGATTGATAAGAGTTGGTAAGGAAGAAAACTTTCCGAGATAAAAGACTTAAAAGGGGTTTTTCATTAATTCCGTTATATCTTTGTATTTGTGACAAACGTTGCTATTTATAGTACGTTCTAAACCTTAGTAGCAAAATTATAAATAATGTACAAGGCTTTAAAACCTAAAGAATTATGCCCATAAATAAAATAAAGACAAACATGTATAAAAATATAAAACCGTGCATTTTATAAAGAAAAGTTGTCATGTGGTCATTTGGCATGCCTTGGAAGTAATCTCGCGGTGCTTGGCTGAGTAACCAAAGAGGTCGCCCCATAATTGCCGAATGTTGGAGTCAATCAGCAATAGTCTCTCCGGGCTGCGTCGAGTGGATCCAACCCTCGATAATGTGATATTTCGACTACTAAGTCGGCAATAGATTTTGTCGAGTGAATCCAACTCTCGAAAATGTGTTTATCTCGACCTATCGGCAAGCGTAATGTCAAGTAATTAATTGGTCAAGCATATATGAGGTTCGGTCGTTGTCTTGGCCTTTTGCTTTTCGGCAATTTAACTACAAGAAATAGTGTTATTTGATTCGACAAACAAAACGAGTCGGCAAGTAAATGATCTTGGCTTTGGCAGTTGAGTTGGGTTGGTATCTTGAAGCCTATCAGATGCTGAGTTGGTCACCAACAATAGAACCCCTTTTACTAGAGATGTTCAGGATGAAGTGTTGCCCCTTAATAGCCAACTTCCGACTTTGGACCAATACAACAACACCAGTGATCCTGATGATCACCTCCTCCACCTTCATACTCTCATGAACCTCCATGGTCATGATAATATCATACTCCGAAGTAGTAGAGTCGTAACAGTCCCACTGTGTAAACTATTTTAAGATAGAAGCTGACCTCACAGCCGCTATCTTAGACCTAATCTATACAAAGTGTCTACAACTAATCCGCGTTGAAGTAAACAGTCCATAAATTAAATAATTTATTTACTTAAGAAAGTATGAAAATATATATATACACTAGGATTCAAGTATTACAAATAATGTTTACAAGGTATCATTGGCCTAAACTTCCTAAATAATACATTGTTTGAGAATGAAATATTTCAAATAAAAGCTAAGACCTTGACAATATATATATCCATTCTTCAAATGTATTTCTTCACTCCTTAGGATCTAGCGGTTACTAACTTCAGGATAATTGAAATGTGCTTTCTAGCTAACACCTACAATAAAGTCTATAAAGATATAAGCAACTATAGTTCAGTAAGTTGGGATGGAAGACTTAAAACTATACCACCAATATAAACAAGGTTATCAACCAATTTAGTTAGATGTAATGTATAAACACGCAAATGCCATCACATGACGTTGTCTGGCTCGTCATGAAATTAGAGAAATTGCGCTTGCTCTAATCCGGGTTAAGGAGTTTCTGTTAATGTAATAGCTCAAGACCAAACCCAGGCTTGTGTAATAGAGATACCGCTTCTCCTGGGATTACCTTTGAACCATTAACTTCACTCTTGCCGCAACCTCCTCATTTATCACTTAATTCGACTAAGGATAAAGAAGGGACCAATTATGTTATCCAGCACTATCCCTTTCAAAAGAGTTGGTATTTGGCGGGAGAATCCTAGGTTTTCCTTAATGGGTTGCTATGCAAATTCGATTTATGTTTATAGGTTATATAATTGATTAGGTCCGGTTTAGGATGATCAATTATTTTATATAAATCATACAATACCAGCCAAAGCAGCAAATAAGTAATCATATCATTAGCTCAAAATAAGCACATGCACATAACTAACTATTGAATAAGAACAATCTAATACAATTTCAAGCCTCCAAGTACTACAAATTAGTACTCCGAAATATAGCGACGTATTAATTCCAACTTACCTGAACTCCTCTTTTACTCACTCGAGGTACGACTTATACTGGCCATCGCCAAATACAAGTGTTGGTTTAGTTTCCCATAACTACCATAGATATGTTTTGTTATGTAATTTAGATTATAAATGTCTTTGGTTTATGACCTTCTTATATTTAGTGATTTAGGTCTTATTCTTTTAGAATTACTTCCCTCATTCAACTAGGTTTCAAATTTGTTTCTTGTTTTGGTTACGGTTTCGGCTTCTGAATTAGATTCTGATTTAAGAATAATTTATATTTAACATGATTGCTTATACATATGTATATATTTACATATAAGCTTTAAATCACGAGTTTAAAGTTTAGGATTATAATTTTACACATTTGTCTAAATTCCATATTTCCTATAACTGGATTAGTTCCAAATTAATTTCTAATTCAATTCCTGAATTCAGTTTTGTATTAGCTTCTGATTATTGTTTTTATTCGTAAACTTTAGGAATTCTTTATAGACTAAAATGTGAAATTCATCTAACTATGCTTAAGTATCCTAAATCTATGTTTTAGCTCCTAATCAATATCTTGATTAGTTCGGTACACTACATTCTTAATTTAACTACCGAATCAGCTCCTGATGTAAGATTAATCTACATTTTCGCATAATTTCTCAAATCTACCTTTCAAACTAGATTTATAATATTCTCTTTTTATTATAGTGCTATCAATTTAACTTAATTTTCTTCATTTATTTAATCTTCTTATTTCACATATTACTTATTACTACCTAATCCACACATAAAGCATACATCTAACTTCTCTACTACCATAATCTACATCTTTCATCATCAACTAATATCTTAAAATATTTAAATTCATCTCAAATCAGATTGTACACCTAATTATCCAAAATTACAAAATTAACTTAAATTTACCATTTTTACTTATTACATATATACTACATAATACCCTAATAATTACATCTAACATCTTAAAGGATATAAATACCATACTTCATCATATTTCAACATCCTAAAATATATAATTATTCACTAAATCAGTAATTAACTATTTAATTAACCAAAAATAACCCATTTTATGCATCATTTTAAGGCCTAAAAATTATCTAAAAATTTCAAAAATTCATTTTTGAAAAAGGGCTTCGTGGTACTATTTTATATCACCCAAGTAGTTTATAAAAAAATTTTGAGTCCAAAACTATACTCCTAAGCCTATTTATTTCTAACCTAAACAAAGCTCAAGTTTACACGGTTTCTTAAGAATAGCATATTTCTAGACATAAATTCATCAAAATAAAAATTTTTCTTAAATCTACATACTAAAATATCCTATAATAACAAGATTCATAATTTTCTAAAAATAATTAATAATTTTAGCAAAATTGGCTAGAAAATTAAACTCATTAGAAATAATGGCTCCGACCACCGCTGACTGCCTTGGCCTTGTTGGCTGGCCTGGACACTGCCACTACCATGTGGTGATAGTGGTTGTCCACTCTCAGGTGCTCTTTGAGTCTAGGTTCACCTTATAGCCCCTATTTGAATAGATTTGTTTATAATTTTTTTAGAAAAATCCTAATCTTTGTTTTTTCAGTGCTCTCAATTTTTTTCATACTGCAACTGACCAAACGATTCTCTGTAAAAATTTGGCTATTTATAGAATTCTTGAGGATTTTTTATGCATTAAATTGATGTGAAATGAGTCTTATCTTCTTCTAATTTGCCTTTCTTATTGTTTTAATTTAATTGGCTAAAATTTTTCTTCTTTTCCCCAACTATCACGACCCAAATCTAGATCATTCCTTTTTTTTATTTTTTCTTAATTAATTATGAATTTTCTTTAATTATTTAGTATTATTTTACCACATTTCCTGTATTTTAAGTAATTGCGCATATTTCTACCTACATGTAAATTCATATACAGTACAAATAAATATTCTTAAATATTATTTAAGCCATTCTATGACTTTTAGTATATATATAATTTATCTCTAGTAATTCATTAGTTATCGAAATATTTTTGACATATTTCCGATAAATAACGAATAATATACTTAAAATTTGAAAATTTTATATTCTTTTATTTTATTACTTATTTTCCTAAATTCAAACTTACAAGATCATTTTTATTAATATTTCTAATTTTATTTTATAATTTAGACTCAATCGAATCCTTTAACCGATCGAAACCTCGAGTAGTTAATTGTAGGGCTTACATTTTCACCCCCCTTACAATAATTTAGTCCTCAAAACTAATGTATATTTATGTATTATTCATTTAACTAAGATTGACAGCTTATATTCATTTACTATCTTAAAAAATCAAAAGAACTATGAGTAAGGTTTTATATTTACTAAGTTCTGTTCCACAGTGATTTCTAAGTTTGAACTTTTGTCCTATTATATCTTCACATATTCCTTATCTCAACTGTTTTAACTTCTAAACTTGATTATCTAGTATTTTTATTACTTCACAACTTTGCAATTCATTTTTCCATTCTACTGAATTATCTCTAATTAAGCTTTTGAATCGCTTTCTGATTAACTTTCCATTGCTTCTCTACCTAAACCTTTGCTCGATCTCTTATTTTATCTTCCAAATTCTCAATCATATTTCCCTTCTTTGCATTTTATACTTTGATATCGTTCACGCCTTATTTTATTATCGAAATCCTCTAGTTACTTATATTATCTTATGACTTAGTTTTATAACCTCACAAATTCTTTAATTGGTTTATCTTCCATTTGTTCCTTGTTTTATTGATTCCTAGGTTTTATTTGTGATCACTAGCAGTTTTAAGTTCACTTCATAACATCACCTTTCCTCTTATCCATAATCTTTTATTCACAATGACTATACTGTTGTCATAGCTTTTCATTTGTTCTTCTGCTGTAATAATTTCTCATTTATTCTTCATACAGCCTAGCATAGGATCAACAGAAGCAATCTGGCAAATCTTAACTTTTATCTATCTCGAATTCAAATGAGATGGTTAATAACTCAATTTGACTCAACTCGACTTAATATGAATGAATATATTTTTAACTGACAAACTCAGCAAAAAATACAGTATTGACAAGAACTAATTACTTGACATAACACAACATGACAAAATAGATTGATAGGATTAACATGACATGAGACTCAATAATGATGAATTGATCATTTTATGCATTTTTTATAAATAACGAGTAATATATTTAAAATTTGAAAATTTTATATTCTTTTATTTTATTAATTTTCCTAAATTCAAACTTACAAGATCATTTTTATTGATATTTCTAGCTTTACTTTATAATTAGGCTCGATTAAATCCTTTAGCTAATCGAAACGCTGAGTAACTGGTTGTGGGGCTTACAAATAATACCATAATGTGTAAGGCTTTCTTGGGCACTCTGACGAGAGAAGCTTAGATGTGGTTCAACCACTTGCTCAAGAACTCCATAAGCTCTTTTAACAAACTGACACAGAAGTTCAACCTTCACTTTAAGGCTAGTAAGCCTTCGTTCAAGGATACATTATCCTAGTGTCTGATTAGGTAGAGTGAATGCGAAACTTTACGCGAATTTGCAGCCCAATTTAATAATGCTGTAGTTGAGATCCTTCAGTTGGACAAAGGAGTAGTTATACATGCCGCTCAGCTTGGCATCCAACTTTTAGGAAATTTATTCCGATCACTTGCAAAGAGCAAGTGGAAGACCTTGACTGATTTCTAGAATAAGGCCTAGAATTACAAGGACTGGGGGGATAATATTTGTGTTAGGTATGACGCTGAGTGAGAAAGATCAAGCAAAAAATAGGACATGAAAAGATTGTTTGTCAAAGATCATTTGTCCAAGATCGCTTCAATGACAAGGTGCCAAGCATATTATTTTGACCCATAATGTGAAATTAATTATATTATTTTTAGGTATCCTAAATATTGTTTTTTGTCTCTAACCAACGTTATAGTTCATGCGATACATCTTAATCATAATTTAACTATCGAATTTATTCCTGATGTAAAAAAAATTTACGTTTTTCATATAATTACCCTAATTCAAGTTTCTTATCAAATTTATTACATATTTCTATTATTAGTATAATATCAATTTTAACCTAATATTTTCATACTCATCAATTTCTTATACTTATATATTATACATTATCACTTAATATGTGCATAATATACACATAATATTTCCATCACTTCAAATATCATCTCTCAACATCAATCAATATCTCAAAATGCCTAAATTCATCCTAATTCAGAATTTAAACCTAATTACCGTAAATTACAAAATTAGCTTAAAATATATCATTTTTATCTATTACATATACACTACATAATTCCTTAATAATTACATCTAACACCTTAATTGCCACAAATATCATATAACGTCAGATTTCAATATCCTAAAACATATAATTATGCATTAAATCAATAATTATCTTTTTAATTAGCTAATTAGCTCAAAATTACTCATTTTATAAATTATTTTAAGGCTTTAAAATTATCTAAAATTTTCGAAAATAGATTTTTGAAAAATCTCTTCATAGCACTGTTTTAAATGCCCTAACTAGCCTACATAAAAATTTTGAGCCCAAAAGTATAATCCTAAGATCATTTATTTCTAAATCGAAATATGCTCGGTTTTATATGATTTTTTAAATATCATATATTTTTAGATATAATTAAATCAAAATAATATTTTTCCCTAAATCTAAATACTTGAAAATATCAGAATACCAAATTTCATAATTTTCTAAGCATATTTAGTATTTTTAATAAAATAAGTAAAATTAGAAGAAAGATTGGACTCACTGAAGTTGGTAGCTCCAGCCACCTCTGGCCGCCATAGCCTTGTTGGCTGTTCTGGGCGAGGCTATCACCATATGGTGATAGTAGCCGTCCACTCTTAGATTGCCGTCGGGTGGTGATTCTCTTCAAAGGCTCTAATTGCATAGATTTTTTTCTAATTTTGAAAGAAAAACCCTAATCCTCTATTTTTCGATTCTCTCTAATTTTTTTACTCTCCTAATTAACTAAATGAGCTTATGGAAAAATTTGGATATTTATAGTGCTACCTAGGATTTTTTTTTTATTAAATTGACTTGATATTAGCCTTATCCTCTTCTAATTTGCTTTTTATTTGGCTAAATTTTATTGGTTGATTTTTCTTCTCTAATTTTCTGCTTGCTACACCTTACTTCCAAAAATTCCTTCATGTTTCCATATTTTTCATGATTTTTCTTTAATTATTTAGTCTTATTTTAGTATATTTCAAGTATTTTAGGTAATTTCACATATTTCTACCTATATGTAAATTCATATATGGCATAAAATAAATATTCTTAAATATTATTTATGTTATTTCATGATTTTTAGTGTGGATATAATTTATTTTTATTGATTCGTTAGTTATCGAAACTCGTTTTATGCGTTTCCGATAAATAATGGATAATCTACATATATTTTAATATTATATTAATTATTTTTCTAAATCTAAACTCATTGAATCATTTTTATTAATATTTTTAGCGTTGTAAAATTTAAGTTTGATTGGACAATTTGCTCGATCACTTTAAATTTTATAAACTGAATCCCGAATAGTTAATTACGGGTCTTACAACCTAACTCTATCCAATACCTCTACTACTATTCTTGTGGCATTATTAAGTTGTGCTAATGATGTGACTTCATCCTCTTAAGGAGAGGATCATTTCTCGTAGTCTTAGAGTTGGTAATATTATATTTTGAGGCATTTGATGGTGTCTCACCTGTGTTGGTCGACATGATCAATAAGAAAGCAAAACGGAATGAACTTTGAAGAAAAGTTTCATCAGAGGAAGAGTTCCGAATAAGATTAATGAAAAGAGAGAGTGAAATCTATAGTGAAGAATTACGAAAAGGTGCTTTCTCTAAACGATTGTAGTATTTATAGGTCGAACACTTTGGGAAGTATATCGGTAGTTATAGGGATATGTATAAGTATAAATCCCTTGAAATGCTATGATGTGAACACGTGGAGGCAGTTTTGATCCAACGGCTACATTTGAAAGGCAAAACGCTTGTAGTTGTACACAAATCTGTTGTGATAGGACACTTGTCATATTATATTAAATGTAGTGAAAGTGGGTGTGATAAAATAAGAATTTAAAAAGTTAATTCTTTAAGAAGTTTCCCCGATGCTCCTTCAACTTTCTCGAAAAGACTTATTTGATACTCCAACGGCACTACGCCTTGGATTGAACATATTGTATCTGCTCGGCCATTGATCATCTCATTCAATTCGATTTACTCTATGCTTTTGCTTTGTGACTCTACCTTGAGATATATGACCTGCCATATTCTCGGCTCGGCTCGAAGCGCCTAAAATCCTCACCTTGGTTCACCCATCTAGCTGAGCATACACATGCTTTGCTTTGACTTGATAAAGAGCCAACTACTTTTACACCCCAATGACCAAGGAGGTTAGGCATCTTGCATTCCACTTCAAAATTGTCACCCTTACCTTTGCCTTAAAGGAGATTTTTTTAGGTATGTCACACCTACTTAGCCTCAATGTCGCTTAGCTTAGACGTCTTTACCTTGACCTTATGCTAGGTCAAACGTCTTTGCCTCAACCCTACGTCAACTTAAACGCCTTCACGTCAGCCTTGTGCTTGCCTAGACTTCCATATTGCCGCGTCAGCATGGTAGCATTAACATGGACCCTTCTAGATCGGATCAATCACACGTTTGAGAAGCTCATCTTTTCCATCTGCTTGCCTTCATTCACTACGGCAATGAGATCAAATCCATATGGAGAAAGTTCATGAGACGGCATCATATAAATCCCCCTTTCCACCGTTTGAATCACTATGGGTTTCTTCTTTTCTTAATCCACGATCGCTCTAGTTGGTGATCATTTGTTTCTCTTGTTGATACTGTTTGAATCACTAGCGGCTGTAATACACAATCCTTACTAAAAATCATAGCCGACACAGTCAACTTAATAAATGCATGTAAATATGACAAGTCTTTCTCTCTCCCGCTAAATTTCCAACTTTGCTTACACTCCACTGAGTCACCATCACCACCTTTGTTCCAAAACCCACATTTCCATATTTCATTCCCACCTTTCTCCATAATTTAAGATCTCCATCCTCTCGGATCCAATCTCTCTCTCCCTCTCTTTCTAATGTTGTCCCTCAAATCCTAAAAATCACCGCCATGAAACCCTCCTTCACCAATCTCGACCTCTTCAGATCCTCATTGCTGATCCGGATCCTCTCTTTCTTCACCGTCGCCATCGTCTTCTTCTTCCTCGGTAAACACTGGTCCGAATCTGACGGCTATCAACAGCTCGTCTTCTTCACTTCATCTTCCTCCCGCCAATCCTCTTCTCCCTCTGTCGCAATCTCACCGAATGCCAACGCTAATTTCAACCTCTCCTCTCTCATTCCCCAAAACCATACCGAAACCCTAAACCTAACCCCGCCTCCGGAACAGACTTCCAGTTCTAATCCGACGAATTCGAATGAGAACGAGAATAAGAAGGATGCGACTCCGGAGATTACGAGGTACGGGATTGTGAACGAGAAAGGAACGATGACGGAGGACTTTGAGGTTGGAGATATCGGTCCGGAAGATGAGGGGAGCAGCGGAGAGAGCAGTGGTGATGATGGTAGTGGCAATGGTAATGAGAGTGGAGATGAGAGTAATAATAATAATAATAATGTTAGGATCATAATTAAGAGGTATAAGCGTTGTGATGAGAGTATGAGGGAGTACATACCATGTTTGGATAACGTCGAGGCCATTAAGAAGTTGAATTCGACGGAGAAAGGTGAGAAATTTGAGAGGCATTGTCCCTATCCCGATAAGGGACTGAATTGTTTGGTTCCACCTCCTAAAGGGTATAAGCCCCCGATCCCATGGCCCAGGAGTCGTGATGAGGTAGTGGCTCGTCTTGAATGTAATTCGTGCTTTACGGTCATTTAATTTAGTAATAGCTGTTAGCTGATTATTTTACATGCTACAGTATATTTGTTATTGCTCTAGTTTATTGATTGGATTGTAATGCAATTAATCAAACGGAATACTTGCTTCTAGCACTTTCTCACGCTTATTCAGTGTATGGGTTACTTGGGTTTTGGTGTAATTTACTGTGAAGCGGTTGGAGGGGAAAAAGGCAAGTAGATTGGAATTGAGCTTTATTTTGCTATTAGAAAATTGATTTGAGTTGCATTGCTTGAATTGAGGCATGCTGCTGATTGTTTATATAGTGGTAAATAGTTCATATGGATACTAGTGTCATTGTCAAATGGTGTTCATGCAAAGAAGTGAAGTGGAAGCATTTTAGGTGGTGATAGTGAGAATTACTGCTTAGAATTTGATGTAGGTTTTCATCCCAAAAAATTGTTTTTTAAGTTCATCCATTCATTAACTGCAACTTGGTGTAGGTTTGGTATACAAATGTTCCACATACGCGATTGGTCGAGGATAAAGGTGGTCAAAACTGGATTTATAAGGAGAAGGATAAGTTCAAGTTTCCTGGAGGTGGTACACAATTTATTCATGGGGCGGACAAATATTTAGACCAGATATCTGAGGTTGTTATGGCAATATTCTTTGTGCTTAAATGGCTGAAAGGGATAGGTTCTTGCACTGATTACTTTTCTCTGCCTGCTGACTTTGTGCCTATACTCATTATCTGTGTATGCAGATGGTGCCTGAAATTGCATTTGGTCATCACACTCGAGTTGCATTGGATGTTGGATGTGGTGTTGCTAGTTTTGGGGCTTATTTGCTGTCACGGAATGTGATAACCTTGTCTATAGCTCCAAAAGACGTCCATGAGAATCAGATACAGTTTGCACTTGAGCGTGGTGTGCCTGCTATGGTGGCAGCATTTGCTACATGTCGCTTGTTATATCCTAGTCAAGCTTTTGACTTGATCCATTGTTCAAGATGCAGAATCAATTGGACTCGTGATGGTAGGTAGTCTTATCCATAAAATAGACCTGGGCTTTACACTTGAGACTTACATAATTCAGGCTCTTATAATCTTGTGCACCAACATTTCAGGTGTCTTGAAAGTCTCATCAATTTAATTGCCACTGCATACTTAGTGGATTAAAACTTTGATAAAGCCATCTGGTTTTATTATGCTCTCTATTACTTTGCATGGAAGGTATTCTGATTGAGCTTTTATATAACCTTGCCTTGTGGTGAAGATGGTATTTTACTACTTGAGGTGAACAGAATGCTTCGAGCTGGTGGATATTTTGCTTGGGCTGCACAACCAGTTTATAAGCATGAGGTTGCTCTGGAGGAACAATGGGAAGGTATTACTGCATAGATATTTAATTAAAACTTGGTATTAGTGCATAGATATTTAAGATCGTTCATATTTTTTCCTTTTTTTTTTTGGGTTGTTTATTAAGATTCATTTTGGATCAACTTAAAATAGATTTTGGTACAATTTTTAGCAGTTTTGATATATCTCTCCACCTTTTTGTCCACATGCAACTTCCTTACCTGTTCTTCTAGTTGATGGTGTTACGAGGGCTCGTCTGGTGTTTGTCCTTTATGATTGCATATGCATATGTTCTTTGTTAGAACATATACTGATTATGAAGATCAACGTTTTCTAGTGAAACTATATTCTTCTTTGTTGGCTTGGTTCACGCCAAAGATACATGAAACAGAGTGAGAAAATTGTTCAGTAAGCCATTACATGCTTAAACTTTTGGCAGAGACTCTGCTGAAACAACTTAAGTTATTGTGGCAAGTAGGGAACAGAAGTAAATAAAAAGAAAAAACCTTACTCCAATGACAAATTCTTTTGGATCAGAGATGCTGAACCTTACAACTCGTCTTTGCTGGGAACTCGTGAAGAAGGAGGGTTACATTGCAATATGGAAGAAGCCAACGAACAACAGCTGTTACCTGAGCCGTACACCAGGAACTAAACCTCCACTTTGTGAATCGGATGATGATCCAGATAATGTATGGTATGAATCTATCCCCTGCAGAGATATAAATAAGCTTTGTGCGATTATGGGTGAGATGACTATGATAAATCCTGCCTAATTCATGGCTTGTGGACTCTATGAGATGACTTGTAAGTCCATGAATTGTAGTATGGTCTTTAGTTCTATGACCTGAAGGGACATCATCCCAAGTCAGAAATGGTTGGTTTAAAATCTATACTGGATGACAATCTTTTTGCTGGATGTTGAGGAAGGGAAGTGACCTAACAAAAGTACGATCTAAGGCACAGTTATCTTAGGATTTCTCTTTAACTAAATTTTTTATTTTTTGTTTACTTTTGGGTGGGTGGGGAGCGTAAAAGAAAAATATATCTAATCCGGGCCATTTTTATTTCATGCAAGGGACAAGATTTTTTAGAGTCTCATATTGTTTGCTGTAGTAATCACTTATTAGTTTTGAGAAATTTGATGTATCTTGGTGACTTTTCTTGATAATAATATCATGCGGGAAATTCTGTTAGGTATGTTGATCTGAAAGCATGTATTAGTCGACTTCCTGAGAATGGATATGGAGCAAATGTTATGGATTGGCCTGGCCGTTTACAAGAGCCACCCGATAGGTTGCAGAGCATTCAAATTGATGCCATCATATCTAGAAAAGAGCTTTTCAAGGCAGAAACAAAATACTGGATTGAGATCATATCGGGCTATGTCCGGGCTTTAAAATGGGGAAAGATGAAAATGCGAAATGTACTAGACATGAAAGCTGGCTTTGGGGGGTAAGTTCTCAACTATGGACTTCTCTTCTCTTCTTACTTCATCTCTCTCATATGCTATATCCACTGGCAGATTTGCAGCTGCATTAATCGATCAAAAGCTTAATTGCTGGGTTCTGAACGTTGTTCCTACCAGTGGACCCAACACATTGCCTGTCATATATGATCGTGGACTTATTGGAGTTATGCATGATTGGTAAACCATTTTTAAGCTCCTAATTTGTGTTACCGGCTGGAACTAAAATTTGTATGTTCACTTATGCCTTGGTTATACTGCCTTTTATTCTCTATGCTGTTGAAATTGTGATTGCTTTGGATGTCAAACCACTAGACATTGAATCTTTTTTCCTGGAAATCTCCATGCACAACGAGTTAATATGGAGCAGTGCAAGGCGCTGCTTGTCTCACATTACTTCTGTACATACTACAGATGTGAACATTCCATAATTAAATTAAGACTGTATATATTGAAATGGTGCATAGTTCATTGCTAGGGTTGATTATGGTTTACTTTCAGATTACAAAACTTGCATATGCACTTGAGGATAGATGCAAGTTATGGGGATCGCATCACAAAATCAACTGTTAACTATATAGATGCGATGCATTCAAACAATACCAGCTTTGATTGTTGAAAATGTGATCCGGTGCATTTTAGTTAAAGAAAAAGTAACCTTGTCCTGCATCATATTTTCTTTAGGGTGCAGTTATTTCATTAAAAATATTTTTTGCTTGTTTTTGTTAGTGAAATTCAGATTAGTGCTTGCGCTTGCAAAAAAAACACTAGTTAGGCTTTGGGGGGTGTTGGGGCTGTCCAGCCTTAGTGCCCCGATGCCTAAGTCAATATACTTGAATGAAGGGTTCAGGTGCTAAAGAAAGAAAGTTAGTTGTGGGTGTGATTAGAGTCTCCTACTATTGTTTGTCCTTACATATATATAGAGCTGCATGATAACTGCATTGGAGCAGTGTTTGAACTGCCATGGACATGTAACGCTTCACAAATTAGAGCATGTATTAAATGTGGAGATAAGGGGCAGTTGAGAGGTCATTCCTAGGACAACCATCGAACTGTTTGCACTTCTGCCATGATATTTTAATATTTGAACTTCATGGGTTGGTAACAATTTACGCCTGTGAATCCTGGTTGGCAGAGTTGTCTTGAGCTAGTAAAGCTCTTGAGACAGTCGGCAGTTAGGGTGCTGACCTACTGCTGTTAATGAGTCACAGGCTGTCAGATGACTAAATAGGGCTATTGCTACTTCGCATGAAGTAGCCTTCCAGCTTAGAATAGGTTGGTGGCTTGCCGACCATCTTGATGGAAATCTACTGTCAACGTGTTTTGACATTATTTGTAGTTCAGTCTTTACAATCGTTATATATCATTTTTTCTTTTTCTTTGTTGGGCTTTACAATTGGCAAATACTATTGTAGCAATCAAGAATAGTTTGCAGTTGCCAAGGGTTTTCTTGGAGCTGGTGGTGTGGGGTGATAGTGGCAATCAATGCCATAGGGGGTGATTTAACAATTAAAATGTTAAAAAAAAATGGCACTCATTTTGCATTAAAATTGTGTAGTAGTTTTACTTCCTTTGACTGGCCACCTGTTGCTACCGTTGGTTTCCACCACCATCCAAGACTGAAAAACATTACACAAGTACTTGAGAGTAGCAGTAATATTTGGCATTTGTGATGAATAATGATTATAAAATAAGTAGGTTACAAAATATATGTTGAGGGTTATTTGTGAAACGAAATGCACCATTAAATTGCAATTGATTGCACATGAAAATTTGAGTAACAACTAACTATGCGTTCATTAATTCTATACAACTAGACTCGCCCTAACTGCAGCTGATTGAAAAGAATCCAGTCAGCTTGAGATCACTTTAAAAAAAAGTATTGATGAGCCTACGGGTCCTAATTTAAGAAAATAGAAGCTTGCTGAACTTCATTCTATAACTTACCCCAAAGACAAATATATTCATCAGCTGGGGATCAGTATGTGCTTTAACATGACCAAAGCTGCTCTAGTGTTGATACCAAGCTGTCTTACTGTACCAGGTGCGAGCCATTTGATACTTATCCAAGAACCTACGATTTGTTGCATGCAGCTGGCCTCTTTTCAGTGGAGAAACAAAGGTATGGCTGTCCAGAATGGATGACCTTTTTTTTTTTGCCCCTTTTTATTTATTTATTTTTGCTTGTTCCATTGTCATTCACATCTACATACATCAAATTGCTAGATTAACCCCCGTCTCTTCATTTCTTAAGAAGCACCATGTCATTCTTATCCAAGCTCAGTGTCTGTAGAATTCATGACTGTATTTAGTATCCATGTAAGTTGCAACTAATACTTTATTTGAGGAATTCAACCATTCATACAAACATCATGTTAAACTGATAATTCACTGGATATATCTGACATTTAATGCATTTGGTTAATCACAGCATTTTGTAGAGGCCTGCAAGATGCTCGATAGCTGCAATTATGTTAAGCTTTTCATGAATAAAAAGCTTTGAGTAATCTCTGGAGATTTCTTAGGCTTACATGTTTTTATTCAGGTGTAACATGTCGTCTATAATGCTTGAGATGGATAGGATGTTAAGACCTGGTGGGCATGTATATATTCGCGATACCGTTGACATCATAAATGAGCTTCAGGACATTGCTAAAGCCATGGGCTGGCATGCCACAATACGTGACACAACTGAAGGTCCTCATGCAAGTTACAGGATCTTGGCTTGTGATAAGCGCCTTTAACACTCTTGAAATGGGAAAGTGAATATCATGGATAATGGGCTGGCCTCGCTGTGCTGATTTCCGGCTGAGGGAGCTTGTCGAGATTTTACCGAGGGTTTCTCAGAAGTGCGGCAGCATGTAATGCAAACATATTAAGGGAGGTATTGTTTCTACCAGAAGGGCCTTCAAGGTATCATGTTTCGATGTTTCCGAGTCCTTGCCCGGAAAACACCTGGAGATAAGCCAATGAAACACCCATCGGCTTGTAATCACATTATTTTCAACTGTAATTTAAAACCGTCTTAACGTCTTTCTTTCTTTCTTCTTTTAATTCCTTTTTTCTTTCCCCTTTTTGGTCTTGTACCATGCGTTATCTCCACAGGAAAAAACATGCCAAATTTAATTTCGTTTTCTGTAATTTCGCAACTTAAGTAGTCCTTAAAATCTGTAATTGCACTTGGTAAAGAACTCGGAAACATGGGTAGATTGGTCAAGATTCTTGTTGACCGTGTTGTCATTATTAATATTCCTGTCTTGCTCTGAGGATGAGGGTTTCAATGACACCGTGAAGACGGCCGGAGTAATAATTTAATACGATCCATTCCATATGCATTACGTACACATTTATGATAATTTGAAAGCCCTATCACTATCGGGAAAGGGTACGAAACCATGCTACAAGTCATATCGCATTTAAATTTTTGGGAAAAATGGTAAATAACTCATTAAACTTTAATTTATATGTAAATTAATATCTTAAATTTTTAAAATGTATTTTTTTAACCTTTTAAATTTTAATAAATTGACAAGATAAATGATTTTTTTTTCATACTATAATTAAAGTTCAAGGAATTTTAAAATGTTGTATTTTTTAACTTTTTAAATTTTAATAGATTAACAAGATAAAAGATATGTTTTTTTATACTATAATTAAAGTTTAAGGAATTTGAAAGCATATTTCAATAAACTAAAGGAAATATTTACTTATTAAAATCAAAATTCAAAAGGATTATTTTTAACTATAAGGATTGTTTATTAATTTATTAAGATTTAACAAATTAAAATTCACATTTCAAAAAAATTCAAAAGATCAATTTACACCTAAATGTGTAAATAGGTAATCTGCATTTTCCTCTAAAACTTTTTTAGTTCAAAAGAATCAGTTGTCCTATCAAGGAACTTTGATTTTTGTAAGAAACTGGCCCCAGTGTCCGGGACGATAGACGATACTGGATGTATACTTTGTTTCACGGAAAATGTATTCCAAAGGCTTCCATAACAATATACTTTGAAACTGTTTTTCCAAAATATCGGTACCTCACAATGTGACGACAATTCAAAAGGTAAACCGCATTTCTATGTCATCTTTGATCGGATCGAACCATGTCATAGTCTCACTCTCTAAAATTTTCAACCAATCAACTGCATCACAAAATCATTAACTTTCCAAAAAAAAAAAAAAAAAACAGAAAAATGAAAGGAAGAAAGAATCGACCATGTGCATGTTTTGGTATGTTGAACCCGTTACAACACAGCTATGCAATGTTCGATCTGAAAAAAGAGAGGATAGGAAATGCCAAAACATCACTCCTAACACTCGGAACAACCCGATGAGGTATATTTGTAACACAGCTGCAAAATACTACTACATCTTTCCCAACATGCAATCCGTAGCTGTTTAAAGTAAAACTGAAATATGATCGCCTAAAAGAAAAATATTTTGCAAGAAAACATTCCAACGAAACAAATACACCCCAAAGTTCGAAGTAGAATATATTAATCAATGAAATGAAACAGGCAGAATTCGTCAACACATGATGAGGCATCAACCATATCTCTATCTGTTTCCCTTGTCATGTTTACAATAAAAATGTCGAGTGGGCAGTCAATGGACAAATTGTTTTTGAGCCGCCTTCACACAATTTTGATTCCTTCTAGAGGAGCTCATAACTTGCAAAACAACAACATCCTCAAAAATTGTTTTCCTAGTCAATGATTCAAGATATAATCACACAAACAGAGCCATCTACACAATACCAATATCAACCCTCATATATTTCATCCATTGATCGTTGCCATATGACATGTAGTCTTAGCTCTCAGTTGACTCTTACTGTCTGATCGAGGCCGCCACATTTGCTGAGGTCTACCCTGACTTTGCCTCTGTGCCTGTTGGGAAACTGAATCATCTGCATGAGGTTGCAGAGGTCTTGGTGCAAGTAACTTGTCATTATGCTGTACAGCTCTTTGACGAGTGGTATGGTTTGAAGTGCTGGGATGGTGTTGCATTCTGGAGTCTACAAAATGCTGGGTGCTAGCATAATAGTGACCGTTAGTATGGCTTGTATTACTGGCCAGTGAATTTGCACCAAACCTATTTATCTGTGGTCTTGTCAGAATGGAGCGCAAAGCAGGTTGGTTATGATTGTTTTTCATAAGCCAATGATGCGTGGTCTCAAATGCATCAGATATCCTTTTGAGTTGTTTGGCACTCACGGCTCTTGCAGTGTTCTCTGGCTGCTCAAAAGGATCCTCAACCTAACCGGATCCCACCAAAAAAATATATATCTCAGTGAGATTGGCAAAACAAGAATTATGGATCCAGAGAAAATGAGAGAAAGGAATTACAAAGAGAGCATAGGTCTTCGGAAGCCATCTTGTATTGTTCCTTATCTCTTCCCATTGTCCTGTATATGGGCAAATTCCTAGCTCGGAAGCCTTCATACTAAGGCCAGAAAACTGCATGCACATGGAAATAGTAAGAGTAAAGTTCAAGAAAGAGAGCGAAAAGGAGATATTTTTTCTTTCCTTTTTGGAGTTATTAGGAAAAGTAAATTTCATCCGCCCCATTCCAATTAGGTGAGCTTAAATCCAAATTCATCCTTTGCTTCAAATTCTACATGATTCATTAAGCGCATTTAAGTTGCATTCACACCTTGGCTTTCTCAAAGTTTTTTTGGTGGATGCATTCCATGTGAGGGGAATTCTTGCCCTAAATCATAATTAACAACCCCCTTCACGGCATAAAACAGAATTGTGAGCTAATACCTTTACTAAAAATGAGATGAAGAGCTCAGCCAGAGAGCTTCGATTGATTGGCCTTGATCTATTTGATAGAAACCGTCTTATGTTGTCAGCACATGTTTGTGCAATTTGCTGCTCCGCAGATGCCCTTACACCTGCACTGCAACACATGTAAATACATCTCCCTTTCCAAGTATTGTGTGTTTATCCTTGTGGACAACCAAAATTACTTATCGGGAAGCAATTGAACTTTATGGAAAAAAAAAAAAAGCTTATGAGAGCATCAATTCTCATTTAAGTAATATTCAATTTGTAGACCCAAGTTTTTGAAAGAGATCAATGCAAACCATGAAGGAATAATAAACACAGCCATTTTTATGCAGTTTTCTCTATTTCCACATAAACTGCATCTGGATTTAGAATACTATCAACACCAACTTTTCTGTGGACATCTGCATTTTTTGCTTGCCTATAGGCCAGGTGGCTTCTCTGATTCTAAGCAATGAAATGTGAATTTCATGTTTAAATTTATAAAAAAAGAAACAGCAAAGTATATCTTTGTTTTAGCAATGAAGAAATGGCATATCTTTTTCTCCGCAATATTGAGAAAAGCAAGTTATATTTCCTTGTGGGGCCCCAAAAAAAAGCAATATTTCCCTTAGAAAAATTAAAGGGCTGAATAAATGGTTGAAATTCATTCATAGTCTCGTAAAATTAGCAGGGAAAGAAAAAATAAAAATAGCCAAATTATCAAAATATGTCCTTAAATTGAATTCACAGCTGGCAATTTGGTGAGTCAGTGTTTATAAGTTAATTTCATAACATTAAGTTTCGATTAAGGAAATGTATGTTGGAAGAATATCGCAATATCCGCCATATAAAGAAAGTAGGGTGGGGTGGGTGCAGACCTAGCAAATGTATCCAGGACCAGTCTAGACAATCCAGGTGGTCAGAACCACCATAAACATGCCATGAAATGATCAGAACCCAAACTAGGCACCGAGGATTGGGATGGTTTATGAACCAATCAAGGTCCATATAAGGTTTACTCAAAAGACCATCTGTCCATATCCCTAAACTAGGGGCAACTTTGGATTTTTTGCTATTTGTTGCTTTCTTTAATATTAAATCTAAGCTCCACCTTTTCTGCATCCATTAAATATTTTTTTTGGTAGTTATGTTCATTGATTAAGTCTTAACATTAATAATAAATCCAGCAACATTGTAAAGTACAATTGTTATAACACACACACACACCACAAACCTGCAACACCACACCACCACCCCACCCCCCCCCCCCCACAAAAAAAAACAAAAACAGAAAAGCAACCACCCAAAAACCCAAGGGGGGAAAAGATGTGAACTACAATTCCATTTATTTCTTTATAATAAATATTCCTAACATCTATGTTTGATAAAACCTTATTAAAGCTCTACAATAATTATTAGTAAGGAGAAGCATTACTTTAGTATGGATTGAGAAGATAACATCAACGGGACAAATTACAACAAAAAAAGAAAAGATTTCATTGATAAGGTGAAAATCAAATTCTTGATGCATGACCCCAGAAACCAATATAAGAAAAAGCACCCCTTTTTTTTTTTTTGTTGTGTGTGGGGGTGGGGTGAGGGGAGGATGGGATTTGGAGAGGAAGACAGCTACAAGCATGGAATTAGAGTTAATGTTCTATAGCTAAATATGAAGAAAATTACTTCTAAACAAAATCCGTGTGTTAGTTCCAATCAAGAAGACTTCATTCATGAAAACAACTGCACTCCTATTTCACGTGCGGATTCATTTACTAAGCATGGCCCAGTGAAGACTAGAAGACCATCCAATGGAGAGCTTACAGCAAATGATGAGTGCTTTTCATAGGGAGCTTCAACTCTTAACTTTAATGAATTGCTTGGCTTGAAAGGGCTGAACTTAAACTTGACATAACAAGGTGATCTTACCATGAGTATTGCAAATTGAAAACATGCAACAGGGATGTGAACATATTATAAAAATGTAGGATAAACAGGTCCTTGCTAAAGACGAAAGGTATAGCCACTTAATTCAAGAAGCAAAATAAGGACATCAATATGACAGAAATTTTAGTCAACGTCAAATCACCAGTCACTGAAAGAAGAAGAACTAAACAAATTTTCAGTTATGATGAAAGAAATACCTTTGAGATCACCAGCCAGATTTCCAGGGTATATTTCTCTAAGAGGAGGTAAAATTGCAGGGTAACAGGTCTGTGATAGTTCAAATGAAAAATATATGTTAGAAGCAAAGATATTAATCTTAACTGAAACTGACGCTTGGAAGTTCAGAACATTAGGAAGCAACAGTTGCCAACAAACAAAATAGATTTATAGGGCCATGCCAGCCAATGGCAGCAGCTGAAGCAGCAGGTAGTAGAGTGAATCTACATATACTCATGGTGTGTTTGGACTTGCTGTGATAATTATGTTTATAAGAGAATCTAACCTGAAAATGAAAGATAATGAGCAAACTAAGGGAGTAGGAGTTGAAACTTCCACTTTTTGGATTATTGATGTTATGAGCTTTAGCCCACTCTTTGACCTATGCCAAAAACAGAAAAGAAAGAAAAGAAAGAAAAGGTAAATGGGCAAATTGCCTGTCAACGTGTATTTACGTTGTATTAAAACATACAAGCAAGACCATGTTGCGAAACCGCCCATCTATCTCATTGATCCAGAACAAGAACTTTGATTTCATATAGCCCTGCAGATTGTTGATAGAAATGTCACAAGAGATGCTGTGGAATTTGCTCTCCAACTTCAAAATGGGTACTCTAGCATGGATGATGAATTGCAACCTGTGCCACCCCCCTGAAAAGCATCATCTTATTGCCTTGAGTGATTGCAAATGAAGATAAGACAACTTTTATTCATTCTAAGAGACATCATAACTTACTAAAGGCAAACGAAGTAACACCAGTAAAAAACAATCAAAGGCAAACTAGGCTATTTAACCAAGAATATATTGTACCAAAGGAAAGGAAGATGGAACCAACATTTTGTCAAGTAACTACAGTTATTCTCTTTTTTGGTAATTTATTTACTTTGGTTATTTCAATCACCATATTAGCAAGAAACACATGCATACAACTATTTACAAGACCAAATCAAGCCCAATTATGTTTAGCAATCCAAGATAATAATTTCACCTATACATGTCAGCTAATTCCATGATATCCAGTTATTTATTGTTTTCAGGATTATGGTTTCCAATTACTTAGAACTTGATCCCTCTGTTCCTCTAGTCACTAATATAGCAACAGGTCAAACCCATTTAAACACAATTTTTCATCCTCAAATTCTCAATTTTTGGTTCCTCAAACAAGAAAAAAAAGATCAAAAAGACGGATTTCAGGAAATGTTATTGGTGTTAACCACATGCAGCTAAAGTTTCTCAAATGGTAAAAGTATGCTAGAAATCCTCTCTGATTAAACTATAAGTCCATTATGTTGAGCCATTTGAGTCCCCTAAGGTTATGCAATTCAATGAGGTCTTTTATATTTTAAGTAAATCACTTGAATCTTTTATCTCTGCACTGTTGCACCAATGAAGTCCTTTCAGTATTTCCTATGATATATATAGGATTTATATCATACCATAACATTAGAAAAAAAAAAGAATTAAATGACCCATTTAAAATATACAACATTAAATTAAATTTTAGCATAAAAACAGTGAACTCAAAAGACTCACTTAAAGGACTATATTGAATTTTGCCACAAGTATAAAGGACTTCCATGTGCTCATCCCTTTCTTACATGTTAGTATTGAATGGAAAAAATTCCAACTGGGTGGAGTTGGCTAACACCTCAAAATTCAAAATGCAAGGTGTATGCAACATGTAACTTTGCAGTTGCTCAATCCAAAAAAATTAATGAAAGAAGTGGCATCTCGTAGATTCAGTAGAAACAACATTATGCATGGGAACAAAGAAACAATAGCCAAGATAGAGCATAAACAGGAAACAAGACATTTCAGTTCTCGTTGCACTTACTTTAGCTCATAACCAAAATTAGATAATTTTTTAAAATTCTTTTTACAATCTTATCCAGTTTAATACTGGTATGATGTTAGCCATAACATCAATGACAGATTGAAAGGTAGCGACCCTGTGAAATATTAGATTAATGATCAAATAGAATTACCATACTTTGATGTTATTTCAATTCTGATGCAAGCCTAGGGTTCCAACAACTGAAACTCAACAATGCACAGATTAGGATGAAGTTCTTACTTGTAGTGAAGATAGCAGTCTTGCAAAGTTGAATGCCAATTGGTACATTGCAAGCCAACTTCAGCAGACCACAGTAAGGGAAGTTCTTCCTTTTGCTCAAGTTCACTGATTCCCAAATTTCCTGGCTTAACTAACCGTCTACTAACTCCTACTCCACCTCAGACCCCTATTTATAGTAACACCCTCATACAATTACTATTCTACCCTTCTAACATTACCAAAATGTCACTTCAACGCACTACACGTTATTGCCACACACCAATTACCACTGCAACACACACACAATACAGAACACATATACTATACAGACAACTTCTACACAGCACATCCACAATACTCACTCCACTAACACCTCTTATACACATGTAACAACGGCTTATAAGGTTTAGGAGTTGTATCAAATTCTGTTTCCTAAATGCATCTAATTCAACAATTAGGAAACTATTTTACAATATTAAAAGAAAACATCAGAGTGCCATGCACAAGCATGGGTCTATTTAAGTTTAACTTAAAATTTAAAAAAATTGAAAACATAAGACTTCATAATATATGTGTACACACAGATATAGTTATCAAAATTATGATTCTACCTATATAATTTTGTGAATTTACGATTTTAGAACACATTTTCAAGTTAACTCGTATATAAAATTGTTTTCTTATATAACTTACATTTTAATTGGTTTTACATGTCTAACTTGATAGAAATTTATATTTTTAATCGAGTTTATGGATTCTCCATATATGAATTGAATAGACCAAAAATAGAAAAAATATGTGACTAGGCTTTTACTATCTTATTGACTATTAAGGTAATAAACCATCTTATCTCTCTTATTCCAATTCTTTTTCCTCTTTCTCTCTCTCTTAATCCCTTGTTTTGATATTCATAACTTTTATTTGAGTTCAAACTTCAGTGGAAAAATTTACAAGAAAAATTATATATATTCAATTTTATACTATTAATAACTCATAATGATTTAAAATATTTGGTTCTCTTTAATTTATCGCTTCTTTTAAACAAAACAATAGAAAAAGAATTAGTTTTAACTCTTTGCATCCTTCTTCCAAGAATGTTAGACTACAGATTAAAAAATTTTTTATAAGAAAAATTTTTATTGTTTTATTTTCATCATGTATTTCAAGTTTCCTATAACTACTATAAGTATATTTATAGTTTTTTTTAAATTATTTTATATAGATTGTAAAAACTATTTTACATTCCGATTCTATAGAGTATAAACCTTTTAACGTTTTTAGGTAGAATTGCAAGTTTCCCAACTTTTTGCACATGTTCTATATTCTAAACATTTTTATTATTTTCTTTCATAACCTGCATTTGAAAAAAAATAAATAAATAAATTTCACTCACATCATTTGAGTTAACCTCCATTCTGAAAAGGTTAACACTCCACTAAGTTTTTTCATCAATTGCACAAAAGCCTCAAAACCCCCCATTTCCAACACCTACACATACTAATCGCTTAAAAACATCATCGTATAATTAAGGTTCTCAAAGAGAAATTAGCCCCTAAACCCCCCCCCCCCTCTTTGTTTGCAGTTCACACACAAAATTTAATGAAAACTTTACCAATATATCAACATGACTTCATAGAGATAGAATGAAATAGCTATTCCTCTATTACAAAGTTATTACTGCATTACATTCGTGGCATTGAGATTCTATGGAATTTCTATTACCATTAAATAAGAAATTGCGATTTCTTCTCCTGACCAAATGAATAACTATTCCTAAGGTTCCTTTTTTTCTATTCCTCTCTTTGTGTATTTCCATAAAATACCTATAAACCATAGCCTAATAGTCAAGCATGTACTAAGGTATATAGGTATTTTTAGATTTATTCCTAATATATTATTAACATCATTTTAAGTGCCCAAAAAAGCAAAAAAAGCTATAACTTTTCTTTTCTATTCTTTAACAATTGCAATTCTATTCTTACCATATTCTATTTCACCAACCAAACTTTTTATGAGCTTTCAAGATAGAAGATATATTGGATGATGTGAGTGTGAAAAAATAAAATAACTCAAATTATAAGAGCAATAAAGAGCTAAGACATACGTTCTATCATAATTTCCATATATATATATATATAGAGAGAGAGAGAGAGAGAGAGATGGGGATGGGGGGGGGGGG